>OY755241.1:2380061-2980061 GCA_963576725.1 Azorinus chamasolen
ACAATAAAACGACAATAACAAGACAACCATAAACACCCACCACAGGAGAAACAAAACATCAACAGCCTCAACACAGTTCTACAATGTTGCACTAAGGTATACAAAAATATGTTTATAAAAACAGAGAAGAACAACGCAAAAACTAATAAACAACAACAACAACAAACCGTATCACACATCCAATAATTAAAGAATTGCGGCTGCTTCGAAATGTTAAACCATTTACCCCCATGTAGATACGCCTTCTAAAGCATCTGCAAACAGAATGAACCCAGATCAGAAAGCTCCTATAGGAGCTGTCTGATCAGGGTCTGCTCTGTTTAGTTACGGAATTACATATATCTGATCATACAGTTTCCACCACGGTCACAATGTACTGTGTTCGTATATGCTATTATATAACAATTAATATAATTGATATTCATGTCATTATTTCTAACATGATTTTGAACAACAACAGTCCTTTCAAATATATGTAGGTTTTGAACACTTGACTGTAATTAGCAGTATCAAATTATTGTTGATATTTGTTTTTTTTAGCTCACCTGAGCCGAAGTCTCAGGATGAGCTATTGTGATCGCAATCCGTCCGTCGTCCGTCCACATCTCTGATGAAACTGCTGACCCGATTTTAACCAAATTTTGCCAGAAGCATCAGTGGCTAGGGGGAACGAAATATTGTTCACAGTATGACCCCGGACCAAAAATGACCCGCCCAAGGGCTTATCAGGAAAATTTCATAGGATTTGTTTTAAAAAATCTTCTTCTCTGAAACTGTAAGGCCTAGACCTTTGATATTTGGTATGTAGCATGATCTAATGGTCCTCTACAAAAAATGTTCAAATTATGACCCCGGCCAAAAATGGCCCCGCCCAAGGGCTTATCAGTTTTTCATAGGAAAATCTTTAAAAATCTTCTTCTCTGAAACTGTAAGGCCTAGACATTTGATGTTTAGTATGTGGCATGGTCTTATGGTCCTCTACAAAAATTGTTCAAATTATGATCCCCGGGCCCCAAAATGGCCCCGCCCAAGGGCTTATCAGTTTGTCATAGGAAAATCTTTAAAAAATCTTCTTCTCTGAAACTGTAAGGCCTAGACCTTTGATATTTGGCATGTAGCATGATCTTATGGTCCTCTACGAAAATTGTTCAAATTATGACCCCCGGGCCAAAAATGGCCCCGCCCAATGGCTTATCACTTTTTCATAGGAAAATCTTTAAAAATCTTCTTCTCTGAAACTGTAAGGTCTAGACCTTTGATGTTTGGTATGTAGCATGATCTAATGGTCTTCTACAAAGATTGTTCAAATTATGACCCAGGACCAAAAATGACCCCGCCCAAGGGCTAATCAGTTTTTCATAGGATAATCTTTAAAAATCTTCTGAAACTATAAGGCCTATAAGGCCTAGACCTTTGGTGTTTGGTATGTAACATGATCTAATGGTCCTCTACAAATATGTAGCTTTGGCTTGTGGTCCTCTGCCAAGAATGTTCAACTTACGACCTTGACCTCTGGGCGAAACTTGGCCCTGCCTTGGGGCTTATCAGTTTTTTATGGGGAAAATATAAAATATTATTTTTTTCTGAAACCATAAGGCTTAGACCTTTAATTAATGGCATACTGCTTTGCCTTTTGGTTCTCTACCAAGGTTGTACAAATGATGACTTCTTGGTCAAAAATGGCCCCGCCCCTGGGTTATCTCAGGTGAGCGCTTCAGGGCCTCATGGCCCTCATGTTAAGATTATTTTAAACATTGCAGATACAGATGCGTGTTTTGGAAAGCTTTCGATAGTACCTTCATTGTTCAATAATGGTTGTTTTTGTGAAGAAAAAAAGGCTAAAATGGATTTAAAACTAGAGTTACTTTGAGAAAAGGAAAATGGTTATGAACAACAAAATAGCAAGATATGTACAAATAGTGTTAAGCGTGTATGGCATCTTGAGATAGTGGCTTAAGGAATGATATATATAGGTCTGATTCTACAAAACGTCATCAAATTAATATTTATGATGTCATTATTGCTTAAATGATTATTCTTCGGAAATTAAATATGGTTAAATCAGGCGTAATGTGACGAAACCTAATAAATTCCGTACCCCATCCAATGCAATTAGGAAATACAGACAAAGCAATAAGTGCAGGAAATAAAAACAACAACAGCCCCACTAACACTGCTTTCTTTTAATTAACACTTTAATAACGAATACAGTCAACCCCCTATAAAACGGGCATTACAATTAATATAAATATTGGTCTTGGAGACAGGTGCCAGCTTAATGCGCCTCTAGGGGCCTACTGCATGAATTTCACCCTGCATTAAAACTATTTAAATTCTTCTCTACTAAATTTCCGGCTTAGAGGGGAGTTTTACTGTACTAATAATCTATTGTATTAACTGCCAAGTACAGAACTTTAAACCACGGCAAACATCAGAGGATTGAATAAGCAAACAGAGCGGATTCTTATCCGACAGATCATGTAGGAGCTATCTGGGTCCATGCTTATAAAACTTTTAGTTGAGTCTGAGTTCGTTCTCAAGTTTTTGATTGGTCAGATTTGAGCCAAAGGCTCAAATCTGACCAATCAAAAGCTTGAGAACTCAAATCTAAAGCTTGAGAACTCAAATCTGACCAATCAAAAGCTTGAGAACTCAAATCTGACCAATCAAAAGCTTGAGAACTCAAAAGCTATTCACCTTTGATTCTATGAATATTCATACAGGAAATGACGACATCATGGATGTTAATTACATGTACATGTATATCATTTTTCGAGAGCATGTTAACACGTGAATGTTTTGCCAAAGCAGAAACTTTAATTTCAGACCTACATGTATATTATTCAAACAGAGCAGACCCTGATCAGACGGCTCCTATAGGATCCTTCTGATGCGGATCTGCTCTGTTTGCAAAAGCGTAGAAAGGCGTACTTATGGAGTAAAGGGTTAACTTAGTTGTCGGCGATTGTTTCAGTGTTTGACTTTTAACACATTCCCTCCTAGTGACGCAGTTGCGCGCTTGTAAACGTCATATTTTGAAACCATTGTGATAAATTGAGCATTTGCTCCTGTGGAGCAAATGCTCTATTTATCACAATATTTTCAAAACTACACAATTCTAAAATTTTCCTTTTCTCTAGTAAATGCTCCATTTCGATAGATCTATTCAAAGAGGTTGGGTCTATAGGAGGGAATGAGTTAAACTGTATCCTGCTAAAAATGACGTCAACTCATACGAATGCTTGCTGCATTTTTAAACATTACAGCGAACCCTCATTATACCGGCATTCGTTACAATGGCCCCTCGTTACACCGACAGTATGCTTTGAAACAAAATTACCGTTAAGTCTTTGAAACAACCACTGAATAAATGTGTACAATACCAATAAGACAGGTGATCGCTTAATGCAGAACACAAGAAGTGCAAAAAGCTCCCAATGGGAGCTTTTTGCACTTCTTGCGTTCTGCATTAAGCGTTCACCTGTTGATACTAGTTTAAAACTGGCCATATGGTTAATTTCATATCTAAACTCTTTATAACGGCAACCTCGTTATACCAGTAAATGTCTGGAAACAAACACATCCGTTGTAACAGGGATACACTGTGTTTCGATTCTCTTCTTGGGAAAGTATCGACCTAGTTGCAAACAGCTTGAAGCCTGGTGAGACGCCGGATTATCCTTTTCCCTGCTCTATGTTTATTACAAATTTCAATACCTACTGAATATTCATGGTCAAAATAGTTACCATGAAATGTGGAAGGTTGAACATTGTAGCCATTTTAGAAAGTATAGAAACAGATCTATCAAATCCCATTAGCAAACAGCAGACCCTGAACAGACGGCTCCTATATCTAGGTCTGCTCTGTTTGGAAATGCATGAAAACACGTTTATATTATGGAAAGGGTTATTCTGAATTTTATCTGGATTCAAGCTGCTTGCAAATTACTATCAAGTCGCGCGTAGCAGTGTGATGGTAAAATACTTTATTCGTTACTTGCAAATGTATTTATAAATATAATCATTTACACTGTAAAGCTTGCTAAAATGTCAATTTCCTAAATACCATGTGCACCATTAGTAGACCATGTCTTCGTTTTCTTTTCCTAGAAATGTTTGTGAGAATCGTGAGAAAACAATATCAGTAAAACCAAGTGCAGTGTACTATGTACTTTACAAAGTAAAACTAAATACCGTGCACTATGCATTTTACAAAGTAAAACCAAGTAGGCCTACAGTGCTACCAGTTAAAACAAGTACAGTGCTACCAGTTAAAACAAGTACAGTGCTACCAGTTAAAACCATGTACAGTGCTACCAGTTAAAACCATGTACAGTGCTACCAGTTAAAACCAAGTACAGTGCTACCAATTAAAACTAAGTACAGTGCTACCAGTTAAAACCAAGTACAGTGCTACCAATTAAAACCAAGTACAGTGCTACCAGTTAAAACCAAGTACAGTGCTACCAATTAAAACCAAGTACAGTGCTACCAGTTAAAACCAAGTACAGTGATACCAATTACATGTAAAACCAAGTACAGTGCTACCAGTTAAAACCAAGTACAATGCTACCAATTAAAACCAAGTACAATGCTACCAATTAAAACCAAGTACAGTGCTACCAATTAAAACCAAGTACAATGTACTGTGTACTCTAAGCAAAACCAAGTAAAATGTACAACGCACTTTGTACTTTACAAAAAGTGCACTCTGCAAATTACCTAGCGAAAACAAGTACAATGCACAGTAACTCTAAGCAAAACCAAGTACAATGTACAACGCACTTTGTACTTTACAAAAAGTGCACTCTGCAAATTACCTAGCGAAAACAAGTACAGTGTACAGTGCACTTTGTACTTTACAAGTAAAACCATGTCTAGTGCACACTGTACTTTACCATGTAGAAACAAGTACAGTGCACTATGTACTCTACCTAGCAAAACCAAGTACAATGTTCTGTGCACTATATAGGCCTACTATATACTGAACAAAATAAAACCATGTACAGTGCACTTTGTACTTTACCAAGTAAAACCGAGTATAATGTACACTGTACTTTACCGAGTAAAACCAAAGTACAGTGCCCTCTGTACTTTACCGAGTAGACTATGTCTTCGTTTTCTTTTCATAGATATGTTTGTGAGAAACGTGAGAAAATAATATCAGTAAACCCAAATGCACTTCACTCTGTACTTTACCAAAAATACAGTGTTCTGTGTACTCTCCTAGTAAAACCAAGTACATATGTACATTAATTATGTACGGTGCACTGTATAAAACCAAATACAGTGTACTGTGCACTCTCCTAGTAAAAACCAAGTACATGGACATTAATTATGTACAGTGCACTGTGTAAAAGCAAATACAGTGTACTCTCCTAGTAAAACAAAGTAAAAATGAATATATGTTCATTTAACTCTCTCTGTAATTTACCAAGTAAAACCGAGTACAATGTGCTCTGTTCTCACCAAGTGAAAATGAATACATTACACAGATGTCCAGATAAGATGCGTAAATTAAAACAGTTTCAAGAATAACTTATTCATTTCTCCGCCAAACCCCATGTTGAAATTACTCTTTAGAATTCGAAAGAGTGGTCACAGCATAGGGTTTGGTGCGAGGCAACTCTAAAGCGTGCTAAAGCGTGATCACAGCATAATGTTTGGTGGAGAAAGGACGATTTTAGTACTTGAGTACGCACATTTCTGTTGCTCTGAAGACTACACTCTCTTCTTTACCAAGTAATTTTAAACGAAAACTAATCCGTTCTTTGAGAAAACTGACGTCAATGCATGTACTCGATGTAGACCCGGCCATGTCATCAAGCTTCCTACACGTCGAATAACAGTAAAACCTCTCTATAACGGCCACTAAATTACATCAATTATTTTATGTCAAAGGCAGGTGGCTGCTTAAAGCAAGGTGAAAGTAAAACAGAACGCTCTTGCTTTAAGCAGCCACCTTCCCTAAATACCAACTATATGTAGTAAACACAATTTACTGGCCGTTATAGAGAGGTTTTACTGTATTTTCATTACCGGTGTTTTCAAACTATGCAGAGGCATATATATCATTCTTTGTTTCTCTACAAAACCCTTTGTTGGGATTTTTCTTAGAATTGTCTCTTCGAGATTCAAAAGTGTAATTATGACATAAGGTTTGGAGGAGAAACAATTTAGATACACTTAGAAATATCAATTTACAGTAAAACCTCTCTATAATGGCCCCTAAATTGTGTTAAATAGTTGGTATTTAGGGCAGGTGGCTGCTTAAAGCAAGGTGAAAGTAAAACAGAACGCTCCTATAGGAGCGTTCTGTTTTACTTTCACCTTGCGTTAACCCTTTCCTTGTTCTACGTTTATTCCAAATTTCAATACCTACTGAATATTCATTAACAAAATAGTTATAAAGAAATATGGAAGGTGCAACATTGTAGACATTTTAGAAAGCAAAGAAACTGATCTATCAAATTCTATTAGCAAACAGAGCAGACCCTGATCAGACGACTCCTCTAGGAGCCGTCTTATCTGAGTCTACTCTGTTTGCAAATGCATGAAACACGTTTATATGAGGGAAAGGGCGCTGCCGTTAACACAAAATACTTGATGTAATTTAGTGGCCGTTATGGAGAGGTTTTACTGTAATACCATGTAGCTGTGGTTCGGCCATTTTATACCCGTGACCGGACGTAACATCGGATATCTAGTGGTTGATCTGGGTCCATGCTTATAAAACGTTTAGTTGAGCCTGAGTTCGTTCTCAAGTTTTTGATTGGTCAGATTTGAGCCTTTGGCTCAAATCTGACCAATCAAAAGCTTGAGAACTCAAATCTGACCAATCAAAAGCTTGAGAACGAAACTCAGACTCAACTAAAAGCTTTATAAGCATGGACCCTGGGCTTGCTCTGCATTGCTTGCAATGTACTAATGTCTTATATTGTCATAGAACGTCCCATTTGAACACGATAGAACATCTTTAAAGGGATTCTTTATGAATAAGGATTTATTTCTTCTTTACAAGCAGATTTCTGCTTAAAACTTGTCCCTGGAATTTGCATTTTTATGAAGGCATAACACTGGAATAGTTTGGCCATGTCAAAAACTGTAGAATCAGATATAATATTACAGAAATAAACAGAGCAGATCCTGATCAGACGGCTCTTGATCAGGGTTTACTCTGTTTGCAAAGGCTTGAAAATGAGTTTATATGACGGAAAGAGGTAATGCAGAATGACGTCTGGTTGAATAGTCATCATGCATTAAGCTACACACTGCATAAAAACGCAGAATGAGAGTTTCTGAGGGGCCGTTGTATAGAGGTTTTACTGTATAATTTTTATTAAAACATAAAATCTGGTCCCAGAAATTTGTTTCTGGATAAGCAAAGTGGCCTGGTCCTTGGAGCAGGGATGCACATTGGAACTCTCTTAAACGGTCACTTAATTAGTAATTATCTTTTGAAGCAGGCAGTTGCTTAATGAAGTATGAAATAATGAAGTGGTAGTTTAATGCAGAACGAAAATTATACCTTTGGGAGCTTTCTGCATATATTTTGTCCTGCATTAAAAACTACCAGCCGCCCTTATGACTCAAACTAAGAGATCTTTTTCGATGTCGCTGTAGTGAGGGTTGTTGTAAATTGAAACACTGAGAGATGGAAAGACGGTGAATTTAGCAACAGTTTTTTTTCACCAGTAGGGAGGTTGATTTATGGGGTGTCAATGTCAACAATGGATTGCATTCTCTGGTCTTGAAGAACTTACCCGCAGGGTTCTCACACTTCATGTGCTGATCATGACTTGATTGGGTTTTACAAACAGTGTAGATCCAGACCTCTAACTGATGTGCCAGTTATCATCGGGGGCATATAGAGTCAATATTAATTTGCTATTTTTTATGTATCTTGAATAAATAGTAATAGTACTCATATGAAATAGCAGTCGATAGGTTTGGAATAGAATTTTGTATGCAGTATTCCTAGGGACGGTACTGCATGTGTAACATCACAGTTCCGGGAAATTCTAGACCGTTAGTGGTCCACAATACTCTTTAAGTAACCCTTTCCTTCATATAAATGCCTTTCACGCATTTGCAAACAGAGAAGACCCAGACCAGACGGCTCATAGAGGAGCCGTCTGATCTGGGACTGCTCTGTTTGCTAATGGAATTTGATAGATCTGTTTCTTTGTTTTCTAAAACGGCTACAAACTTCCGCCTTCCATATTTCATTATAACTATTTTGTTTACGAATATTCAGAAGGTATTGAAATTTGGAATAAATATAGAAAAGGTTAAACCTTTTAACACTGAATTTTCAAAGTGGACTAGCCCATCAGTGTTTAACTATAGAGACCTCTTAAATCCAGAAATGGAAGGAGAACGTCGGATATCTGTACTATTTCATTTTTGTCGTACCCTTTATTACTTTTCTACAGTTACTCTGTTTGCAGCTCAATCATTGAGTACACTAGCGATAGGTGGATACAGTATGTTCAATTAAATGTTTTTGTTATACATGCACTTTACCACTGTATTTGCTGTCGCGGTTGTTGTAGATTAGTCGGAGAGGGGATACGTTTTTTTACACTGTTTGTCTTTTAGGATGGGGATGGAATAAGGGTGAGGTTGGGCGCCCATAAACCGGTTTAAACCCCCGGTGACTTTTGTCACTGACCGTTCCATGGCGGTACTTCCATCTTCCTCCTATTGTATGTTTGTTTTGTCTTTGTGCGTCTCTTGTTGTTTTTTCTACCTATGTACATTTGCTGTTTCCTTGTGTTGCTGTTCGGGCGAGTGTTTGTTCTGCATGTGGTGTTTCCTGCATGACTCATTTTTGTACTTTTAGTATGAAAGGTTTAAACTTGTTAGAGAATTGTGAATGACAATTTGTTAAATAGCGCAGACCCTGGTCAAAGGGCTCATCTAAGAGCCCTCTGATCTGGGTCTACACTTTTTGCAACTGACAGTGCATGCGTATCACGGGTTGAACTCGTTAACTCTACATCGTCTGTTAAATTTGTCGTCTGCTACAAGTATATACATGTATTTCTTGTTTAAAAAATCCTTCATTCCGGTCTCTACCGGAAATTTCAAAGACGCTTTTCCGTGTCTCCCACCCGCACATCCTCTCCACCCAGGGGGTTAAAATGGGTACCTGTGAGGGTCACTCGCCGGTACTGCGGCTGCATGATTGCGCCATATGTTAGCAGTGCTCAATATTGTAGGCGAATGACTCAATGACCAGGGGAGTAAATGTACAGTCGGCTGAGCGGTCATTCGGACTGAAAGTAGACTATAACTAGGTACTTTACTCTTTTTTTTTATTTTCTTTCAAGAAATATAATCACAATATCAAACAGTTTGGATATTGGTGAGACACCGGGTTACTCGGCGTCTCGTCTGGGTCTAAACTGCATAGGTTATCTTAGATCCTTTATTGGCAGCGGAGGGGTTACCTCTTTGAATGTCGAATGTTTCAATGTGATCACTGTTTAACCCTTTCCCTGTTAACCCTTTCCCTGTTGTATGTTTAATCCAAATTTCAATACCTACTGAATATTTATGTACAAAATAGTTATAATGAAATATGGAAGGTGGAACATTGTAACTATTTTAGAAACTAAGAAACAGATCTATCAAAACTCCATTAGCAAACTGAGCAGACCCAGATAAGACGGATCCTCTAGGAGCCGTCTGATCTGGGTCTACTCTGTTTGCAAATGCGTGAAAACAGGTTTATATATGAAGGAAAGGGTTAACAATTGTATCCATTCTGTATGAAAGGTTATAATTTGCGAGGGGACTTTGCATGACAAACACAGAAGATCCCGATTTCTGTATTCCCTCTCATTCATTCGTTCGCTGCCAGTGTTGCTCCCGTGATTACCTGTGCAGCCAGTCTCATCGGGAACCAAACTGTTTGTTGCGGTGACTATTATTTGAAATCAAAATGAAGAAAAATAAAAAAAAAAGTGAAAATTGTAGCAGACGACAAGGTTTTGTAGAAGACAGGATTCGGCAGTGAAAGAAATGATTTTTATCTGTAATAATTCATCCCTTTTCCTTCATATGTATAAACGTATTTTCACGCATTTGCAAACAAAGTAGACCCAGATCAGACGGCTCCTATAGGAGCCGTCTGATCAGGGTCTGATCTGTTTGCTAATGGAATTTGATCGATCTTTTTCTTCGCTTTCTAAAATGGCCACACTATTCCATCTTTCATTTTAAACATTTTTTCCATGACTATTCAGTAGGTATTGAAATTATAACAAAGAACAGGGAAAGGATTAATTTTTATTTGAAGGGATGCTTCTGCCAAATTTCTTCGATCTTTTGAAAACAGTACCTCTCTGGTCTTGGTCTACACGGTTTGTCTATGTTAACACTTTTGTGCACAAAACAATTCTCATCTTCAAAAATGTCGTCTGCTTTAATTTTCAAGATGTAATTTCTTTTAATGTCTTCTGTAATACGTAAATGGTATGTCAAACAAGATAGTTCTATATAATTTCATAAGCAAACAGAGTAGACACTGACCAGACAGCTCCTACAGGACCTAGTCGGTATAAGAGGTACAGATATAGGACACCAAGCACAAGTAAGTAAATGCACAGTAAATCCTCGCCAACTTTAAGTTAAAAAAAAGTTAACTCTTTACTCCATGAATATTCATGTAATGAAATCATGAATAGTAATAATATTAATTATTATAACAGTACATGTCATTTTGGTCATGACAGGAACTGTAGAACCATGTCTATATCATATAAACAAACAGAACAGACCCTGATCCTACAGGAGCCGTCTGATCTGGGTCTACTCTGTTTGCAAAGACGCACAAAGGCGTATTTATGGAGTAAATGGTGAGAATCACGGGCGAGCTTTTTGCATGGCTTTCATTCAGCTGTCATAGGTCTGAAAAACAGAGCAGACCCTGATCAGGCAACGTCTATCACGTTGAAAACAGTCTTCGTTATACTATACTATGCCTATACTACTTGACTGATATGGGTCTATGCTGTTTGCATATGTCAAAGTTCCTCTTTGCGTCAAGTGATTTCGTTACTTACAACTCAATGAATGAAATATACTGATGCACACAATGTATATGCCTATATGAATTAATAACGACACTATATGGAAATGAGTCTATACTTTCTGCCAACAGGAGCTTTCTGCGTGACTTTCATTCTGCATTTAGCTGCCACCAGTTTCCAAAACTGACCAGTATTTATACTAAATTTAACGTCCGGTTTAGAGTAATTTTACTGTAAAAATACGCAATGACTGGAGGCTAGGATGGGAACTATATATATATATATTGGTATCAAATGTAAATATTATATGTAAGTGTCAAACAATGTTTGACACCATCCATCATGTTAATCCATTCCCTCATATTGACGACTTTTGGCGCCTCTGCAAAAGTTACTTTGTGAAACCATTGTGATAAATAGAGCATTTGCTCATATAGGAGCAAATGCTCTATTTATCACAATGGTTTCAAACTACAAATTCTAAATTTTTCCTTTTCTCTAATTTATGCTCCTTTTCGGTAGATTAATCCAACTATGTTATGTCTAAAAATAGCCTATGCGGTAATGAGTTAATCTGTTTAGCTGAGATGAATGATGGCGACAGGACATCACGATCGGTTAACATTTTATTTTCAATTTTGTATCTTTGCAAACAGTGTAGACCCAGATTCTGTAGCAGCCGACTAGTAAATAACATAAATCTGATTCTACAGTTTCTGTCATGATAAAATATCCCTTGTCATTAGTATAAATAATTATAAAAGTTCAATTAATCAAAATGTATGTCATGTTGCAATTTGGTATTAGGATCTGTTATAAGTTCATAAGCAAACAGAGCAGACACATATCACATCCCCGGGGAGCCATCTGATTTGGGTCTACTCTATTTAAAAAGCGTGAAAATGCGTTTATATGACCAGTCATTACCAAATGACCGGTACGAAAACATATGTCTATTACGAACTATAAGTAGGACGAATTCAGTATAAAGAGTTGCACAAATCGATTATCTCCCTTGTTAACAACAAACGTGCGTATAAAGATGGTGAGAAAACTGAAATTTCACGAGAAGAAACTTCTCAAAAAGGTTGATTTCATCTCATGGAATGTCGATAATAATCTCCACGAGCTGAGGATTATGAAGAAATATTTTGTCCAAAGAAGAGAAGATTACACAAAGTAAGATACTAATAAAATCTTGTTTGTCATTAGTTTTCGCGATATGAACTGTAAGATGTTTTGGCAGTATACGGTCAAATACATACTGTCCCTTTACTGGGATACGGAAAAAATCTTCACGAAATGTTGAAAAGAAAATACAGCTGAAACGTTTTATAATTTTGAAAGTCTTAAAGGCCTGTGGATCCCCTGTGGATTCCCTGACTGTAACACTCGAAAGAGTGGTAGTCAGTAACCGTAGATAGATAGATAGGATGCTTGCAGCTTAATTTCTGCATTATTAATCCTTTCCATCATAGACGTATTTTCACACCTTTGCAAATAGAGTAGACCCAGACCAGACACGTCCTGTAGGAGCCATTTGCTTAAAAATGAAATTATAATAGATATGACTCTACAGTTTTTATCCCTTGGTATTGTGACAGACCGGGTACAGGTACTGGGTGAAAGACAGTAAGTGGTTCGGATAGCTCAGTGGTTAGAGCACTCACCTTGTAAGTGAGGGGTCCCGGGTTCGATCCCCAGTCTTGTTACAGTTAGTGCCCAATTTGAAAATCGGACCCTGTGCACGCCCATGATTTCTGCTGCAGATTTGGCGAGTATCTCAGGGAAAAGGGGGAGTAGTGTGACAGGCTGGGTACAGGTACTGGGGGAAAGACAGTAAGCGGTTTGGATAGCTCAGTGGTTAGAGCACTCGCCTTATAAGTGAGGGGTCCCGGGTTCGATCCCCGATCTGGCTGCATGTTTTTCCCCAGTCTTGTTACAGTATAAAGATCTGTTATATTGTGGCAAAACCTTCTGACATATTTGTTCATCAGCGTTTTTTTACATTTAGTCAAACAAGTTCAATGGTGAATGATACATGTTTACTGGTAAGTTCAGGTTCTGTGGAGAGATTCAACATTTTCATGCCCTCTTTGTGAGCATGAAAGTTAATTGTTTCAGCAGTGTTTACTAATAAAGGGCTGAATATTTTTATGTGAGTGAATGACCACTGTGTTGCAAATCATAATTGACTTTCATATTCATGCAAAGCTCCACTAACTCTGAAAGTTAATTCAAGAACTTTGTAGCATTAGTATATTACTCCATACATACATCTTTTGACGCTTTTGCAAACAAAGTAGATCCAGATCAAACAGTTTCTATAGGAGCCGTCTGATCAATGTCTGCTCCGTTTTCTTATGAAATAATAAGATTCTGATTCTCTGATGTTTCTGACACAGCCCAAAATTTCCAGATAAATGTGACATTATGTCAGTCAGTGAATATTCATCAAGTAATAAATAATTAATATTCATGGAGGAAACGGTTAAATCTAGAAAATGGGGAAATGTTTTGCCATGGCATTACAGAATCAGATCTGTAAGTCAACATATTAGCAAACAGAGATGCCTGATCAGGGTTTGCTCTGTTTGCAAAAGTGTAAAACCATGAGATTTCATCAGAACATCTCTACTGCTTACAAAGTTCATTACAAATAAGTCTGTTAACCCATTACCTCATAGGCTATTTTTAGATACAACCTCTTTGAATAAATCTACTGAAAAGGAGCATTAACTAGAGAAAAGGAAATTTTTTAGAATTTTGTAGTTTGAAACTATTGTGATAAATAGGAAATGCTCTATTTATCACAATGTTTTCACAATTTGACTTTAACAGAGTCGTTAATTATGAGGGAATGGGTTAAAAGCAGAGGTCAAGGTAAGGTGGGTAAATTTAAACATTTTCAACAACAGCTCCTTTATTTCTCCACCAAATCCATCTAAAGAGTGGTCACAATGGAGGATTTGGTGGAAAATTTTAGTATTTGGGTACACACCTTTATCTGTAGCTTTGCCATTAGTTTCTATATAGGAGCAGTCAGATTAGGTCCTACCCTAGATTTGCTTTTGAAATCTAATTCTATAGTTTCTGCCATGGTCAAAAATCCCTTGTACATACACCCCTATACATATTCACTATTCAGTAATCCCTCTACTTCATATAGACACCTTTGCAAACTGAGTAGATTCCGATGAGACGGCTCCTTGAGTCCTGTATCTGGTTGCTTATGTCTGAGCTGAAATATTCTATTTTCATATGCCATGATTATAAAAATTAATCTAATCAATATTGATGATGTCATTATTTCTTACATGAACTTTGATGGTATAAAGGGTTAAGAAGAATGGAGAACATTTTAGATGGGTGGCTGCTTAATGCAAGGTGAAAGTCATGCAGAAAGCTCCTAGAGGAGCTTTCTGCTTGACTTTGACCCTGCATTAAGCTGCCACCTGTCTCCAATACCGATATTTATACTAAATTAAATGTCCGGTTTAGAGCATAGGGGTAAGACACGTTTGAGTCAGTATATGTATATATAGGAAGAAGGGATCTGACTTCAAAAGATCCAAATTACCCACTCCTCTACTTTAAAACCTTTGCGCTGCAAGAAATGCACCGATTTCGATCAGATAAAAAGCTATTCCGTAAGAAAAGACATTCTTTTATTCGAATATGCAAAGATTATCCCGGTCAAATAAGGGATAAACTAAACACGGCACCAGAAGCATGAGAAAAATGGCCAAAATTCGCTAGTCGGACACGACCTCTTCCCTGCGTGCGAACTGTGGACAGCCTTGAAACTATTACTTTTAAGTCAAACACAGTAAAATCTGAAGTTCATATCAGCAATATATTCAATGAAAAGAACTTTCCTACAGCAATCTTACACGAAAACGTGGTTTTACCCACCTTTTTGCGAGTTTCAACATTTGCAGCTGACATCGTTTTCAAGAAGTCAAACTATGGTCATGTGACTATACAACAGCTGCGTTATTTCATTGGACGGGCGGAAAATGGCGACTGGTTTCCGATGGATCATGAACAAGGTTTGAATAGTTTGCTTTCGTCAACGGCCAATCAAAACGTGGATAACAAGAAGTCAAGTGGCATGAATTTGGCGAATTAAAAATGAAAGTAAAAGTTGCTGACATGCGAGGAACATGTAAACACGCAGAAAGGACAGTAAAACCTCGTTTTCGTGTAAGATCGCAGTAAGAAAGTTCTTTTTATTGAATATAATGCTGATATGAATGCCAAATTTTATTGTGTTTGACATATAAGTAATCGTTTCAAGGCTGTCAGCGGTTCGCACTCGGGGACACGGTCGTGTCCAACTAACTTATTTTGGACATTTTGCTCATATACTGACTCAAACGTGTCTTACCCCTGTGGTGTAGAGGGGGTTTGCTGTACATGAATACTCATCAGATAAAAAAGAAGATTTTCACTCTACATTAACCTGGCACCTTTCTTTAACCCTTTCCTTCATATAAACATGTTTTCATGCATTTGCAATCAGAATGCTCCTGGAATTATATATCTGATTCTACACATAATGCCAGAGTCAAAATTTCTTTTGTCAATAATGCTTTAAAATAGATTGGCTCATTAATATTCATGATGTGATTATTTCTTACATGAATATACAACAGGGAAAGGGTTAAACCATTACTCCATGACACCATTAAAGGCCTTTGCAATATAGTGAATCCAGATCAGACGGCTCCTCAGTCCTGTAGGCTCCTGTGTTTGTTTATTGAATAATTTAGATATTATTGATATGTCTGCCATGGCAAAAACATTATAGTCACCATACAAAAAATAATATACATGATGTCATAATTTCTTACATGGCTCTTCAAAAGTACAATGGAGTAGAACAAACAATCAGACATTGTGATGGTGACTATATATATCACAATGATTTCAAGAAGTGACTTTTACAGAGGCGTCAAAAGGCGTCAATATGAGGGAATGGGTTAACACTTTACTCCATAAATACGCCTTTCTACGCCTCTGCAAACAGAGTAGAACCTGATCAGTGTCTGCTCTGTTTGTTTATGATATAATATAGATATGATTCTACAGTTCTTCTTTTGTCCATTATAACAATATTTATAACTAATATTCATGATGTCATTATTTCTTACATGAATATTCATGGAGTAAAGGGTTAAAGACCGATCATGATACTTGTTTGAATGTATGGATTAGGGAGGTTTTACTGTATAACACATGAATGCCAAAAAAACCAAACATCTATTGCACAGGAGAATACAGGTGTAATAAAAACACTCAACAGGCTGCCTGTTATCTCTTTGCACGCTAGTGCAGCACGTTCATGATAAGCTATGGTGTATGCAAATAGTTTGGATCCAGATGAGACACCCGAGTAAATTGATGTCTCATCAGGATCTGATCCAAAGTGATTGTATTATTGAAGTACCGGCATGAGTAAAGAAATCACTTTATCATTGTAGCCAACAACAGATTTTTTTTTAAGGTGACGGTTACTTTGCATGCAAAGAATTAATATCAGTAATCTTACATTATATAGTCTAGAAAAAAAACTACACCTGTTCTCCTTATTATAATTATATTCATATTCTCAACCAATGTTTCAAAAATTGCAAAAAAATGCTTGTCTAGAATGTTAGAAAAAGTGTTTTCATGGGTGTGGTTTGCATAAAGTAATGAGTTCTTTCAACATCTAAATGATTGACTCTTACTGTACACCTGCATCTGATTATGGTTATGAGTCTGTACCCTCTGACCCCAGCAGAATGGGTAGAGAACCCTATAGTCCATAAAGATGACTTAACCCTTTCCCTGTTCTTTGTTTATAACAAATTTCAATACCTACTGAATACTCATTAACAAAACAGTTATAAAGAAATATGGAAGGTGGAACATTGTAGACATTTTAGAAAACAAAGAAACAGATCTATCAATTTCTCTTGCAAACAGAGCAGACCCTGATCAGACGAGCCCGGCTCCTCTAGGAGCCGTCTGATCTGGGTCTACTCTTTTTGCAAATGCGTGAAAACATATTTATATGAGGGATAGGGTTAATCTTTTATCTCTTTCCTTCATACAAACACCTTTTCATGCCATTGCAAATAGAGTAGACCCAGTAACTGTTCTTAAGCGTCTGTTCTGTTTGCATACGAAAATATGATAGATCAGACTCTACAATTTCTACCAATACAGTGAATACACGGTATTAAAAATTCACGTGTGCATGTACATGTACCATTATAAAAACTAAGCAAATAAATATTCATAATGTCATAATTTTTTACATGAATATTCAATAGGGAAAAGGTTAACACTTTTGCAAACAGAGTAGACCTAGATCTGACGACTTTTGAGCTTCAGTAGGAGTAGACCTAGATCTGATGACTTTTGAGCTTCAGTAGGAGTAGACCTAGATCTGATTACTTTTGTGTTTCAGTAGGAGTAGACCTAGATCTGATGACTTTTGAGCTTCAGTAGGAGTAGACCTAGATCTGATGACTTTTGAGCTTCAGTAGGAGTAGACCTAGATCTGATGACTTTTGTGTTTCAGTAGGAGTAGACCTAGATCTGATGACTTTTGAGCTTCAGTAGGAGTAGACCTAGATCTGATGACTTTTGTGTTTCCGTAGATACTATCTTACTGGGTCTGCTCTGTTTGCTTATGGATTATATAGATCTGATTCTACAGTTTCTGCAATGGCCAAACTTTCCTGTCATTATTATTTTTTTATGAATATTCATGGAGTAAAGGGTTGAATAGAGCAACAGATAATGGTGCAGACTCAGACTAAAATCTTCATTTCTTCACCAAACCCAATGTTGTGACCACTCTTTAGAATCGTCTCTTTGAGACGATTCTAAAGAGTGATCACAACATAGGATTTGGTGGAGAAATAAAGAAGTTATACTTGAAAATATTTCAATTTACGCATCTTATCTGGAGCTCTGATTAAAGTTATCAAAATGGTGCCAAATTGATATATACACTCAGCCTTACAAACCTGTTGGGAGGGAAGATTGGGTGTTCAAAAATTTAGTAATTATGGTATTGTAATGAAATGCACTAGAGATTACTTGTGTAATGTGTTTGATGGGGATTATAATGAGAGACTTCATATAAGTGTTAACCCTTTCCTTTATATCAACGCCTTTTCACACATTTACAAACACAGAAGACCCAGATCAGATGGCTCCTATAAGCTCTGTTTGCTTATAGTATACCGTAATATAGATCTAATTCTACTGTTTCTGCCTGAGCCAAAACATCCTGTGTCATAAAAATTCAGCTGATAAATATTTATGATGTAATTATTCATTACATGAATGTTAAATGGGGAAAGTGTTAATAACAATTTCCAATTTATTACGAACATCAATGCTCATACATTAAGCACCTGTTTGGCAACTCTTCTAAACTAAGACAAAAAAGTAATTGCCATGATAAGCACCAGTCTTAGTTGCATATAAGCTCACCTGAGCTACCAGCGAGCTATTGTAATCTTGTCAATTCATGTCAGATAAAGTTTTTTATACAGAGCTACAGAAAAAGGTGTGTACCCAAATACTAAAATTGTCATGTCTCCACTAAACCCTGTACTGTGACCACTCTTTAGAATTGTCTCAAAGAGACAATTCTAAAGAGTGGTCACAGTACAGGGTTTGGTGGAGAAATAAGACAATTACTAAAGAGTGGTCACAGTACAGGGTTTGGCGGAGAAATAAAGGAGATATTCTTGAAAATGTTGAAATACAATTCTAATGCAACATTTTTGTAACACGCATTCTGATTGGTCCACGTGACAAAATTTGAAGCATATAAACCACCGATATACTGTCGGAAAAATGAATATACTGTCGGAAACCGAATCACTAGAAAATTTACTACGAAATATTCATACGCGCATTCATAGTAAAATTGAATGAATGGGTCTGAATGAACGAAGACACTGGCTGAATGAAATGTCAAATGTTTTCAATTTGCTTTTTTTTCAACACACTTTATGATTGTAGTCAATGTGAGTCTGGCGATTCTACTCAAATATCTACAAAGTCCCACAAGTTGATCCTGAGTCCATTTCTTTCACATATGTTGATCTAATTCACTGTCCTTGAACAAACGTTTCTCTTCCTCTATTCTGTTTTGATGTTTATGTGGCACCTGCACCCTGTAAATATAAGATTTAAGGTATATAACCATGTAGCTGTGAGATTTATATCCATACTGAAACTATTTAAGAAGGACCTGACAACACTTAAACATTACCAACCGATTATAGACAATGATCTGAAAACACTAAATAACTCAGGTGTCCTCTCTGCCATAAAACTCAAATCTTTCCAAAGAAAAGTGGTTTGACATAACCTTGAATTTCGCTCTTCTTGGTATACATAGAAAACCTAAGATCTCTGACAAAAGTACAATTTATGATTCATGCAGGCTTGAGGAAACATGTCCTGTAAATCTCTGAAAACATACCTGATAAAACTGCACCCGTGATCGAACCATTTCATTCAGTCACCCAAACGTTCAGTCGATTACACACCCAGGCCTGTTGGTGAGCGTGTGCTGAACGAAATGATGAAAACAATTTCTGCTGAGGCTTGTTTCGCCAAAAGTTTTAAAACACAAATCACTGTGTCCGAGAGACCGCAATCATGCACTAGCTGTTGGCCTATGCTGGTGTCAAAACCAGGGAAATAATGAAAAAGTCCGGTCGGTCATCAGAATGAAGCCAGTGTCCGAAGCTATAATCCCGACTCGTCCGACAATCAGAAGCGGCAGTATTCTTCAATTCTTCAAGGACAGTCCCATAATGAGAATTCGCCCCACCCACTCTAGACCACTCGAGGGCTCGTTGCAAATTCCAAACATGCCTGTAGATTGTCGCTCCTGATATTTTCCATTTGCACGTCCACTATGCCTATCATCATTCTCATCAAATACACCAATCAGCCAAAGTATATTGAATATGCAACCAGTTCCACATTGCAAACAATTTAAAAATAAATAATTCCGTTGTCCATGTGCACAATTATTGTGGAATTTCGAGCAATGTCGAGGTCAAATTTGATTCATCTTTCGTAGTTTTGAAAGGGACCTACCGTCAGAAGGACCATGACTTAACGGTTTTCATTTGTGAAAATCAAAGCATCAAGTGAAAACACCAGTTCTTGGTATATTAAATATAAGCACAATTGCTTGGTTCCGGGAGAACTATTTTCTATATGCGTAATGCGGAGATATGCGGTGTTTCATGACGTCATGTTATGACGACAGAGAGAAAATATCAAAGGACTTAAAGTATTGTTTGTTTTTAACCATCTGGATCTATTGTTTCATTAGAATAGGGATAACCGTTGCGTATTTGAAGATTTGCAGCAGTATATCGGTGGTTTATATGTCGCAAATAATCGTTTTACATGCTCCGCTGACGCGTCGCATGTAAAACTAAATTTGCGACATATAAACCACCGATATACTGCTGCAAATCTTCAAATACGCAACGGTTATCC
This sequence comes from Azorinus chamasolen, assembly GCA_963576725.1. Classification (NCBI taxonomy): domain Eukaryota; kingdom Metazoa; phylum Mollusca; class Bivalvia; order Cardiida; family Solecurtidae; genus Azorinus; species Azorinus chamasolen. The sequence continues at coordinate 2,400,638 of OY755241.1, forward strand.
CCTAAATGTATGCATCTTACCCGGACCTGTGTTTATTATGACATTATGTCGAACACAAAGAAAGGTGGCAGAAACTGTAGAATAAGCATACATATGAGATTCAGCAGTTTCTGCCCAGGTTAACCCTTTCCCTGTTCTGTATTTAGTCCAAATTTCAGTACCTACTAAATATTAATGGACAAAATATTTATAATGAAATATGGAAGGCATAACATTGTAGCCATTTTAGAAACTAAAGAAACAGATCTATCAAATTCCATTAGCAAAGAGAGCAGACCCTGATCAGACGGCTCCTTTAGGAGGCTGGGAGCTGTCTGACCTGGGTCTTTTACCAAAGTTGTTCAGTAAGCTGGACTTTTACCAAAGTTGTTAAATAAGAAGGACCTCTACCAAAGTTATTCAGTAAGAAGAACCTCTACCAAAGTTATTCATTAAGATGGACCTTAGAACATCTGTATTATTCCATAAACAAACAGAGCAGATCCTATGGAATATGTTTGATTTGGGTCTACTCAGTTAGCAAAGGTATTGAAAGGTGCATATATGAGCAAAAAGTTAAGCAAATCATTGCCAAGACTATTCAGTCTATTTCTGTTTCCAAAGTCATTAAAAGGTGTATCTCTGAAGTAAAAATATGATAAAAATTTGCAGAAATATTCCTGCAGAGGTGACTTGATATCAAAATGTTCAAGCAATTGTGACTTGTCAAAAACCATGGCAGCCAGGGGCCAGGATAAATTCCTTTTATGGCAATACTGATAATTTCAAAAATATCACCACTGCTTCTCCGTTGCATGATCGTAAGTGGCACTTTTTGGGGGCTTAACGCTTTCCCTCAGGTAAAAGCTTTTCCACACCTTTGCAAACAGAGACAAAGATCAGATGGGTCATGGAGGAGCCATCGTATCGGGACCAACTCTGTTTGCTCATGAAATTTTAATAGATCTATAGATTCTACCAATAGCAAAATATCTTGTTTCCATATCATGATATGCCTTTATAAACAGTCAGCTAATAGATTTGATTGTGAAGTTTTGCTATGGCCAACAAGAAAACAATAAATGTACATTACTACCAAAACACAAAGAGACTCACAAAGACAATACAAACAAACAATAGGGGGAAGATGGAAGTACCGCCTTGGAACGGTCAGTGACAGTAGTCACTGGGGGTTCAAACCGGTTTAGGGGTGCCCAACTTCACACTTATTCCATCCATCTCCACCCTAAAAGACAAACAGTGTAAATAAACATATCCCCTCTCAGACTAATCTACAACAACGGCGATGGCAAATACAGTGGTAAAGTACATGTAGAACGGAAACACATTTTATAAGTGAAACAAACTGTATCCACCTTTCGCTCTTGTACTCAATGATTGAGCTGCAGACAGAGTAACTGTAGAAAAGTAATAAAGGGTATGACAAAAACTGGATAGTACAAATATCCGACGTTCTCCTTCCGTTTCGGAAATCATATAAATTTTCAAGATGTCATTATTTTTTACACAAATATTCATCACTAAAAGGGTTAACAGATGTGTTCTTATACGCAACAGTTCTAGACTTTGCAACAGTTCTAGACTCAGGTAAGTGATATGGGACCCTCATTGTCCTCTTGGTCTTATACGCAACAGTTCTAGACTTTGCAACAGTTCTAGACTCAGGTAAGTGATATGGGACCCTCATTGTCCTCTTGGTCTTATACGCAACAGTTCTAGACTTTGCAACAGTTCTAGACTCAGGTAAGTGATATGGGATCATCATTGTCCTCTTGGTCTTGTATGGATGAGTCATGGTTAATAATAACTCTCAGTTATTTTACAGTCTTGACTTCTATTGTTTTTTACATGTTAAAACTTTATTGTGCTTAGTGCATCTCAGTATCTCATCAGGATCCAAGCTGTTTGACACTGGGTAAATTGTTCTTGAAAAGTTTGAATCAAGTATGTAACAAAATTATTCAGCCTGGATCCCGATGACAGTTATTCAAAGCTTGCTAGAAAGTTGTGAATAGCTGGAACGAATCGGAATGAAGTAAGAATTGAAAAAAATCAAAGATTTAGCAAACATTTTTTCAGCAGTATAAGTGTTAAGACAACCAGTTAATTTGCATTTGCAAACAGTTAAAACTTTGCTCTGTAGGATCTTGAAGCACCCAAAGTATTGGCTCTACAGAATGTTAAAATCTAGATCTACACTGTTTGCCAACGGCAGTAAACTCATTTACTTTTTCTAAATGAACTACAGACCATTACAGAAGATTCCATCAGATTCCTTTTTGAAGATTTAGTGTTTGAAGAGCTGGTGATAAATGTGTGTATTATAATAACAAAGAACAAAAGTGATAAATTCTAAAGTGCACCAAAAAGAAACAGTAAAGTCTCCCTACTGTTACCACAATTTATTAACACAGGAGTGTGTAAAAGCAGGTGGTAGCTTAATGCAGGGCAAAAGTTATTCAGAAAGCTCCTATAGGAGCTTTCTGCATAACTTTTGTCCTGCATTAAGCTACATCCTGGTTTAAGAATTCAGAATTAGACGAGTGGTCATATTAGCCAGACTTTACTGTACAGTAGTGCAATCGAGAGTTGATTGCAAGACTGTAATAACTTCATTATTTAACCTTTATAAGCATGTAAACTAATTGTTTTCCTAACATTGTCTGAGTTGATCTTTCTTTCATTTCTACTGAACAACATTGTCGGAGTGTCAAACAGTTTTATTCCTGATAAGACGAAAGAGTTACTCAGCATCTCATCTGGATCTAAACTGTTTGCAAAGATTATTACAAGTGTACCCCATAGATTGTAGTTACTGCAATTTTGGGCTCATCTCTCGACAATACTAACCTCAATATGCATTTACCGTGAGATCAAACTGATTTGTGCTTGTATATTTCAAGAGATAGTCTTAAAGTTTATAAGTTTGTACGTAATATTGAACACTCGGCCAAAAAACTTGGGTGCCTTCATTGAAGTTGTGTTGTTGGGACTGCGCAGTTTCCGTGTTTCTTTGTTGATGCGCAAGAAGAATACTTGCGGCAATCTGAAGCCTACTGCATGTTTATTATTGTTTAGTACACTTGTACAGTTATTACGTGTCATATGTTTTCAGTCGGGAGTTGGCTTCAACACTTGATGAGGTTTTCTGTTAAACATGACAGCCATAGCGTTAATACATTTGGCAACTATGAAGAAATATATATTGATATGTGTGGGAAAAGATTCCTGATGCTCCATGTTAATTTTTGAATCTAAATACAGTAAAACCCCGCTAATGCGACCACCAAAAAGGGGCATCATTCTGGGTGACAGAGGCAGGTGGTAGCTTAATGCAGGACGAAAGTTATGCAGAAAGCTCCTATAGGAGCTTTCTGCATAACTTTCGTCCTGCATTAAGCAACCACCTGCTTTAAACGGCGCCAGTGGCTGTTTATTAAGTGGTCGCATTAGCGGGGTTATACTGTATTAGATTAATTTTGTATAATAGCACATGGACACATGAATGTTTGGCAATAGCAGAAACTGTAGAAACAGATCTATATAATTTCTTAAGCAAACAGCAGATCCTGATTAGATGGCTCCAACAGGAGCCATCTGGTCTGGGTCTAATCTGATTGCAAGGGCATAGAAAGATGTATTCATTGAGTAAAGGGTTAAACCTTTACTCCTTGAATACTCATGTAAGAAATAATAGCCAGTGTTGTACCTAGGGCAAGCCTTGGCGCATATCATGCTCATCTTGCAAGACCAGTGTTCCACAACAACAAAGGCTTGTTCATTGGTTTATAATGGGAAAATGGTCACAAACCTTAAATTGTCCCCCAAAATTTGAACCTAGGCACAACACTGATAGCCTTTTTCGGCTATTTTGGGAATGTTTTGGAAAGCATTTTTGGTCCCACTTTAATTTATTTTGCATACATTAGCATTTTACAGTATTCTAAATTTGGTCTCTATATATTGAGATTTTTTTTCTCCCAAATTGGGAAAAACATTATCTATTTTGCATTTGAATGGGTCCTTTTAACTCATTCCCTCACATTGATGCATTTTTTTACCTATTAACCCATTCCTTCATATTGACGCCTCTGCAAAAGTCACCTGTTGAAACCATTGTGATAAATAGAGCATTTGCTCCTATAGGAGCAAATGCTATTTTTATTGCAATGGTTTCAGAACTACAAAATTCTAAAAAAATTCCTTTCCCTTAGTTAATGCTCCTTTTCAGTAGTTTTATTCAAAGAGGTTGGATCTAAAAATAGCCTATGAGGATTAACAGACCAGTGTAGATGCCAGAAAAAGGCCAGTTATGAATATTAATGTGATTGGATTTTATAATGGTAGGTGAACACAGGAATTTCTGGCCCAGGCAAAAACTGTAGAATCAGATCTATATTATTCTATAAGCAAACAAAGCAGACCCTGATCAGACAGCTCCTATTGGAGCTGGCTGATCTGGGTCTACTTTGTTTGCAATGGTGTGGTATCTTTGGAGTAAAGGATTGAAACTTGCATTATTTGTATTACATCAGAATTCATGGCTTTTGCATGAAAATATGATGGTGTGAAAAGTGAAGGTTATGATGATCATCTAGGAGCCCTCTGATCTGGGTCTACACTGTTTTCAAATGTGTCCCACATTCAAAGGGTTAACCCTGGTTCCCTGTTCTATGTTTGTTTCAAATTTCAATACATACTGAATATTCATTAACAAAATAGCTATAAAGAAATATGAAAGGTGGAACATTGTAGACATTTTAGAAAGCAAAAGAAACAGATCTATCAAATTCTACTAGCAAACAGAGCAGACCCTGATCAGACGGCTCCTCTAGGAGCCGTCTGATCTGGGTTTACTCTGTTTGCAAATGCATGAAAACACGTTTGTATGAGAGAAAGGGTTAAGAGTAGACTTGAAATATTTGAAAATTGATATTTTCAACAGGTACAACAAGCTGTCACGACAGATCAGAGAATTGGCTCGTAAGATTAAAGAGCTGGATGTAAAGGATCCTTTTAGACAAGAGGCAACAAACCAGCTCCTGGAAAAACTGTAAGTACAAGTAACACCTTGCTGAAAGCATTGCTGCTCTCCAGATAAGATGCATGCGTAAATTAAAATATTTTCAAGTATAACTTCTTTATTTGTCCACCAAACCCTATGTTGTGACTACTCTTTAGAATTGTTTCTTCGAGACGATTCTAAAGAGTGGTCACAACATAGGGTTTGGTTGAGAAAGGATGATTTTAGTATTTGAGTACGCACAGATATCTGTAGCTCTGTGAATTGATATGATATACAAGAGGATTTACCCTTTCCTTCATAGATACACCTTTGTATGCTTCTGTAAAAGTCATTTTTGAAACCATTGTGATAAATGGAGCAAATGCTCTATTTATCACAATGGTTTCAAGACTGCAAAATTCTAAAAAATTCCTTTTCTTTAGTTAATGTTCCTTTTCGGTAGATTTATTCAGAGGTTGGATCTAAAAATAGCCTATGAGGAAATGGGTTAATAATAATAGTAATAACAATAAAGACTTTGTTTTAAGTGGATTACATATTTGGTGCAAGACCAATTTTCAATAAGGATTATGAATGATGCACAGTGTAAGCCCTGATCAGGCAGCTCTGTGATCTGGGACTGCACTGTTTGCAAATACCAACACACTTATTTCCTGTATTCAGAAGGTTAACCCTGAAATGAATATAGATTAGCTGATTTTTAGCTCGACTATTCGAAGAATAGTGGAGCTATCCTACTCGCCCCGGCGTCGGCGTCGGCGTCTGTGTCGGCGTCCGCGTCACACTTTGGTTAAAGTTTTTGTTAAAGTCCACTTTTTGCCTCTAACCTTTGGAATAAAGCTCTGAAACTTGGAACACTTGTTCACCACCATAAACTTTATATGTAGGTAAGAGTACATAACTCTGTCAAGCATTTTGACAGAATTATGGCCCTTTTTAACTTAGAATTTTTGGTTAAGGTTTTTGTTAAAGTCCACTTTTTGCCTCTTACTTTTGGAATAAAGCTTTGAAACTTGGAACACTTGTTCACCACCACAATATTCATCTGTAGGCAAGAGTACATAACTCTGTCAAGCATTTTAACAGAATTATGACCCTTTTTGACTTAGAACTTTTGGTTAAGGTTTTTGTTAAAGTCCACTTATTTACATAACCATTTGAGATAAAGCTTTAAAACTTGGAACACTTGTTCACCATCACAAACCTTATCTGTAGGCAAGAGTACATAACTTAGTCAAGCATTTTGATAGAATTATGACCCTTTTTAACTTAGAATTTTTGGTTAAGGTTTTTGTTAAAGTCCACTTTTTGCCTCTAACCTTTGGAATAAAGCTTTGAAACTTGGAACACTTGTTCACCACTACAATCTTCTTCTGTAGGCAAGAGTACATAACTCTGTCAAGCAATTTGACAGAATTATGGCCCTTTTTAACTTGGACTTTTTGGTTAAGGTTTTTGTTAAAGTCCACTTTTTGCCTCTTACTTTTGGAATAAAGCTTTGAAACTTGGAGCACTTGTTCACCACCACAATCTTCATATGCAGACAAGAGTACATAACTCTGTCAAGCCTTTTGACAGAATTATGGCCCTTTTTGACTTAGAACTTTTGGTTAAGGTTTTTGTTAAAGTCCACTTATTTACATAACCCTTTGATATAAAGCTTTAAAACTTGGAACACTTGTTCACCATCACAAACCTTATCTGTAGGCAAGAGTACATAACTTTGTCAAGCATTTTGACAGAATTATGGCCCTTTTTAACTTAGACTTTTTGGTTAAGGTTTTTGTTAAAGTCCACTTTTTGCCTCTTACCTTTGGAATAAAGCTTTGAAACTTGGAACAGTTGTTCACCACCACAATCTTCGTCTGCAGGCAAGAGTACATAACTCTGTCAAGCATTTTGACAGAATTATGGCCCTTTTTTACTTAGAACTTTTGGTTAAGGTTTTACTTTAAGGTTAAGTTCACTTATTTACATAACTCTTTGAGATAAAGCTTTGAAACTTGGAACACTTGTTCAGCACCTCAAGCTTCATATGTAGGCAAGAGTACATTGCTCTGTCAAGCATTTTAACAGAAATTATTGCCCTTTTTTACTTAGAATTTCTGGTTTTTACTTAAGTTTTTCTCTTTCATTAAAGAGTTAAAAGAGATCCTACATCCTGAATACTATTAAAGATATTTTACTGAGACTGATTACTTGCTTCTAGTATCATTGGACACTATTTTAGTCCACTATCAAGCATTTTACAGTAACAATTCTGAGAATAGTCGAGCGCGCTGTCCTGTGACAGCTCTTGTTTATAATGGCATACAAACATAGGACTTGGTAGCCATGGCAAACACTGTAGAATCAGATCTATATTGATCCTTAGGCAAACAGAGCAGACCCTGATCAGACATACTGCTGGAGCTGTCTGAGCTGGTTCTACTCAGTTTGCAGATTTGAAAATGTGCATCTCTAACAAGGAAAATGCTAATTGTGATGTTTGTCAAGTAGGTGTATGTTTCCATTGGCACTTGATAGAACTATAAGGAGAACTTTGTGCATACTTTTCAGTCTACCCATTCCCTGAGACGCCTCTGTAAAAGAGACTTTATGAAATCATTGTGATAGATAGAGCATTAATTTTGCTTCATAGGAGCAAATACTCTATTTATCTCAATGGTTTTGAAACTTCACAATTCTAACTACACAATTCTAAAATTTCCCTTTTTGTTAGTAAATGCTCCTTTTTGGTAGATTTATCCAAAGAGGTTGGATCTAAAAATAGCCTGAGGGAATGGTTGAAGCTACCACCTGTATAATAAAACCCCTATATTTCTTAACCCCCCCCCCCCCTCCTTTTAAATTAGACTGACACAACAGCAAAATGTGCAGACCCTGATCAAACAGCTCCTTTAGGAGTTTGTATGTACGAATTTCTTAATAAATGTACTTATATAAGGATCAGAGGATCAGATAAACCTGCGTACGCAGTACGAAATTTGTCATTTCTCCACCAAACCCTATGTTTTGACACCTTTCTTTAGAATTGTCTCCAAGACATAGGGTTTGGTGGAGAAATAAAAAGTTATTCTTGAAACTGTTTTAATTTACTCATCATATCTGGACCTCTGAGAGTACATGTACTACTGTACTGGTTAGAAATATTCTAATGCGGTAATCACAATTAATTTGAGGTTTGATGGAGAAATAAAACTTTTGTTTTCAAGATGTATAGTTTTACACTTCTGGAATCTTGGAAAGGCAAACCAGTCTGGAAAACAATGCAATGAATTTGTGATTTCATTTATGAAATGAGAGTTTCCCACCCTCCAGTGTTTTGCATGTAATCCAGGTACTGACCTCAACTGTTTGGAAGACATGACTTTATTCAAAGTGGTTTGAGGCTTGCCAATTCCAGTTGAATGATCTCCAAATCATGAACAAATAAAGAATTTAACCCTTTGAATGCAGCAAAACGAGTTAAGCTGTCATTTACATACAGTGTACATGTATATCCTGATCAGAGGGCTCCCGTGGGAGACTGCTGATCAGGGTCTGCACTGTTTGTCATTAAAAGTCCGCCAGCTAATTATACCCTTTCGTACTGATTGGAAATGCATCACTAAACAATGACGGAACTTTCCATTTTGAAAATTCAGCATTCAAGAGGTTGACCCTTACAACGCTGAATTTTCAGTTGAACTATTCCAGAATTCAAACAGGTCAAGATTATTGTGAATATTCAGGGATGTTTTTGAATAAAAGTGTAACATAACAAACAGTGCAGACCCTGATGAGAGGGCTCCAATAGGAGCCCTCTCATCTGGGTCTACATTGTTTGCAAAGGACCACTTAGTGACCACTTTCCCTCATTGAGAGGGTTAACCTTTTGCAGGCTGTGTAATTTGTCTTCTGCAAATTTTGTCGTCTGCTTCAGTTTTATGGTAAATTTTTACTTTAATATCCTATTAAAATATATATTCCCAGTCACAAAAAGTTTGGAGATTCACAGCATCTCATCTGGATCCAAACCGTTTACAGATTTTATCATGCACTAACCCTTGGTGTCGTGGAAAGGGAAAGATGTTTGCCCCAACATGATTGATGATTTTATCAAATATAATCGTCTTAATGATGGCTTTAGTTGCATTCATTAATATTCATGATGGCATGGAGACAATAGAAATCATGGAAAAACATGCTGTCCGTGGTTAGCCTCCCACTGTTGCAATGACACGCAGTAGCGGATCGAGCTGCAGTATTTTCTGAAAAAGGGTTGAAGCATCCCAATTTCTTTTGCAGGATGAATGCTGTTCTCTGCAATTATTTTGCATGTATGTTGAAGCAGGTTCTGAAGGTCCTATTATTATCATTATTATAACATTAGATTCAAGGTCAAAGGTCAAGGTCATTGGCAATAAATAACCTGTGACACAATGATGACAATGGTGTGACAACAACATCTGAATTATCCAGTGTATTTTAATTTGTCAGAAGTTGTGGTCAAATGTCGGTTGGTTACAGCAGTTATTCATCTTTTAAAAGGTCAGTCTTTTAATAGGTCAGTGTTTCCAAGGATTTGTCAGTACATGTTTTCAGACATTGGAAATATTTAGTAGAATACGTATAATATTTCTTGGAGAAATGATTCATAACATGAATATGTGTACAACTTTTTGTGTTAATTAGTTTATACCAAATTTTGGCAGAATATAACTAAAATATTCAGACACCCTATCTCCTGTCTCCATCAGTTTGTAAAGCTGAATAATTTAAATTTGTCACCATTTTCTGATGACATAAAATTATACTGAAACAAAAAGTGTAGACTCAGATCAAATGAATTCATCAGGAGTTGTGTGATCTTGTTCTGCACTATTTGCCTATGATCTCAGTTTGTCTGTCTTAACCTTTTCCTCCATAAATATTCTTTTCTATGCCTCTGTAAAAGTCACTTTATAAGCAAATGCTCTATTTATCACATTTTTCTTTTCTCTAGTAAATGCTTCTTTTCGGTAGATTTATCAAAAGAGGGGGGGGGGGGGGTTGTTTCTAAAAATAGCCTATGACTTTCATAATGAGGTAATGGGTTAATACTTAGAGTAATTTATCAGTAAAGAGTCAACTCTTGATATAAACACATTTTCACGCATTTGCAAACAGGGTAGACTCAGATTAGATGGCTCCTACAGGAACCGTCTAATCAGTATCTGCTCTGTATGCATTTGACATAACAAAGATCTGGTTTTACAGTTTTTGTCAAAGAAAACATTTCCCTGAAAAATTTACACTATAAAAATTCATGAAGTCATAAAATATTGAACACGAAAGGGGTTTAGTCCGTTGGTGGATTTTTGGTGCAATGTGACATTACATGCCTGTTTATCCACGCTCTTAACATAATTACAACCTGCATCTTGCCCTCAATCATTGAAATTAAAATGGCTTCTATCAATTTATTCATGACTTGATTTTCAGGCTGTTACAGTGGATATTGGGAATTTTCTGGCTATTAACCTTTGGGAGGGGTTGGTTATTTGGCATCTGCAAACCGTGTAGACCCTAAACAGAGGGCTCCCAAATCCTCAGACCAGGGTGTGCATTATTTGTCATCCAAAATCTTCTAGCAACTCTGAGCCTTTCGTAATGAATGGACAGTTTCATTAAACACTGAGGGGGCATTTTACTTTGAATTTTCCACATTCAAAAGGTTAACTTTTAACCTTCTGAACTCTGAGCAACTGTCTTCTGCAAATATTGTCGTCTGCTTCCATAAAAAAAAGTTCGGTTTTCTTCCATTTCTTTTCATTATCAGTGTGATTAACCTTTACCCTGTTCTATATTTATTCCAAATTTCAATACCAACTGAATATTCATGGACAAAATAGAAAAAATTAAAAAATATGGAAGGTGGAACATTGTAGCCATTTTAGAAAGTAAAGAAACAGATCTATCAAATTAAGCAAACAGAGCAGACCTTGGTCAGACAGCTCCTATATTGTTTGCAAATTGGTGAAAAAGCATTTATATGAAGGAAAAGCTCCATAAATACACCAGGTAAATAAAACAGTAGACCCAGATTAGGTGACTCCTGTAAGTGTCATCTGATCAAGGTCTGCCCAATTTGCTTATGATATAATATTGATTTGATTCCGCAGTTTCTGTCATGGCAGAAAAATCACTTGTTCATGGTGCCATAACAATGATTAGTTAACCCTTTCCTCCCTTTCCTCCATAAATACGCTTTTCTACGCCTCTGTAAAAGTCACTTTATGAAACCGTTGTGATGAATAGAGCATTTGCTCCTATAGGAGCAAATGCTCTATTTATCACAATGGTTTCAAACTACAAAATTATAAAAAAAAATCCATTTCTCTAGTTAATGCTCCTTTTCGGTAGATTTATTCAAGAGGTTGGGTCTAAAAATAGCCTATGGAGGAATGGGTTAATATTCATAATGCAGGGTTGTTATCATCAATTGAAGCAATAAATTTTTTGGGAAAAGCAACAAATTAGGCGTTTTAGGAATTTTAGACGTTTTGAGGGTAAAAGATACCGCTTTCCTGAGACCTAAAGTCACTGGAATTGTCTACAGTTGAACCTCGATATCTTGAACTCGGATAACTCGAACTTCGGGATAACTCGAATTAAACTTTCATTACAGAATTGCTCTAAAATGTATCTCTACAGATATCTAGAAACACACGTGACAGCTTAATACAGGTCTAAAGTAATGCTGAAAGCTCCCACAGGAGTTTTCAGCATTACTTTAGACCTGTATTAAGCTGTGGCGTTGAGAAATTGTTCAGATTAGAAATCAGATTACTCGAACCTCTGTTATGCCGAACTAATTTGTATGGTCCCTTGAAGTTTGAGTTATCGAAGTTCAACTGTATATGACACGCAGTTCCATTTTGTTGCAAAGTCGTGTGAGTATAGCTGCAATTAAAGGGCTCTCTGTCGCAAAGTCATGTGAGTATACATGTAGCTGCAATTAAAGGGCTCTCTGTCGCAAAGTCATGTGAGTATAGCTGCAATTAAAGGGCTCTCTCTGTCATAATTATTGTGTGAAATTTCTGTGAAGGACCTGTAAATGACCATTTGATAAGTTTCTAAAATTACATGACTGCTTATCTCAGTAAAAATAATTCATTCTCTTCAAAAGGGTTGATAGAAGACAAGTCTGCTAAAAAGTTAGGGGAAGTAGTCAATGATGCATGGCGGTTGAACAACAATTGATCCAGTACATGGCATGTGAAGTAGGCATTCATTAATTTCATTTGGCTTGGAAACACAGAACTGAATATGCCGTGCATTGCACTGGTATAAAAATACGAGAGAATCAGTCATTGAAAAAGCGAAGAATTAAAACTACATAGATAGGTACCAGAGAAGGTAAAATGATGAAATTGTTTTAACTTTTACTTTATTTAGAATTAGAAATAAACTGTTTGCCTTACTTCGAACGCAGTCAAACAACAGAATGAAGCAATGAAAGCACAAAGCCCGCTGCTTAAAGTAAAAGCAAAGTGAAAACAACAACTTTTATTTAACAAGAAAAACTCTCCAAACGAATGGGTGCATCCGTACAGAAAGGAAACAAGAAGTAAACGGTTTCCATATCCAAAAGTGTTCCATTCTCACCGGCTTTCAGTCAATAAACCAAAGTCAAACAGGTTTTTTTCATTTTTGTTTTCTTTTTCGGCTGTTAGTTCACCATCATATCATGCTATGTTAACTATGTATTTTATACCACGGAACGTGATTGGTTGTACGCAGTCTGATCAACCAATCAATAGCCGTTTTACTACGAAGAACGGTGTCACAGTAAGTAATTCCTCATCAATTAGTTACAGATTACGCGAGATGGATTGACATCGAAATTTCCGATCGCGGTTTTGAAATTCCCAAAAAATTAACGATTTTCCCACAATTTTAAACGATGGTTTTGATTGGCAATCGGTTAAGAATGACAACCCTGATAATGTCATTATTTCTGACATGAATATTCGTAGAATAAAGGGTTAAGTAACCAAAATTCTGAATCCTGTTGAGACTGAGTTACTTGGCAACTCGTCTGGTTCCAAACTGTTTATCAAAGTTTTATTGGGAATTGCCAATAGATAGGTTATGGTTAACGTGCTACAGACCAATGTTAGTGTTTTCCTGGTCATGTGACCGTGTGACCATACAGTAAAACTGGATAGTTTGAACACTTGAACAAGTATTGGGGGTCAAGCTATAGGGCGATTTGGGAGAAAAAGTTGACTTCTCCTTGTTTTGAAGGTTGTAGAACATTCAGGTTCATACAAATTAGAACCAAAACTTCTCCTGGAATCTCAATAAATGTCTCCCAGATGGGCTCCATCTTGAGCCCTGTATCATAATCTTCTATAGGGGCCATCTGATCAGGGTCTGCTCTGTTTACTAATGGAATTGATAGATCTGTTTCTTTACTTTCTAAAATGGCTACAATATGTTCCATCTTCCATATTTCATTATAACTATTGTATCCCTGAATATTCAGTAGATATTGAAATTTGAATAAATATAGAACGGGGAAATAGTTAAGACAGGTGGTAGCTTAATGCAGGGTGAAAGTCGTGCAGAAAATTTTATTCAAAGCTCGAGGTTGGGACTAAAAATAGCCTATGAGGGAAAGGGTTAAGACTTAAGAGGCAGAGGATGTGACAGGCAGTATTTCTGCATGATTAAATGAGATTGAATTAGAGCAGACAGCTTGGATAAACAAGCAACATGCAAGGGCCACAGAGACCATAGGCTGATGATGAAATAAATATTCATAACTGAAATAATGAAATTACAAACCTTTACAGTGTTGAGGAAAAAATTCACCATCAGAAGATATTTCCTTACTATTAGTAGGCTTATATAGTGTGTCTGGTTAGCATTTTAACCTTTGAAAACTGAAGTTTAAAAAGGCCTTGTCTGTTGTTGTTATACCAGCCACAAGGTGGGAGACATAAGTATAGTTTTGCTCTAGTCTATCCATCCGTCAGTCTTTACATCTGTACGTTTAAACCAATTGCATGATTTTTTTCAAACTCTCACAGATGAACAATGTAAGTGGGAAGATGTGCGTAAAGAAGGGAATGTTTACTTTGACCAATTTTTACTGGTCATTATTTTGTATCCTGTAGTAACAATTGTCTTGTAGACACAGAGTTATCCTTTACAAATTACTCCATGTCAGAAATATGACTATGAATGTTGATTAGCTGAGTTTTTACGAGGGAATTTTTACCCGCGCAGAAACTTTAGAAATATGTCTTTGATATTTCAGAAGCAAACAGAGCAGACCCTAAAAATAAATACTTTTGTCCTGCATTAAGCTACCACCTGCCTCTACCACTTTGAATTAGATCTGTTTTTGGTGGTCACATATTATGGGTTTTACTGTATGTACATTAGCTGACCTTAATGACATTTTCATCATCCATTCTTAATAGTAACCCTTAATATAAATAATTTTTCTATTTTAACCCTTTCTCTCATATAAACGTGTTTTCACGCATCTGCAAACAGAGCAGACCCAGATCAGACGGCTCCTATAGGAGCCGTCTGATCAGGGTCTACTTTGTTTGCTAATGAAATTTGATAGATCTGTTTCTTTAAGTTCCTGAAATGGCTAAAATGTTCCACCTTCTATATTTCATTATAACTGCTTTGTCAATGAGTATTCAATAGGTATTGAAAGTTGTAATAAACACGGAACAGGGAAAGGGTGAATAGAATTAAGACAAATTTTGGCGAATAGTTCGGCGAATAGTGCAGACCCGGCCGTTTACTCAGTGTTTATACTATTTACTATTATCTGACACAGTCTAGTTCAAAACTGCAAAAATGGAACGAAACTGACCTACTCATCTGTACAAGCTGGCAGAGACGGGAAACTGGGTGTTGGAATACTCTGTGTAATTGGGTTAATATCAAACCGCCTTTTTTCTCTGCTCCCCTCATTTTCACTTCTTCCAAATCTAAAGCAATGAACTGTATCAATAACACACGAACAATGTCTTTATTACGAGTTAATGAAATTTCCCGTCCTCTTTATTCATTTACGTTCATTTGGGTGAGTGTGTACGCTGTACAGAGAAACCAGTTAAACAAATTAAGTTACCAAAACGCATGTGGGAAAAGTGATTGGTCTAACACAATTAGTTTCATATTAATCAGGGTAGAATTTCAGATGCATGAGGCATGAGTCCAATGGTCGTCCATGGTGACAATTGTCTGGTTCCCCTTGAGCATTGTTATTCTTCAATTCAAGCTGGTTACCGTCATGGCATATGGCCAATTATGTTGCAATTTGACGGCTTAGGAAGATAGATTTTTAGTACAGCTCTGTCTATTTTATGTTGATATTGCCATGAAAGGTACTACAAACAGTGTCTTGTCAGTGAAGTTGATTTAGAAATAACAATCACATTGTGTACCCTTTACCTGCAGAAAGTAGTGTCTCCTTCAAAATGCACAGTTTGTTTACTTATAACCCTTTACCTACATGTATTCAATATTTATGTACGAAATAATGTTATGAATATTAGCTGAATTTTTATAATGAAATTCTTTTTATGCCCCCGTTGACGATAGTCAGGGGCATTATGTTTTGCACCTGTCTGTCTGTCTGTCCGTCTGTCCGTGCATCACGCTTTTACTTGCAGTTGGTAGGTGCAGTTGGTTGACACAGTTTTTTCATTGTCTTATACATGTATCTCACTAACCACTATAGCTATTGGTATGGAATTGCATATACACATAAACCACCATCCATACTTTCATTGCGCACCCAGCCCATGCTGCCGGCAAGCCCAAGGTCAAGGTCAAATTACTTAGAAACTTACGTGCAGCTAGGCAAGCACCACCACGGGGGCATTGCTATGCCTTACAGACACAATGTTCTAGTTTGAATGACAAATCGTGAGGACCCTGATCGTAGGTCTCCATAAGGAGTCTGCTGATCTGGATCTACACTGATTGCAAATTACAGCTTACTTGCAGTTACCTGCATTCAAAGAACAAATTGTTGACCAACCGAGTATTTAACACCTAACTCATTCCCTCATATTGACGACTTTTGACGACTCTGTAAAAGTCACTTTGTGAAACCATTGTGATAAATAGAGCATTTGCTCCTATAGGAGCAAATGCTCTATTTATCACAATGGTTTCATTGAATCAAACTACAAAATTCTAATTTTTCCTTTTCTCTAGGAAATGCTCCTTTTCAGAAGATTTATACAGAGTGGTTGTATCTAAAAATAGCCTATGAGGTAATGGGTTAACCTTTGCCTGATAGAAAGATGCCTTTTCACGCCTTTGCAAACAGAGGATACCCAGGTCAGATGGCTCCTGTAGTAGGGGCAGTCTGATTCTGTTTGCTTATGAAATTATATAGGTCTGATTCTACAATGTTTGTCTTAAGCAACACTTCCATTTTAATGTTTACTGTATGAGAATTAAGTTAACCCTTCGCTTGCTGAATTTTAAAATACATTTCTCCTTCTTTACCCATGCCCTGTTGTATAATTACATTATATATATGTTCGTCTGTCGTCATCGACAAAGACCACGGCTTCACTCAGTCGAATTGAATCTGTGTGTCCGAAGGTGACTAGTCAGTCCGATTCGGGCACGGAAGTAGCGTCCACAGGTTGGACATCTGAAGTCGGTCATTATGGCTGATAATTACATATATCTTCACTGTGTACACGTACCGGTATTTCGCTGCGCAATCACTGCTGTGGAGTGCACTGGTTGCACAATCAACTTGTAAATAGTGCAGACCCTGATGAGACAGCTCCTGCAGGAGCTGTCTCATCTGGGTCTTCACTATTTACAGGTAGGTATATTGAAGCGAATAGCAAGCGATGGGTTAATGAATATACATGAAGTGATCAATTCATGCTTAACCCTTTTCCTGTTCTATATTTATTCCAAATTTCAATACCTACTGAATATTCATGGACAAAATAATTAAAATGAAATATGGAAGGTGGAACACTAGCCATTTAAGAAAGTAAAGAAACAGATTTTTAAAATTCCATTAGCAAACAGAGCAGACCCTAATCAGGCGGCTCCTATAGGAGCCGTCTGATCTGGGTCTACTCTCTTTGCAGATGCATGAAAACACGTTACGCTAATTAATATTCATACATACATTTTTTTCTCACATGGACATTGATGGAATGAAGGGTTAAGTAAACAAAAAACATGTTTTAATTTTTTTCACTGAAAAAAAGAAGACTTATGACAAACAGTACAGACCCTGATTAAAGTGCTCCTGAGGGATCAGGGTATACACTGTTTGCTGAAATCTCGGTTTCCATACTTTAAGAGTTAGGCTGTCATCTGTTGAAGTTTTTAGTCCTCTTGGGTACATGCTTGTTATGCCTAGTGGTCTAAACGACAAACATTGGTGTGGATTGTACGGAGCAAATTGAGGAACATAATTATCCCACTATTTGTCCTCTCTGCCAGTTTTGACAGCAGAATTGGGCAATTTGGCCTATTTTTGATAACTTTGTATTAGACTGACATAGTAGCAAATAGTGTAGACCCTATTCAAAATTCTCCAGTAGAAGCTGTTATATCTGGGTCTGCATTATTTGCCGAAGTTGGTCTGAATACTTAGTGTAACTACGGTACAATATAATAGTGTCCACAGGAAAAGGGATGAATGGGGGCTGTCTGTTTTCACTGTGGCGACAGAGATTATGTGATTGCGGCACCAAGTACAGGAAGATGACAATTTTGTTGTCACGTCCACGTGATAGATGAATTAAGTAACAGAGCCTGATGGCCACTATTTAATCTTTATCCTGCCGAAGAAATGTTTTATACTTAACCCATCCCATCATATGCTTGTTTTAGTCCTAACCAAATAAATCTACTGAAAACGAGCATTTACTAGAAAAAAGGAAAATTTTAGAATTGTGAAGTTTTGAAACCATTGTAATAAATAAAGCATTAATATTTTGCTCCTGTGGAGCTCTTATGGTTTCAAAAAATGACTTTTACAGAGCTGTCGAAAGGTCAATATGAGGGAATGGGTTAATTTCCAATGTGTTTTGAATATTTATTCAAACTTTTGATAAACCATTGATTGACCAAGACTTATAATTAGTGTCAAACAGCTTGAACCCTGATGAGACTCAGAGCTACTCATCTGGATCTAAACTGTTTGTTAATGCAAGTCAAGTAGTGTTTTGAAGGATAAAGGTAGTAACCCTTCTTACTGAGTAAATCTTAGCCTGCTGTATTGAATAATCATATAAGAAATAATGACATCATGAATATTCATTAGCTGAAGTTTTTAATGTAAAATGCTTTGACAAAAACTGGAATAAGATCTATACCATCTCATAAGCAAACAGAGCAGACCCTGATCCTATAGGAGCCATCTCATCTGAATCTACTCTGTTTGCAAATGCGTAAAAAAGGTTTTTATATGAAAGTTTAACTCTGTTGAATATTCATGTAAGAAATCATATTTATGAGCTGAATTTCTATAATAGCATATGTACGTAGTATTTTTTGCTATTAACAGAAATTACGGAAACAGGTCTATATAATTTCATAAGCAAACTGAGCATACCCTCCTACAGGAGCATATGATCCGGAGCCATATGATCTGGACTACTGATTTGGGTCTACTCTTTTTGCAAAGGTGTGAAAATGTGTTAATATGAAGGGTGGGTTAACCCTTTCTCTGATAGAAATGTCTTTTCAAGGTTTGGCCGACAGAGTACACGCAGATGCCTTTGCCAACAGAGAACCTGTGTGATCAGGGTCTGCTCTGTTTGCTTATGAAATGATATATATTTTTGATTCTACGTTTTCTCCCGTATTAGATATACCTGTATTCATTATAAAAAAATCAGTTAATTAATATTCATGGTGTTATTATTTCTTACATTAATTTTTATGAAGTAAAGGGTTATGTGAATTGGAGTAAGGCAAATACATGTTGTATAATTATTTTGCTTCATTGTTTGTGTTACATTTTCTATTTCTTTCAAATACAGAGTATTTTAAATTGTTTCATGTCTTGTGTACTGTTTTGATTAAAACTGTTACCATGGGTTTCTCTAGTTACTAAATATTCAGACATACCTATGCACATGGTGTAGACCCAGATGAAATTTGCTCCTTCAGGAGCAGTTTGATCAGTGTCTGAACTAACTGATATATACTCTATTAGTTCTATTTCCTTTTGAATGCAGGACACACATGTACTAACATTTACAAACAGTGTAGACCCAGATCAGAGGGCTCCTAGAGGAGCAGTGTAGACCCAGATCAGAGGGCTCCTAGAGGAGCAGTGTAGACCCAGATCAGAGGGCTCCTAGAGGAGCAGTGTAGACCCTGATCAGAGGGCTCCTAGAAGAGCAGTGTAGACCCTGATCAGAGGGCTCCTAGAGGAGCTGACCCTAACTCTCCTAGAGGAACCCTCTGATCAGGGTCTGCACTGTGTGTCAGTCATAATCATCTAGCAAATCTTACACTAATGGCCAATTTCACTTTGAAACTTCAGCATTGGTAGGTTATAAAAATGATGTTGAATTTACTTATTTTACTTTACATACTGGTGGAGAGACTATATTGGACTATTTAGGATAACAATGGTTCTACAGGTCGTACTTCAATAGCTACAGGCTAACACTACCAGTGATTGTCACCCCTCGTGTCCGATCATCAACACTCAACTTCCTGTTTCGCAATGTATCAAAGAAACACCGAATTTTATTACTGGTCAGATAACCATTTGCGGTTGTAATTTGTAATAAAACATACTAGTTAGCAGCATTTATGTTAGTTAAATTGAAATTTTAAAGGCCTGGATAATCTAAACAGGATGATGATGTTTACAATGCTGTTGAAATTTGTATATACAGTAAAACGTCTTTATAACGGTCACTAAATTACACCAAGTATTTTGGGTTAAAGACAGGTTGTCATTATAGAGAGGTTTTACTGTATTTAGAAAATAGTTCTTATTCATACAGTAATTATTTCTATAGCCCTTCCCTCAAGTAAAAGCTTTTTATGCCCCCATAGACGATAGTCGGGGGGCATATTGTTTTTGCCCTGTCTGTCTGTTTGTCTGTTTGTTTGTCAGCAACTTTAACATTGGTCATAACTTTTGAGCCAGTATAGATAGAGACTTGATATTTGGCATACGTATGTATCTCATGAAGCCGCACATTTTGAGGGGTGACGTGTCAAGGTCAAGGTCATCCTTCAAGGTCAGAGGTCAAATATATGGGTCAAATCGCCGACTTTAACATTGGCCATAACTTTTGGACCAGTAGAGATAGAGACTTGATATTTGGCATGCTTGTGTATCTCATGAGGCTGCACATTTTGAGGGGTGACATGTCAAGGTCAAGGTCAGAGGTCAAGGTCAGAGGTCAAATATATGAGGGGGCATAGTGTTTCACAAACACATCTTGTCATGCCTTTGCAAATAGAGTAGACCCAGATCAGACAGCTCTTGTATGAGCCGTCTGATCAGGGTCTGTTCTGTTTGCTTATGACATGATAAGATTTTATTCAAGTTTTCATCAAAGAAAAAAAAGACCTTAAAATTTTATGTTATAAAACTTTATCCACGTCGTCATTGTCGTCCGAAATCTTAACATTGACCATAACTTCTTCAATTTTTCATTTACAACCTTCATTTTTGGTATGCATGTTCATCTTGACAATGACGACAGACGAGCGTTGGCACCCGCTTGTGGTGCTCTTGTTTCTTACATCATTTATTTATTGAAAATAGGAGTCTTAAAAAGCAGGTGGTTGCTTAGTAGAGTACAAAAATAATTTAAAAAGCTCTTATACGAGCTTTCTGCATTACGTTTGACCTGCATTAAGCTACAACCCGCCTTACAGACAGATGAGACCTCCTTTTGATGAACGCTTAGGACAGGTTCTACTGTAGATAAATGTTGAATTGTTCTGATTGATTGGTTAAGAAATGTAATTTCCAGATATGGCATGATAGCAATATGGAACAGGTAAATTGTTAATGGATATTCATCATTTAAATGGTTCTGATAGCTGTTGTAATTGATGGTCTCCTTGTGTATTCCAGGTATGGTATGTGTCTGATCTCCACCAAGGCAAGCCTAGCCCTAGCAGACAAAGTATCAGCATCTTCGTTCTGTAGGTGAGTCTAGTGATGTTGGGCCACATAATGAGAGGATTGGTATCATTTCAGCAAAGGATCTTGATGACATCATTTCCGTATTAAGGAAAAAAAAAAATTGTCAGATTCAGTGCAGAAAGAAAACTCACAATGAAAACATTTACCTTTTCCTCCATGAATGTTATTTTTAGAGATTTCCCTGCATGAATGTTCATGGACCGATTTATAGTGTGTCTGTTTTTAGCTCACCAGAGCACAAAGTGCTCAGGGTGAGCTTTTGTGATCGCCTGATGTCCGCCGTCCGTCGGCGTGCGTCGTCCGTCGTCAGTCGTCAACAATTTGAACCTTTACAAATCTTCTCTGATGAATCTACAGGGTTCTCAGCTTTCATCTTTGGCACATAGCATCATCTTTAGGTGCTCTACAAAAGTTATATAAATTATGCCCCTGGGGTTAAAATTGGCCCCGCCCCAGGGGTGCCTTGTTTTCAATAGAAACATATAGTAAAACTTTGAAAATCTTCTCCTCTGAAACCAGAAGGTTCTCAGCTTTCATAATTGGCACATAACATCATGTTCAGGTCCTCTACAAAAGTTATATAAATTATGCCCCTGTTGTCAAAATTGGCCCCGCCCCAGGGGTGGGCAGTTTTCAATAGAAACAAATAGTGAAAACTTTGAAAATCTTCTTCTCTGAAACTGGAAGGCTCTCAGCTTTCATATTTGGCACAGAGCATCATGTTCAGGTCCCCTACAAAAGTTATATAAATTATGGCCCTGGAGTAAAAATTGGCCCCGCCCCAGGGGTGGGCAGTTTTCAATAGAAACATAGTGAAAACTTTGAAAATCTTCTCCTCTGAAACTAGAATGTTCTCAGCTTCATATTTGGCACATAGCATCGTGTTCAAGTCCTCTACAAATGTTATATACATTATGACCCCGGGGTCAAAATTGGCCCCGCCCCAGGGTTGGGCAGTTTTCAATAGAAACAAATAGTGAAATCTTTGAAAATCTTCTCCTCTGAAACTAGAAGGTTCTCAGCTTTCATATTTGGCACATAGCATCGTGTTCAAGTCCTCTACAAAAATTATATAAATTATGGCCCCGGGGTCAAAATTGGCCCCGCCCCAGGGGTGGGCAGTTTTCAATAGAAACATATAGTGAAATCTTTGAAAATCTTCTTCTCTGAAACTGGAAGGTTCTCAGCTTTCATATTTGGCACATAGCATCATGTTCAGGTCCTCTACAAAAGTTATATAAATTATGGCCCCGGGGTCAAAATTGGGCCCGCCCCAGGGGTGGGCAGTTTTCAATAGAAACAAATAGTGAAATCTTTTAAAATCTTCTCCTCTGAAACTGGAAGGTCCTCAGCTTTCATATTTGGCACATAGCATCATGATCAGGTCCTCTACATAAGTTATATATATTATGGCCCGGGGTCAAAATTGGCCCTGCCCCAGGGGTGGGCAGTTTTCAATAGAAACAAATAGTGAAATCTTTGAAAATCTTCTTCTCTGAAACTGGAAGGCTCTCAGCTTTCATATTTGGCACATAGCATCATGTTCAGGTCCTCTACAAAAGTTACTGTAAAACAGGTTTTATTAGCGACAATATATATGTCGCGCTAATTCGCGAAGTGTTGCCCCGCGAATTCAATATTTTCGCTAATAAATCAGAAACAAGTATACAATGGAGTAACGTCCAAAATCGGTATATCCGGAATATGGTCAGATTTATCATGTCATCGTCCATGTGTTTTCTGCATTAATAAAAATCTTCGTTCTACACAAATGTTGGATGAAGTGTATTGCTTCCATATATAGTTTGTTTAGTAAACAAAAAAGTGTTTAAATGAAAAATACAGACCGGAAAATGGAATAATGTTTCTCTTCTTCATTGATCTCCGTGAAAAGGGAAGTAACTCTTATATACATACATATATACATGTACGGCAAGTAGTAAACATCTGGTTGTTTTTGTAAAATTACGGACTTTTGAAACAGGTATGACTCTATGTGTTTGTGAAAAACAATTCACTCATTTTGACTATTGAATACCGGCTTATGCCAAGCAGCGTTTAACAGATCAACACGTATACACAAACTTGTCAATTTGTTTTCACACGTTTACCATCCAAGTTTCAATAGAGGCAGTGATTCAACCTTTAGTCTCATAATGGACAAATCGTAATAACCATTTCTTTTGCAGACAGTTTCGATCCAAATAAGACCCCAAAGTAATAAATGAGTAGTAACTTTGTGGCTTACATTTCCACCGTTTCATCAGTAGACCGGTGTGTCACACTGTGCCATACATCCGAGTTTTGTGTAAAGTTCTCAAAACGATTACAAAATTGAATATTGGTAAATACAGGCCTTAACGCATGCTATAAATTATCGATTGATAACCCCTTAACTGCCAACGGCAGTTACATACATTCGGCAGAAATTTATTCTTTGCCCTTTTTACAGCGTTCGGCAGAGTTTTATACGACTCTATTTCCGTTATGTTAATTTAGCGAGATGACGCCGTAGCGAAATCATCATGACGCGAATTAATACAAAATCACAATTACGCGAAATAATCATGACGCGAATATAACCTGTTTTACAGTATATAAATTATGCCCCTGGGGTCAAAATTGGCCCCAGGGGTGGGCAGTTTTCAATAGAAACAAATAGTGAAAACTTTGAAAGTCTTCTCCTCTGAAACTGGAAGGCTCTCAGCTTTCATATTTGGTACAGAGCATCATGTTCAGGTCCCCTACAATTTTTTTTTTAAATTATGCCCCTGCGGTCAACTGTTGTCATAGTTGTTTCTGGAAACTTAAACATTGGCTATTATTAGGGCCCTGCATTGAAAATGCAGGAGCCATATAGGAATCATATTTTCTGTCCGTCAGTCTGTCTGCCCACGCTAACAATTCCTGTGACTAGATAATTACATGAGAACAAAAGATCTTTTGTTCTCATCGGTTTTATGTGGCTTTTTTTCAGTTTATGTGGCTATTTCGACCAAAAGAATAGCCACATACACTAAATCCGTTAGAACGTCTGTCCGTCCGTCCATCAACAAAATTGATGTGACGCAATAACTCACAGTACTTCACATATTTGTTTTATATTAAGGGCATACGCTTATTAGTTTTGGATTGAATCGGATCACTATGTCTAGAGTTACCTGCCCTTGATTCATCCAAAATGCCATTTAAACTTTTGTCAACACTTTTAATGTGACACAATAACTCAAACAGTAATTCACATATTGGTTTCATATTAAGAGCATATGCTTAGTATCATCAGATGAAGGTGTCTATTATTTTTGGATTGAATCAAATCTCAATGTCTAGAGTTACCTGCCCTTGATTCATCCAAAATGACATAAACTTTTGTCAACACTTTTGATCTGACTCAATAACTCAAACAGTACTTCACATATTGGTTTCATATTAAGGGAATATGCTTAATGTGACCTGAAAAATATGCTTAATGTGACCTGAAAACTCAAACAGTACTTCACATAATTATTTGGTTCATATTGAGGGCATATGCTTACTATTATGAGAGGAAGACACCTACAGTTGTTGGGTTGAACGAGATCACCATGTCCAGAGTTATCTGCCCTTGATTTATCAAAAATGCCATATTCAACAAAAAGGTCATCTGCAGGGCCCTCTCTGACTGAGTCAGTTTTCTTGTTTCTTTACTATTCATAACTACTGTATTGATGCAACTCTTATGAAACTTCACACACTGATAGAAACTTCAGAATCAGGTCTATATTATTCCATATGCAAACAGAGCAGACCCTGATTAGACAGCTCCTACAGGAACTGTCTGATCTTGGTCTTCTCTGTTTTTGAAAACTTACTATAATGATTGTCACATAAAATGCATGTTTGTAATTGTGCTTATTTCAGGAGAAGGTTGCCGGTTGTCATGGTCCGCAGTCACATGGCCGAGACCTTGAAAGCAGCTGTGACCTTTATAGAACAAGGACGTATCCTTTTATAAATTCTTAGTCTGGGTTATTCGTTGATAAACGTTTTGATCTGGATAGAACTCTTGCATCTGGATTCAAGTTTTACGTCCTTTCAACCCGTTACCCCATGAATATTTATGTAAGAAATAATGACATCATGATTATTAATTAGATAAATTTTATAATGGCATATGAGCACAGAAGGTTTTAGTCATAGCAGAAATTGTAGAATCTAAAATGGCTACAATGTTCTACCTTCCATCTTTCATGGTAACTATTTTTTCAATGAATTTTCAGTAGGTATTGAAGTTTGGAATAAACGTAGAACAGGGAAAGTGTTTAGTGACATAAAACCCAATATAAACCAAACTGAACTAATTAATGGTTATGATTTCATTACGTGAATATTCCTTGAGTAAAGGGTAAACTAATGATTTGAATCCAAAAACCTCTCACTGCCACTTCACAGAGTTTTTGAAGTCTTCTCTACATACATGTAGTAATATTGTTGAGTTCAATTTTCAGGCTAATTGATCCAATTGAATGTGTGAAAATAACGTTCTAACCGTTGGAATGGGATAAACCATGGTACTGGCTTATTGCAAACAATGTAGACCCAGATAAGAGGGTCCCTAGAGGGTCTGTCTGATCAGAATCTGCACTGTTTGTCATCCTGTAGCTTATACCTTTTCATACTGACTCTTTAACCCATTACCTCATGGGTTATTTTTAGACCCAGTGTCTTGGAATAAATCTACCGAAAAAGAGCATTTACAATAGAAAAGGAATATTTTAAGAATTTTGTAGTTTTGGAATCATTGTGATAAATAGAGCATTTGCTCCTATGGAGCAAAATTTAATGCTCTATTTATCACAATGGTTTCATAAAGTGACTTTTACAAGGGCGTCAAAAGGCGTCAATATGAGGGAATGGGTTAAGTAAACATGGATGGGCCAGTCCACTTTAAATATTGAGCATTTAAAGGGTTAATGAAACAATTAACGGGGACGTCAAACTGCTAATAACAATTTCCTTAACCCTGCAAATGCTGAATATTTAAAGTGGACTGGCCCATTAGTGTATATCAGTCGAGTCCATTCATTATGAAAGTTTGAAGTTTACTAGATAATTTCGAATGGCAAACAGTGCAGACCCTGATCAGAGGGCTCCTCTAGGAGCCCTCTGATATGGGTCTACACTGTTTGTAAATGTCAGTGTGCTTGTTTTCTGCACTTAAAGGGTTAATGAGAAAACAATGCAATAATCTCACTTCTTAACTAGATTTAATAACTTCTTTTTTGCCTTAATTGTAATCAGCCGGATCTCAAAGTGATGAAATTAATGTTTTACATGCAAGTTTTTGAATCCTTTGCAAGCAGTTGGGATTGGATCCAGATTGAATACCAAATAAATGAGCATCTTGTCAGGATCTAAACTATTTGAAACACTAACTGTATTTTTTAAGTCTTTTTTTTTTTTTTTTTTTAAAGAAAAAGCATGTTTGTACAAACAGAAGAGACCTAGATGAGACATCTCCTGTAGGATCCTGATGAGATACTGATTTACTTGGCGTCTGATCCTACTGGAGTTTTCTAATCTGGGTCTATTCTACTCCACAAAGGTGTCAAAAGGTGTATATATATAGAGTAAACGGTTGAGGAATGATGTAGATCTGATTCTGCTATGGGCAAATTTTCCTGTGTTCTTAATGTTGCCATTATAAATGTACCCCATCTGATTAACCCTTTCCCTGTCTGTATTTAGGTCAAATTTCAATACCTAATGAATATTCATGGACAAAATAGTTATAAAGTAATATGGAAGGTGGAACATTGTAGACCGTTTAGAAAGCAAAGAAACAGACCTATCCAATTCTATTAGCAAACAGAGCAGACCCTGATCAGGCGGCTCCTCTAGGAGCCATCTGATCTGGGTCTACTCTGTTTGCAAATGCGTGAAAACACGTTTGTATGAGGGAAAAGGTTAACCATTTCCTGATATAAACGTGTTTTCACATATTTGCAAACAGAGTAAACCCATATCAGACGGCTCTATTTGCTAATGGAATTTAAAAGATATGTTTCTTTACATTCTAAATTGGCTATAATTTTCCATCTTTCACTATTTTTGTCCATGAATAGTCAGTAGTATTGAAATTCCGAATAAACATAGAACAGGGAAAGAGTTATTTTTCATAGTTATCGAATTGTCCATGAATAATTAGTTAGGTAAAGAGTTTACCCTTTACCTGTTGGATATTCATGTAAGAAATAATGACATCATAAATATGCATAAGCAGAATTTTATAGTGTCATAATTATGTCCACACGATGTTTTGGTACTGGTAGATACTATAGAATCTGTTCTACAACGACACCCTTTGGGATACGAAGATTGTATGTGTTGTGCAGAGGGAGTTGTTATAGGGAGGGAAAATCAAAGATAATTAGCTTGTTTGCAGATCCCCAGATAAGGTGTATTTTGAGAACTAAAACCATTATGCCTCAATCAAACCCTATGTTGTGACCACTCTTTAGAATCGTCACAAAGTGACGATTCTAAGGAGTGGTCACAACATAGGGTTTGATGGAGGCATAAATAAAATACGATGGAAAAGGTTGTTTCTGGAGCCTTGTTGTTTCGGAAACAGTGACATGCGTTGTTGTAAGGAGGGAATCGTTATTGAGAGGGTCTTTGTAGGGAGGGAGCACTATATTATAATGGCATAAGCAAACAGAGCACCTGATCAGATTGACTCCTATAGGAGCCAATCTGATCTGGGTCAACTCTGTTTGCAAAGGCATGAAAAAGAGTTTATGAGAGAAAATGTGAAGAAGATTCTCTTAGTGAAAAGTTTTTACCCTTTACTCCATAATTGTGCCTTTCTGTGCATTTGCAAACAGAGTAGACCAAGATCAGATGGCTCCTGTATGCTTATACAAAATATACAGTGTAGATCTATTGTTCAATTTGTGTCGAGTTAAAAATTCTCTTGTTCATAATACCATTATAAATATTCGTAAATACTCATAGGTAAATGGTTATCATTGTTGAATTATCTCCCTTTCCTGATTTTTTTCAGAATTGTAGATAAGCTTTAAACCTTTCCTTCATATAAACACCTATTCACGTTTTTGCAAACGGTGTACACCAAGATCCTACTGGAGCTGTCTGACCAGTGCCTGCTCTGTCTGCTTATGGAATTATATAGATATGATCCTAAAGCATTTGTCTAAGCCAGCAATTCCCTTTTAAATATTTAAAGTTAATGAATATTCATGAAGATCATAAATGTTTGTTAGGGACAGGGTGATGGTTTAATCGGGTAATACTCTACACCTTTGGGATACAATTATTTTACTAGACTGTTTCTCCATGATTTTGAATTATTTGCTTACAATAGAGCCTGTCTAAAGCGGCTGCCAAAGACATCTATTTATGGGTCTGTAAGGCTGGTGGTAGCTTAATGCAGGCCAAAAGTAATGCAAAAAGCTCCTGTGGGAGCTTTTTGCATTACTTTTGCCCTGCATTTAACAACCACCTGCTCTTTTTAAAAACTGCTATGTTCAATAATTGAATGGCTGCCTAGGACAGGTTCTAATGTTGCCAACATTAATTGGGAAATACTTTGATGTCCAACTATTGAACTTTCAACTATGCTCTTATGTTTTTATTTATTCAGCAGGACTGGTGCAAAATGCATTTTAAACTTTTACTCAGAATCGGTTTGCAAAGTACCACTTATTATTAAAATTATATAAATAAGTGTGATGATGACATAAACAATGAAACGAAAAGGTAATGAGTGTTTTTGCTGTTGATTTTTTTGTTATTTGACCTTGACCTTTGTGTAGATGTTCGTGTTGGACCTCAGGTGACGACTGACCCAGCTTTTCTAGTAACAAGGTGAGAATTAACCTTTAACTGATGTATATTCATGTCAGAAATACCGTAATGAATGTATGACTATTAACCCTTTCCCTCATATTCACGCATTTGCAAACAGAGTAGACCCAGATCAGACGGCTCCTATAGGAGCCGTCTGATCAGGGTCTGCTCTGTTTGCTTATGATATAATATAGATATGACTCTACAGTTTCTGGTGTGGTAAAACAATCACGTGTCAATGTGCTATTATTACAAATTAATCTAAATGATATTCATGACATCATTATTCTTACGTAGATATTCATGGAGGAAAGGGTTAATAAGCTGATTTTTTTGTAATGCAATTATGAACAAGGAAATGATTTATTGTGGCAGAAACTGCAGAGTCAGATTTAGATCATTTTCTAAAGAAGCAGAGTTAGACCCTGATCAGCTGCATGATCTTGGACAACTGTGTTTGCAAAGGCATCAAGAGAAGCCTCTATTAGGTAGAGTTATCCCATTTCTTCATAGGCTATTTTTAGATACAACCTCTTTAAATAAATCTACCGAAAAGGAGCATTAACTAGAGAAAAGTAAAAGTTTTAGAATTTTGTAGTTTGAAACCGTTGTGATAAATAGAGCATTTGCTCTTATAGGAGCAAATGCTCTATTTATCACAATGGTTTCACAGTTAAACTTTTACAGAGGCTTAGGAAGGCGTATTTGTGGAGGAAAAGGTTAACCCATTCCCTCATATTGACGCCTTTTGACACTTCTGTAAAAGCCGCTTTTTGGAATTATTGTGATAAATAGAACATTTGCCCATTGGAGCACAATGGTTTTAAAACTACAATATTCTAAAAACAATTCCTCTTTTCTAGTAAATGCTTCTTCTTTAATTGATTTAATCAAAGAGGTTGGGTCTTAAAATAGCCTATGAGGGAATGGATTAATATTGTAAATTAATGATAAAAGTGGCAAACAGCTTAGTTATATGTGAAACCATGAGGATCAATCTGTTTGACACTCTTCATTTTGGAAAGAAAGTCTGTTTTAACCCATTCCCTCATATTGACGCCTTTTGACACCTCTGCAAAATTCAATTTTGGAAACCATTGTGGTAAATAAAGCATTTGCTACATAGGGTCTTCTCTGTTTGCAAAGATGTGAAAAAACGTTTTCGTGAAGAAAATGGTTAAATGAATAAGGAAATAATCTTGATGTTAAATGGCAGATCTGTAACACAAAACTTGACATTTATAAAGTATACAGATCAGATCTGATCAGACAACTAGAGGAGCTGATTGATATTGGTCTACACTCTTAATCGTTTTCTCCATTAACTCTTTCCTCCATAAATATGCCTTACCATGCCTTTGCAAACAGAGTAGACCCAGATCAGATGGCTCCTGTAGGAGCCATCTGATCAGGGTCTGCTCTGTTTGCTTATAGAATAAAATAGATCTGATTCTATAGTTCCTGCTTTCGCAAAACATTCATGTGTTAATATGCCATTTTAAAAATTAATCTAATTAATATTCATGATGCCATCATTTCTTACATGAATATTCATGGAGTAAAGGGTTAACCATTTACTCCATGAATATTCATGTAAGAAATATTGAATATAATATTACATGTACTATCAATTAGATTAAAAATTAAAATCATCTAAATATATTCATGGAGTATAGAGTTAAAGACATTTGTTTGTGATCATTGAAAGAATTATGGCCCTATGTTGTCACAGTTTGAAGTTTAGTGAAAAGGCAATATACTGGGGTTAAAGGAATCGAGGACCTAATTTTACAAGTTTTGCTTGTCTATATGTATGTATGTATGTATGTGGATCTAGACATGATTCAAATGTTTACCCCAGTTCCTTCCAGCCCTGCAGTGATTCTGGGGCTTAATTGCCACAGGGGATGTTTTTGTTTATTTGACAGAGATTATCCCCTCTGCCAAGAACTAAAAGGAAGGCAGGTCGGTGGTTTTGATCCCATTCGCTGCTTTGCAGCAAATGAGATTAGCCGAAATCATCTTCCTGAAGTCATCCCTCATGATCATATCATCTCATCATTTATCAGTGCTACATGACCTATTCATTGTCGCAGTGCCGTAAAACCCAACTCACTCACTCTAGTGTTTACAAGTTGCTTTTTATCTGTTTCAGACAAATGGAAGACTTTGTGACCTGGACGGACACTTCAGCTATCAGAAAACACGTACTGGAGTATAATGACATGGTAAGTTGATTCTTGTTGCACGCTAGTGGCGAATCTGTGATTACCTTGGCAAACAGTTTGGATCCTGATGAGACACAGAGTAACTCGGCATCTCGTCAGGATTCAGACTGTTCGACACCAACAATATTTGTAAATAGAAATGGAGAATTACAGCAGAAGACATATTTGGCAGACAAAATTTAACACATTACCCCCTAGTTACGCATTTTTGGACCTCTATAAGTCACATTGTGAAACAATTGTGATAAATAGAGCAATTGCTCCTATAGGAGCAAATGCTCTATTTATCACAATGGTTTCAAACTACAAAACTCTATAAAAAAATTCCTTTTCTCTAGTTAATGCTCCTTTTTGGTAGATTAATTAAATAAGGTTGGGTCTAAAAATAGCCAAGGAGATAATGAGTTAACAGGCAATGAGTTAACCCTTTCCCTTTTTGATATTCAAGTACATGTACCGTTAAAAAATAATGACTTCATGAATATTTATTAACTGGAAATTTCATAAGCAAACAGAGCAGACCCTGATCAGAAGGCTCCTATAGGAGCTGTCTGATCTGGGACTGCTCTGTTTGCAAATGTGTGAAAAGGGGTTTATATAATAATAATGATAATAATAATGACTTTACTTAACGAAACTACACATTTAGGTAAGCCCAATCTTCCATGTGGGCCTCAAAGGAAGGAATGGGTTAACTTTTTCCATGTGTAATATCCAAGTAAGAAATAATGACATCATGAATATTTATTAGCTGAATTTTAAAATTGCATATGTACTCGGGATGTTTTGGTATTTGTAGGAAACTGCAGACAGATTATAGATAGATTTTATTCAGTTAAAATGTACATTTCACATAACGAACTGAAATAAGATACATGGCAAAACATGCATAAACAAATTATCATGACAAGTTACGTAAATACTGAGGATAACACAAGAAAAGGGGGAATCTTCCCTTATTTCCATTGGAGTCTTTAACCCTTTCCTCCATAAATATGCCTTTTTACGCCTCTGTAATAACCACTTCTTGAAACCATTTGCTCTATTTATCACAATGGTTTCAAACTACAAAATTCTAAAATTTTACCTTTCTCTAGTAAATGCTCCTTTTGGGTAGATTCATTCAAAGAGGTTGGTTCTAAAAATAGCCTATGGAGGAAAGGGTTAACTTAAGTGTGTGTAGTTGATTTGACAAAGTGTAGCATGCAGAAGAGTCTATTAAAATTTATGAGTGAAATTAATGGAATAATGTGTTACTCATAACAACAACTCACTTTTACCACTAAACTAACAACATTACAAAGTTGCCATAAGAAATTACATTAATACAGTAAAGCCTCTCTATAACGGCCATTAAATTTGTGTTAATTAGTTGGTGTTTTGGGCAGGTGGTTGCTTAAAGCAAGGTGAAAGTAAAACAACGTTCTGTTTTACTTTAACCTTGCTTTAAGCATCCACCTGCCTTTAACACAAAATACTTGATGTAATTTAGTGGTCGTTATAGAGAGGTTTTAATACTGTACATTTGTATATCACTTTATATCTAGTTGAAATCATAGCAGATACCTGGGACTTAAGACTCTGCATTTATCACAGACTTAAATTGTAGTGCATTTTACAATTACAGACCGTTTTAATTATAACAGATATTATTTCTGCTTCATATTAAAAATATATACTATCACGGCTGAACAAGTCCATTTGACATCAATTTGGTAACTTTGTATTTTAAGTTATAACCCATTCCCTCATATTGACGCATTTCTACGCCTCTGCAAAAGTTACCTATTGAAACAATTGTGATAAATAGAGCATTTGCTCCTGTAGGAGCAAATGCTCTATTTATCATAATTGTTTCAAACTACAAAATTCTAAAATGTTCCTTTTCTCTACTTGATGCGCCTTTTCGGTAGATTTATTCAATGGGGTTGGATCTAAAAATAGCCTATGAGGTAATGAGTTAAATCAAAGTGACATAGCAAATTGTGTAGATGCTGATCAAACTGCTTCACAAGGTCTGCACATGTAAAATCTGTCATGTAAAATGTTTTATAGGAAATATTTCAACATTTTTATTGTACGTTTACAGAGAGATGACTTCGACATGCTAGGATGATGGTTCCCTCTTGATGCAGAGTACCAAACTACTGTGATATGTCAAGTTCTTGGAGGAGAAGAACTCGTCTGGAATGGATGGGCAGAAATATAACGCCCCGCTTAGCATTTGTGGAGATTTCTCGTTCAAGAACGAAAGAACTTGTCAATGGAAGGATGAAATTTGAAATTGTGCATTAACCCTTTACATGTTAAGTTTGTTAGCAACAATTGTCGTCTGCTTAAATTCTTAAGTGAAAATTTCTCTCATTTCTTTGCAAAAATAAAATATAGTCACAGTGTCAAACAGATGGAATCCTGATGAGATACGACATTGTGAGGCCTCTCACCTGGTCTGGATCTAAACTATCTGGTAATCCTGATGAGATACGACATTATGAGGCCTCTCACCTGGTCTGGATCTAAACTATCTGGTAATCCTGATGAGATACCACATTATGAGGCCTCTCACCTGGTCTGGATCTAAACTATTTGGTAATCATGGATTTACTGCTAGCATGCAAATAGTTAACACTATGTAAATCTACACACAGGTAGAGATTCCTTTTCATGCCTATGAATACACCCAGATGAGACAGCTCCTGTATAAGCTTTCTGAGAAGGGTCTGCTCTCTGCTGGCGGTGCTGTGCTTAACCTATTCCCTCATAGGCTATTTTTAGATCCATCATCTGAGTAAATCTACCAAAAAGGAGCATTTACTAATAAAGAAAAGGAAATGTTTTAGAATTATGAAGTTTTGAAACCATTGTGATAAATAGAGCATTTGCTCCATAGGAGCAAATGCTCTATTTATCACAATGGTTTCAAAATGTGACTTTGTCATTGGCATCATTATGAGGGAATGGGTTAACTTATTCTAAAGTGTGTCATTGTAGAAAATCCTTGTTGATAAATATTGGGTCAGTGAACTTTGTTCAAGTCACATTGACTCTTTGCTATTACCTCATAGGCTATTTTTAGGCCCAGCCTATTTGAATAAATCTACCGAATAGGAGCATTCACTACCAAAAAGTTAAACTTTAGAATTGTGTAGTTTTGAAACCATTGTGATAAATAGAGCATTTATCAAAATGGTTTCCAAAAAATACTTCAATATTGTAAGGAATAAAGACATCATGAATATTTATTAGTGGAATTTTTTTTTGATGTCATATGTATACAGGATATTTGGACTCAGAATCAGATCTTATACCATAAGCAAACATAGCAGACCCTGATCAACGGCTCCTATAGGAGCTGTCTGATCTGGGTCTATTCTGTTTGCAAATGAGTGAAAAGGCATTTATATGAAAGAAAGGGTGAAAAGTATTATAAAGTTTACTGCTTAACCAGTCAGAAGTTGGGTTGTTTGTATAGCAGTACATAATGTACTTGAATTATTGTCGAAATACATGTATTGAAAATCACCTACACTGATTATGAATAAAAGTATATATATATATATATACTGGTATATGTTCTTGAGTTTTTCCTTTTAAATCCAATAAGTAAAAAGACAAGGGGTTTGATCTCCCACCAGAATAAGTCCTTTGGATGAGACTTTATGAACCGAGGTCTGATGCTTTACACTGGGCACCTTAAAGAACCAGATAAACTCTATCGATAATAACAGTAGGGCATTATGCCGGGGTTTCTCTATATCCGCTCCACTCTCTCTTGAATGTCCAATTAGCCCATATTTGCCAGAAACGTATGTTAATAATGTTTCTTTAGTTTCTGAAATGGCTATTATGTTCCACCTTCCATATTTCATTATAACTGTTTTGTCCATGATAATTCAATAGGTATTGAAATTTGTAATAAATGTAGAACAGGGAAAGGGTTTATCAACAGAAACCGAACCAAAAACCATCTTCCTTGATGTACATGTATCTGTATTGAAAACACCTGCAATGTTTCAGCTTATCAAGACAAAATACTGTACCCTAATACCCTAAGTATTCAGACAGGCAAACATTATGCAAGTATTGCAGACTGACTGGGCCATTTGATCAGGGTCTACACTGTTTGCAACTATGTCAAATAACATTATTCATCTTTACAAACTGATGGAGAAGGGAGACTGTGTCTTAATACTTAACTCTTCTAGAGCTACAGATAACGGTGCATACCCAAATACTTAAATTGTCATTTCTACAACAAACCCTATAAGAGACGATTCTAAAGAGTGGTCACAGTATTGGGTTTGGTCGAGAAATAAAGGAGTTATTCTTTAAATGTTTAAATTTACGCATCTTATCTGGACCTTTGTCATTCCCTCTTAGACTTATTTTAGATCCAACCTCTTTGAATGAATCTACCAAAAAGGAGCATAAATATAGAAACGGAGGATTTTGTAGAATTTTGTACTTTTAAAATCAATGTGATAAATAGAACATTTGCTGCATAGGAACAAATGCTCTGTTTATCATAATGGTTTCAAAACATGACAAAGGCGCCAGTGGGAGAGAATGTATTATGGACGAAGTGTACCATTATCAAAGTGTACCAGGACGAAGCGTACCATTTCCTGGTCTAAGTGTACTTCTACATAAATCATACAGAAAAAGGCCACAGTACACTAAATTTTAATATTATAATGTTTGAGTTAGGCTAACAGCCTATATATATCAGGTTAAGACACAAAAGTGGTTGTTACGAAATAACATACACTTAGTTTTCACACAAATCATTTTATCTTTTGATCAATACATGGAATTATCTATTTAACCCCTTCCCTCATATAAACTTTTCACGCATCTGCAAACAGAGTAGACCCAGATCAGACGGCTCCTAGAGGAGCCGTCTGATCAGGGTCTGCTCTGTTTGCTAATGGAATTTGATAGATCTATTTCTATACTTTCTAAAATGACTACAATGTTCCACCTTCCATATTTCTTTATAACTATTTTGTTAATGAATATTCAGTAGGTAGTGAAAAATGGCCTAAACACAGAACAGGGAAAGGGTTCAGAAATAATACATGTAATGTGAATATTAATTGGATTACATGTAATTTGTTATATAAGCACATGGGACTTGGGAGTTTTGGCCATTGCAGAAACTGTAGATCATCTATATTACACCATAAGCAAACAGAGCAGACTGATCAGACGGTTCCTATAGGAGCCGTCTGATCTGGGTCTACTCTGTTTGCAAAGGCATAGAAAGGTGTATTCTTAGGATCAAGTCTTATATTAGGATATGGTCTTTTTGCAAAATTCTTAAGTATAAAAAATTGCGAAATTGTGAAGTGAGGGTAACATATCTTGGGGGAAAATAAAGAAAGCATGTTCAAAAGTTGCGTTTTTTTAGCTCACCAGAGCACAAAGTGCTCAGGGTGAGCTTTTGTGATCGCCTGATGTCCGTCGTCTGTCGGCATGCGTCGTTCGTCGTCAACAATTTGAACCTTTAAAGTTCTCCTCTGAATCTACAGGGGTCTCAGCTTTCATCTTTGGCACATAGCATCATATGTAGGTCCTCTACAAAAGTTATATAAATTATACCCCTGGGGTCAAAATTGGCCCTGCCCCAGGGGTTTTCAGTTTTCAATAGAAACATATAGTGAAAACTTTGAACATCATCTCCTCTAAAACTAGAAGGTCCTCAGCTTTCATATTTGGCACATAGCTTCAACTTCAGGACTTCTACAAAAGTTATATAAATTATGCCCCTAGGGTCAAAATTGGTCCCACCCCAGGGATTTCCAGTTTTTAATAGCTGACTGCGTAAACAGCCTATGGGATCACCAGTTATGCATAGGAAAAACTTTAAAAATATTCTTGTCAGAAACTACATGTCCCAGAGCTTAGATATTTGGTGTATAGATTAACTTAGCATAACTTTATGAGTTTTATAAGTATCATAGTTCTGGGGTTAAAATTGGCCCTGCCCTGTGTGTATATACTTCTTTACACCAGAAATTACATTCTAAAGGTTTCTCCTTAATATCACTCTTAGCTGAGACCAGTCAGTTGGATTTCTTATATAATCACCATTAGCCTGATCGGTAGAGTAGAAATTGTGTTTAGACAAATAACACACACTCATTTAAGATTGAGAAAACTGTGGATAATTCTCAAAATGCAGAATACTCTTAAAGCTTTTTTTCATACCTATGCCCTGCATTAAGCTACCAGCTATCAATATAGAGCATATCTGTTGTGAATTTCAGCTTAACTCTTTGCATGCTGGGTAATTTTGTCATCTGCTAAATTGTTGTCTGCAGCATATTCACAAGTTATCCTAACTAACACACTTTCTTTCTGAGTTTTTCAGAAGTTCAGTCTCATTGACAAACAGTTCGGATATCAGATCAGGCACCACATTATGTTGGCCCTGATCTGGATCCAAACTGTTTGCATAGGTCATTAGTGGTGGGAGAATCCCACTACACACTTTCTTTCTAAGTTTTTCAGAAGTTCAGTCTCATTGACAATCAGTTTGGATATCAGATCAGGCACCACATTATGTTGGCCCTGATCTGGATCCAAACTGTTTGCATAGGTCATTAGTGGCGGGAGAATCCCACTACACACAGAAGTTCAGTCTCATTTACAAACAATTTGGATATCAGATCAGGCCCCACATTATGTGGGGCCTGATCTGGATCCAAACTGTTTGCATAGGTCATTAGTGGTGGGAGAATCCGCCTCTAGCATCCAAAGAATACAAGTTCCAGTGGTCTAATGCTCTATCCATTCTTTCACTACATTCTTTTAGCATCATGTTCAGGTCCTCTACAAAAGTTATATAAATTGTGTCCCTGGGGTCAAAATTGGCACCGCCCCTGGGGTGTTAAGTTTTCAATAGAAACATATAGTGAAAACTTTGAAAATCTTCTCCTCTTATTGTCTGGTGAGCGATGTCAGGGCCATTCTGGCCCTCTTGTTTCTTATTTAAGTCTGATCACTAGACCCTTGATTAATCCTTTATTTAATAATACTTAACACTACACCTTCACAAACAGCAAAGAGCCAGATCAGCTGGCTCCTGCAGGTGCTGTCTAATCAGTGCATGCACTTTTTGCTTTCAGCTATGGTGAACAAATTTCCTGTGTCTGTATGCCATTATAAAAAAGCATTTAATTAATAGTCTTGGCATCATATTTTCTTAAATGAATATTCATGGAATGAAGTGCTAACATGAGGACTGATGAGTGTCCAACAGTGAAGACTTTAATCCATTACCTCATAGGCTATTTTTAGACCCAACCTCTTTTAATAAATCTACCGAAAAGGAACATTAACTAGAAAAAAGGAAATTTTTAGAATTTTGTAATTTTAAAACATTGTGATAAATAGAGCATTTGCTCCTATAGGAGCAACTGCTCTATTTATCACAATGGTTTCATAAAGCGACGTTTACATAGGCGTAGAAAGGCATATTTATGGAGGAAAGGGTTAATCAGATGCTGTGTCAGAGACTCGAAAAATAAAAATACGGATACACAAAATATAATAGTGATGATAAAAAAAAATGTTCCGACTTATCCATACCTTATAATGTTGCAGTTATTAGTCCCCCACTGGTTACAGGTTGGGGGACTATAGGTTTGCTCGATTCCGTCAGTCCATCTGTCCGTCCGTCTGTCCATCTGTCCGTCTGTCACGCTTCTTGTCCTGGCCACATCTCCTACGAAGTTAGGCCAAATTCATTACAACTTCACACATTGAAGAAGCATGATGAGGGCTAGTGTCATGCACAAGGGCCATAACTCTAGCATCAATATTTTTGGAGTTATTCCCCTTTTACATATTTTTTGGTCCAGACAATAACTCTTTATCTACTGGTTCAATTGATTCGAAACTTCACATATGGAACAAGCATGATGAGGGGTAGTGTCATGCACAAGGGTCATAACTCTAGCATCTACTAGTATATTTTTTGAGTTCTTCCCCTTTTTCATATTTTCTTGTCCAGTTAATAACTCTTTATGTACTGTTCAATTGATTTGAAACTTCTCATATGGAACAAGCATGATGAGATGTAGTGTCATGCACAAAGTCAATAACTCTAGCATCAATAACTTTTTATTTACCGATTCAATGTATGAAAGTAGGTACTAATACCATTCAGGTGGTCATGTAATATATACCATGGTCAACCACACCATGGGTGGGTGGGGTGGGATGGGGAGAGTGGAGGTTTTTTTTTCAGTCCGGTGGGGGACTCATGTCTTGCATAGCAATAAAATGTGCCATTGTTTATGATTATCCCCTTACTCCATAAATATGCCTCTCTATGCCTTTGCAAACAGTGTAGACCCAGATCACATGGCTCCTGTAGGAGCCGTCTGATCAATGTCTGCTCTGTTTGCTTACGAAATAATATAAATATTATTCTACAGTTTTTGTGGTTTTCGGACGTTTCGCTACACAACGTTTCGCTACCCTGACCATTTCCAGGGTTCCCACAAAACAGAAAAAATAAAATTCCCTGACTTTTCACTGACTTTTCCCTGACCGAATTTCAATTTTCCCTGACCCCATGTTAACAGAAATTTAATTGGTCATCTATGAGCATGATCAATAAATGTTGGCCTCCGTCCTCCCCATCAGCCCATCCTTACCACCTCTCTCTTTATGACAACTATATATACAGCAGTAGTGCTTTGATCATTTAAAATAAAGAAAATATTATTATAAATGTTTTTGACTTTTTCATTTTTAATTGCTCAATATTGAATGTAACATGCATGATGCCAAACATGTCCTAATATGCACCCTAAGTATAAAGTCTCTTGAGTCTTTTCTACCTCTCTTAACCCTTTCCTCCATGAATTTTTATTAGAGACTCCATCTACTATGAATATACATAATTAAGTAAAATTTTATTTTTAAGCAAAGTAAAGAAACATATTGACAGTAGACTAAAGTAAAAACTCAGATTTATGATATTTTTCTAAGCAAACAGAGTAAACCCTGATCAGGCAGCTCTTACAGGAGCTGCCTGATATGGGTCTATTCTGTTTGCAAAGGTGATAAAATGTGTATCTATGGTGGAAAGGGTTAATCTTTCAGTTTTTCTGTGTAAGCTGAATTTTAAAAT
The DNA here is from genome assembly GCA_963576725.1 of Azorinus chamasolen. NCBI lineage: Eukaryota > Metazoa > Mollusca > Bivalvia > Cardiida > Solecurtidae > Azorinus > Azorinus chamasolen. Next base: position 2,441,065 of record OY755241.1, read on the forward strand.
AGTACATACAGTGTGTAAGACATTGATATAGCATGCTATTAAAATGGGGTCGGGGCCGGCTAGGGCCAGGGCCGGCTAGTTTTCTATATAGAAACACATAGTGAAAACTTTGACAATCTTCTCTGATTTTCTGATGAGCGATATCAGGGCCTTTCAGGCCCTCTTGTTTTGTAATTTAATCAAATTTTTTGCATCACTTGGGATGTTTTTCCAAAAATAGGTCCTTTTAACGGGTCTTAGACTGTAGATGCCAGAAAAGGGTCTGCATTTTCACTGTTTTCATAATAGCAGAACAAATATTGCTACCCTTACAAGTGAAGACAGTACAGTAGAATGTCCAATACCTAGCACTGCTACCCTGCCTGTCCTAACAAGGGAAGACACTACAGTAGAATATCTAGCATTGCTGCCATATTCTAGCACTGCTGTCAAAACGGATGCTGGAGTCTTGCAGAAGTGCAAGAATTCTCAAATTATTTTGTTTTAACAGACTTCATGACATATATACTTTAAAATTTGGATGTGAATTATACAAAGCTAATCAAAGATGTATAAAGATGTTTGGTTTAGTCAAAATTGAAGAAACTGCCTTAGCCTTTTATTTTCAGTCTTACTCTTTTTTGACATATTTCCTCAGCCCTCATCCTTTGGTTCCAAATTTCCCTGACTTTTCCCTGACTTTTGCTAAATTTCAAATTTTCCTGACCAATTAAAAAAATCCCTGACTTTTCCCTGACCTTGAAAAAAAATCCTTTTTCCCTGACTTTTCCCTGTCCGTGGGAACCCTGATTTCGCTACCTTAACCATTTCGCTACAGTCATTTCGCACCTTTACGGGAAGTCATTTTGCTACCCAGTCACCCAATTAATTATAATTATTCACAGATTTAATTGATTTGGACGATAACAGTTTAACAGATGAAATGATACCTTTACCAATTTGAAATACCGAGCGTAGCAGCATAGGCAAACAGTTTGGATCCGAATGAAACGTTCACAGTAAATTAGTTTATTCGCATATAAGAAATAGCTGTTCGGAAATATGTTCAATGTAAGTATATCACAAAATTAAAAATTTAGAGAATTTTTGAAACTTTAGAGCAGGTAAATGATTAACAGACCTTAAAGTAAAAGTGCAAAGTAATGATCGCGTTTTCAACTTTTCATGTGATCGTAATACACTGTACATATCAAAGATTCAACATTTTTCTAATCTGAACTATTTAGTATTTTTTATCATTTATAAATATTTACATTCGCCCTGCAACGTCCTTATATAACCTTATTCTAAAAAGAAAGTTGCATAACCTCATGAACACCGGAAGCACCTCATTCATTTCTTAAATATAAGAAATACAATGGAATATAAATATAAGAAATAAATGACGTGCTCCCGGTGTTCATGTGTTATGCAACGCATAGCTTTACGAGCAAAGATTCACGTGAAGCCCTTCGGGCTTCACTAACTTTGCTCGTAAAGCTATGCGTTGCATAACCTCATGAACACCGGAAGCTCGTCATTCATTTCTTAATTCAAATTCAAAAGTTTATTGTGTTTATGGCCTCCGGCCCATACACAAAACGATGCATATATAAAGTATTCATATGCTAAGTGCAGGTCGTGCATTCCAAATATAGTTATAAATGTCAGGTACGTTCAGCCGTGAAAGTGGCTAACAGCATATATATATATATATGTATGATAACAATGTACGAGCTATATATGCTAGAATACAGTAGATGTATAATACCTAGTACATACACTCAGCAAGACCTTATGCATATTCTGGCGTATATATCATATGACGTATACATAGAAAAACTGATATGCCAATTCTCTAACATTTGTACTACACAACCACGTATATGTTGCTATGATACACTCATATGACATGTGATAATACATCAATATATAAACAAATTGCATTTAAGAAAACATCCTGAAAACATAGCGACCACATACTAGGATGTTTATTCATATATGTCCATGAATTGCTTTCTTTCTGCAAAAGCTCTATAAATATACACAGCAAGATTTCTAATCACATCTTGACTTTCGCATGACATTAGATTATAGAATTTCTGTATATTTGGATATTCATAGTAACACTTTGGAATATACAAAGACCGTAGATTTGCAAATAATGGACACACAATTACAAAATGATATTCATCTTCTATACAACATTCACAGTATGTACAGTATCTGTAATCCCTTTCAATATTAAAATACCGGCCTGTTTCAATTTCGAGACAGTGCGAGGAACTTCTAAAGTTTGCTACACATTTCCTGTACTTATTAATATCAATAGAGGTGACATATTTTTCAACAGAGTAATGGAGTTTGAAGTTATAATAATGAGATAGTTTCCTATTGTCCATACATCTTGCATTCCAGTTTTGTATATATTGATCTTTCATTCTTAACATATACTGTGAAATAAATTCGCTTGGGTTTAAAACTTGTTGTGACTCCCAAATATATCCATAACCATTTAAAAATAGATTAGTTCTTACATCTGTAACCCAGTTCTTGTATCCAATACTATCATAGTATTTCATCATATTATAGCAGAGTTTGACATATCTAGTGTTTGGTAGATTTAACAAACGTATCCAATATTTAATGCATCTCTTTGCACTAAATTGTTGAATGGGATATCGTCCAAGATCTCCAAGTATTGCATCATTACAAGCTTTATTGCTAACATTTAAAAATCGTTTACATGCATTAACATGGACATTTTCAATTTGTTTTATACTTGTCATTCCCCAAAGTTCTGATCCATATAACATAACTGGAGCTATTTTAGAATCAAATATTTTGAAGTAGGATTTATATGGCAGTGGAGACAATGGAAAAAGTGTCGCATAAACATAATTAAAAACCTTTTTTGCTTTAACTGCAACTGCCTCTGCCATTTTATACATAGAAAGCTTTTGTGTAAAATAGACACCAACATATGTAAACCCATTTACAACTTCTAATTGCTTATCTGAATAATACCAAACTTCTCTTTTGGCTAACCGACCACCCCTTTTAAATACCATTATCTTTGATTTGTTTATATTTACTACAAGCTTGCTGTCTTCGCAAAACGTATGCAGCAATTTCAGTTGTAGTTGTAGACCAGCAATAGTATCTGATACCAAAGCTATGTCATCTGCGAATAAAAGCAGGAATATTTCGACTGTATCTGGAAACAATTGTATACCACGAACATTCTTGTCACAGAAATATGAATATAATTCATTAATAAAAAGTGAGAAAAGTATAGGACTTAAGTTACACCCTTGTCGTAAACCAATTGGACAAGAAAATACTTTAGAATATCCTTTCCTAGCCCTCACACAAGCTTTAACAGATGTATATATGGAATGTATAGCTCTATACAAATGACCTTTTACACCATTTTTATGCAAGACATCATACAAAATAGCCCTGTCTACAGAATCAAATGCTTTCTGAAAATCAATAAATGCTACATATACAGGTTTTGCCTTCCTACACAGATATTTACTAACAATTGATTGAAGTATAAAAGCGTTATCTATAGTACTATAACCTGCCCTGAAACCAGCCTGAGCTTCTGTGATTCTACTATACATATCTATATAAAATGTCAGTCTTGATGTAATTATCGATATATATATTTTACTTAACACGTCAATAAGAGATATACCCCTGTAATTATTTGGGTCATTTACGTTGCCCTTTTTGTGAAGTGGTATTATAACAATCTTAGTCCACTGTTCAGGAAACTCACCATTTACAAAAAGTCTGTTAAACAGTTTGTTTATGTATGGTAATAATATTTCTATACCATAAACAATTTGTTCTGTTGTCAGAGTACCACCTGTAGCCTTTTTAAGGTTCAGCTTATTCACACTCTGCATGATCTCACTATCAGTGATAGGTGCATTAAACAATACATATTCTATATCATTGTTTTCATGTACATAACCATAATTTTTATCGACATCCACATTTCCTACTTCCTCTAATATATCAGCAGAAAAGAGGTTTTTGAAATGAATATACCAATTTTCAAGTGTAATTTTAGGTGCAGTAGCACTTTTGCATGTCATATGTCTTATCTCAGACCAAAAGTATCTTGAATTATTGACAGAATTCTCCAATTCTAATACATACTTTGTGTTAAATGAAAACCTTTTACTTTTACACATATTTCTATAAGTTTTCCTGGCTTCAATATATATATCTAATGAAGCACTGGATCTAGTTCTTCGAAAATCGTTCAGTGCCCGTGTAGCTTCTGATTTTGCATTTTTACATTCTTTGTCAAACCATCGCTTGATATTAGGTTTCTTATTTCTATCTCTTCTTCTCCTTCTAAACTGTTTGCAACTATCTAAAATGGTTGTTTCAAACTGATCTATTATAGCTCTTATATCGTTGTTCCTGTCTCCTAACATTGAGTCAATGCGATCAAATTTTCCACTATGCAATTTGCTAAGCAATCTACTAAAATACAATTCCGAATTCTCCTTTTCTATCAAATAATATGACGATTCTTTCTGCACATTTGCATCATCTGTATCATGCACTATAAAGGGGTATTGTAACTGTAAACTAATTGGCATGTGACAACTCTCAGGTTTCGAAATAATTTTAAATTGTGTCACCAGATCTAATAATGTTTTGGACAGTATGAAATAGTCAATAATGCTACTACCATTCCTATTGGTAAAAGTATATCCGGTATTGCTTTCGTCATTCCCAAATCTCCCATTAACTATGTAACAGGAATGTGTTTGACAAAATCGTATTAAATCCCTTCCAAATTTGTTAACAGTAAAATCAATAGTTAGTCTGTCAGAGCCTATATTTCCATCAATGATATCACTCACATCATATAGTTCAGGTATGTTATCTTGCATTATCAAATAATCAGCTAGGTTTCCAGTGCGTGCATTAAAATCACCATTTAACAACAATTCCATTTCTAATAAATTGTTTTGTATAATGATATCTTCTAAATCTTGCAGACCGTTCTCAGTGCTGCTGTCATAAAATGGCGAGTTCATTGGTGGCAAATATAAGGAGACATACAAAATATCTCTATCCGTTTTGAGAAGACACTTGTCGATGATCAGTATAACACCAAATTTGAAATCATTGCATATTCTAGTAATACAATTAGATATATACTTTTTTACCAAAATACTTACCCCACCCATCGGTCTACCTCCTACTCTTGACTTTTTGGCATTGCATGTGTAACTAAGAAAACTGGGGAAAAAATGTTCATACCAATCTGAGTTAATATCCCAGGTTTCTTGCAACCCTATAATATCATACCGTTCAAGAAAACTACTAATATCAAAATTTAATGCCTTATTTTTCAGACCCTCTATGTTCCAACTTAAGGAGTTCAAAAACCCATTATGCAGTGTTGGGCGTCGGCCAGAAACCTATTTGTTTTGCGTACTGTTATCATTACAAACTGTGTCCATAGGAGTATGAACCTGTGTCGCTTGCCCCTTATCGTTTGCGCGGGCAGCACGCCTGAACACTCTTGTGTCAAATTTACCATCGTTATTAACTTCTGTATCAGGTTTTCGGTATGTATATAATACACCGTTCTTAAAGTACCCTATAAGACCCTTTGCACGAACTGATTTGATTTCTTGGCGTTGACGATATGTCAGATCATTTGAAATGCGTATACCACTGGCCCGCAATACGTCACGATACTTGAACAGTCTAAACTTGTCTTCACTTTTGCAAAATTTCAGTATTACCATTCTGGTTGAACCAGGGACCATATCACCAACTCTCTGTGCGCTATCAATACATGTTTCATCAAGCATTTCCTCACCACTAACTACACCAAATACCTTTTCATTTACCAAACTTTTCAGATCTAAAGAATCGGATTCATTTTCTTCTAAACCAAAGATTCTTAGGGACCGTTTCAATTTCTCTGACTCAATTGTATTCAGTTGCTTCTCCATTTTACATAATCGATCTTCATTTTCTTCATCGCGCATTGACATCGCCGCAAGATCACTGTGTAATGTATCAAAATTATGCCCTATTAAACCAATGTCTTCCTCAACCGTTTTAAGCCTAGCATCAAAATTCTGCTGATTTGATTCGATACAATTCAACCTAGACTTAAAGGACTTCATCTCAGTCTTCAGCTGTTTCACATCAGATCGCACCGCAGTAACCTGCTCTTTAACACTTAATATTTCGTTTTTGGTGTCTGTAATGGCATTAAGTATCATACATGTCTCCTCAGACGGACCTGGATTCTGTTCAATGTCAAAAGACAACATCAACAGGCGTTGCTGATATGACACATATTGTCCACCATACAATGCACATGCGGGTACGGTCCCTGCCGTAGGGATTGATGACATGATGCATGGATCTAGTTCGCCTGCAGCATACGTATCAACTATATACCACTTCCCCTGCATAATACCACAGACTGCAACCGACACGAACAGCATAAACATTCCAACCACAAAACATCTCAAGTGTATATCAGTCCCAGAGTGATGGCTTCTATACTTATCAAATTTAGGTATTTTGGCCTTGCCTTTATAGCACCGTAGAAACGTACCAATTTTCGCGCGATACATCGCAACATCTATACCCATAGTCAACAAGGACGAGAAGACTTGATTCAATAAATATAGGCAAGTCACAAATTGGCCACCGTAGACAGGATTTCGAAATCACTGTATACCGTTCTCTATAACACGATAGGTATACTCTTTACACAGTGCACACAATGGTATCAATAGATAAGAGTTAATATATAAATAGTGGCTACTTCAAACCGTGCGTGTTACACCATGCGTAGACAATAGAAACAGCTGGACAGTCTATCGGATAGAAATCACCCATGCATAACCATAGCATGTATATATACTTATATATACTTATTCTATTGTCATATACATTTCTCTTAAATATGTCGAATTGACGAACAAAATACCTCTGTTATATATCCAGTCTCTTAGTCCATGAAAACGCGAACACTATCATATATTTCTCTTCATATTCTGTCACTGTTTTCTTAATTAACAAAATGCATTGGCGTTTGTCTTACAGTGAAACATATATATTTTTATTCCCACTAGCAGTATTTACAAGCCAATGTTATCACCTTATCGGCGGTTCCTGTGATCTCTGGGTGAACAATATTGATTAGCACGTGTAATTACGACAGCAGCGGGTGACTTAATTCAATCAGCAATACCACAGAGGCAGCGATAATGACACGTGTATTATATATATATATTTAATCTTTTAAAACCTAATATTTTTGTTGTGATTATCATCATGTTTTATTATTATTATTATCATTATGTATTTCACAAAGCCGACAATATTTCTCATCGCTTAAACTTTGATTTATTAACCCTTTCCCTCATATAAGCGTGTTTTCACGCATTTGCAAACAGAGAAGACCCAGATCAGACGGCTCCTAGAGGAGCCGTCAGATCAGGGTCTGCTCTGTTTGCTAATAGAGTTTGAAAGCTCGGTTTCTTTACTTTCCAAATTGGGTACATTGTTCCACCTTGCATATTTCCTTATAAGAATTTTCTCCATGAATATTCATTAGGTATCAAAATTAGGGCTAAATATAGAACAGGGGAAGGGTTAAGCTAACATCTCACTGTATTCGTATACACCATACATTAACAAAACAAAACCTGATTTAAGTACATTTATCATTCATTTAACACTTTGGTTACTACAGTAAACTCCCGCTAATGCTACCACCTCAAAGAGGTGTAATTATGGGTGATATATGCAGATCGTAGATGTAGACAGTAGCTTAATGCTGGACAAAAGTAATGCAGAATGACATACATGAGCTTTCTGGATTACTTTTGTCCTGCAATAAGAAGCCACCTGCTTATAAAGACCCCCATATTTATTCATTGGGTGGTCACTTTAGATGGGGTTTACTGTACATTGACGAGTAAGAGTAGACCTGCCAAACAACGGTGAAAGACCCATCATTCATCCTCTGACATAACACTTTATTTTTCTGTTTGGTATCTGAATATAAATATTTATCATATATTAATAAATTCGACTCTCAAATCACTAACCACCCGCAACAATATTGGTTTTCGTAATAAATTCGATAGGTAGCGAAACGTACAGGTAGCGAAATGGTCAGGGTAGCGGAATGACTTCTCGGTTGGTAGCGAAATGACTGTAACGAAATGGTATGGGTAGCGAAATGTCTGACAACCGTTTTTGTCATGGACAGAAATTTCTTTGTTCTTAACGCCATTATACAATTACAGTTAATTAATATTCAAATATTCATTATTTCTTAATAAATTTCATGGAGTAAAGAGTTATAATAAATTTTTTAAAACTACACTGACTACTGAACATTTCTGATATTAGTACTCATGTACTTAGGCGCAAACTACCAAATTTGTGGTACAGTATGTTATACTGGTATTTTTCTTCACAACTGTTGAAACTATGTTGCTGTACTTTTTGTATAATTATAAAAATAAGTGACATCATCATGTTCTATAACTTTTTACTCCATAAATACATATTCCCTTGCAAACAGAGTAAACCCATATCAGATGGCTCCTGTAGGACCCTTCTGATCATGAATACAATTGGGTTGTGCATTTTTGGCCCACAGCCTGTTTTTCAGTTTTTGTAAATTTTCTCTGGAAATTTGTCTTTGACAATATCTTGGGGGGGGGGGGGGGGGGGGGGGACAGTGGATTGCTGACAATACTTGCTTGTTCATTTCGAGAGGCTCTTACATGGGTCCATGCTTATAAAGCTTTTAGTTGAGTCTGAGTTTCGTTCTCAAGCTTTTGATTGGTCAGATTTGAGTTCTCAAGCTTTTGATTGGTCAGATTTGAGCCAAAGGCTCAACTAAACGTTTTATAAGCATGGACCCAGGGACTTCTCTGTTTGTAAGGAATAAAGATAACCAGCTACCGGTAATCAGAAGAATATCAATGAATCAATGGACTGATCAATCACTATGACTACTTAAATGAGATATAGACTTTATTATTTACAATTCCTCCGTGTCGACAAAAATGACATTTGGATGTCCTATGAACCCAAGTCTTTATAGCTTCTTTTCTTCTTCTTAGATCTTTCATGGCCTCTGGACAGTACTTTACGTTTCCTTTAGGTGTGCATCATCGAGCTATGTGTTGGTTTCGATTCTCTACTTGGCACTGACGTGTTATCAGCAACTGGTTTTGGATCTGCTTTAATGGTTTAGCTGTCACAGTCATTTGTGGAACTTGTGTGTGGTCTGAGCCTCCTCTATTTCAATATTGCTGTCACATCCACAAAAAGGTTACCAAAAAAAATCAATGGCCATACAACATGAAAAACATAATACATATATTCTATAGAGTTGCTATGCATGTTTTTGCGAAGCATGTAAGTATAGAATTTTTCTGTTTGCTTTAACAAAAAGCCACCAGACTCAAGATGCATATGTTCAGCATCCCACTCATTCAACTGTTGATGATGCTTCAAGAGTTTGTGAACTGTTGGATATCGTTTCTCAAGGTCATTGCATACCATCACTTGCCAAAAGAAAGCCATGCCGTTTTCTGTGATAGTTTCAATCTTTAGTAGAAGGTTTTTTTTCTGATCCCTTGACCCTAGTTTTCCTTTGAGAATGTTTTTATCTGGGTACATATAGCAGGCAAGTTTTCTGTCTGCTACACATGCCTTTAGCAACATCAAAGCATCTTTCAGCCTATCAAAGAGAAACTGCTCTTGAAAATATTTTATGGGTAAGAGCCCAACCACCCAGAACAGAACATTCTTCATTATGTATGAAGTAATCCCAACACAAATGGGTTTAAGAATATAACGACATATTTGACGAAGTATGATCAGTACTTTCGTTTGGGTATCATTCAGTGATCGGACCAGACATTTTTCTGCATATGTGAAGCTAAACCTCCATTGAAGATTTTCATTTTCACTTTTCTTTTCACCTACTGGTACCACATGAATCTGAGATTTTCTGACTTGTTCGATGGTTTTTTTACTTGGCCAATAGCCTTTATGTGGTTTTGCATGCCAGTTTTGTAGAAGTTCTCGGCAGGAACATGGAAATCCTTGCACAAAGTCCATAACAATTTTCACATTTACTGGAAAAATTCTATTCTTCCGTTTTTTGCCAATTACCAAATAACTTTCCTTCAAATTTCTTGCAGTTGATTTTTTCTTAACAGATAAACGATTTGAAGGTCCAACTCTTTTCTGATGGACTGTATTGCTGCTGATGAATGCTTTGTTTGTATAGAATATGTCTGCATTTATCTTCATGAAGTCATCACTGGATAAGTAAATCTCTCCATTACTTTTCACAAGGGCTGGTTCTATTTTCTTTATGTATTGATTGTTGCCACTAGTTAGTAGTTTCAAATATGTGTATCCTGGTGGAGCATTCTCTCTTACAAGCTGGAAAATTACAGTTTCGCCTGGTCTCGGAGCATTCACATTGTCTTGACATAAGACATTATTGTTCACTTGTAGAATGTCCTTGTCACTTTCACACTTGAGGGCAATGCCTTCACTGACACTCCCGACAAAGATCTTGTCTAGTTTGTCATCTCCAAGGATCTTTCGAGCTGATAATGCATTTGCTTCTAATAGTTTATCTATAGTCGCTACCCTGATGGTCCTCCGCTTTTCGCTATACCCAAAATGGTTCAAAATTTCACTGAGGCATATTGATGAAATAACTTGCTCCATTGTTGTTGAATAAGTAAATAGTCATATCTTCAGCCAAGCTAAGCTTTGCAGCAAATTGTCCATAGTTTTGCAAAGCTGGTATTTACTAGTATCTTTTAGCCTTTTTGCCCAAAAGTCTGTGGTTTGTCTCTAGCTTGACTTCTGGTAACTGAAAAAAACAAGTAATTGGAGCATTGAAAGCAATGCAATAATTCCCTACTGGCTGAATTTTAATTCCAACACCTGTGTCACAATTTTCCACTGCACTTGGAAAATTAGTGATTCCGGGTTCTTTTAATAGAAACACGAAGTGAATACAGATCTGTATTTACTTCGTGATAGAAACAACAGATAAACACTACAACCACAAAACAAATACCACGTCTTATCTTTAATGGCATTTAATATATAATATGATAAAACTCATAGCAAATAAGTTACCCTACACTAATAACAACTAAACACGACTCACTACACCTCTCAAATAGTCTCAAATTATCACACACAGGATAATAATCCACACAGGATACTCTTGCCACTTAGGCATAATGTCTAATATAAAGTCCACTCAGGATGATATAGCCACTAAGGCTTTAGAGTTAATATTTCTCCACACAGGATAACACAGCCACTAAGGCTTAGAGTCAATATCTCTCCACACAGGATAATAGGGCCACTAAGGCTTAGAGTCACTAAAGGTAACTTTTCACTATACCATACACCACATTGTATCAGCTAAAAATAATATCTACATATCTATGGACGCTGTTACTTCAATATACAAATTGGTCTTAGCCACTAAACTGTATCACATTACTGATTAGGATATACACTAAACTGCTTCTTGGCTAAGCTAGTCACACATCACAATTAAATACTAAAACTGATTAGTCAGGTGCTAAAACACAAAAGTTATTCGCCAACTTTGCATCTAAGGATATTTTCCCTGGTCTAGCTAGGCACTGCAGTTATAGGTATGGTCTACATGGTTCTTTGGACGTGACAGCCTACATCTAAAACCCAAGATAGAATCTGACAATAGTCGTCATATGCAACTGCATGAAATTCTGCTTTGTCATGTTCTCAACCATGTGCTTTTCTCGAATGTAGGTAAAAATGCCACAGGTAAAAATGCCTTAGGTAAATATGCCTAAGGTAAAATGCCTAAGGTAAAAATGCCTAAGGTAAAGTGGTAAAAATGCCTTAGGTAATAATTCCTTAGGTAAAAATGCCATAGGTAAAAATGCCACAGTTAAAGAAAAATAATAACAAACATTTTATAATTTATGAAAGGAAAACTGTATAATTTGAAAAAAATATGTTATAATATCATTTCATAATCAATTTTAGTATATAAAAACATTTAAGTATGATCAAGATTAAAAATATTTATTATTATTTTCTGGCATTTGACGGGTTGTGTCTGGGTCTATTCTGTTTAAAAATGCCACAGTTATAAAAAAAAAAATTAATAACAAATATTTTTGAATTTATAAAAGGAAAACTATATTTTGAAAAAATATGTTATAATATTTCATAATCAATTTTGGTGTCTGGGTCTACTCTGTTTAAATAATTGTATGAAAAATCTTTTTATTTATTAGACCCAGATCAGACAGTTCCGATAGGAGTCTTCTAATCTGGATCTATTCTATTTTGCATTACTTGTTATTTGTTTTTTAACTTCAGTACGTTACAATAATGAAGCACAGAAACATCTCTCTCCAATTCCAATAACAAACAGTGTAGAACCAGATCAGATGGTTCCTATCGGAGTCTTCTAATCTGGGACTACTCTGTTTTGCATTACTTGTGATTTGTTTTTAGCTCACCAGAGCACTTGTGCTCAGGGTGAGCTTTTGTGATCACTTGATGTCCGTCGTCCGTCGTCGTGCGTCGTGTGTCGTGCGATGTGCGTCGTCCGTCGTCGGGCGTCAACAATTTGAACCTTTAAAAATCTTCTCCTCTGAATCTACAGGGTTCTCAGCTTTCATCTTTGGTACATAGCATCATCTTTAGGTCCTCTACAAAAGTTATATAAATTTTGCCCCTGGGGTCAAAATTGGCCCCGCCCCAGGGGTGCCTTGTTTTCTATTGAAATATATAGTAAAACTTTGAAAATCTTCTCCTCTGAATCTACAGGGTTCTTAGCTTTCATATTTGGCACATAGCATCATGTTCAGGTCCTCTACAAAAGTTATATAAATTATGGCCCTGGGGTCAAAATTGGCCCCACCCCAGGGATAGCCAGATTTCATTAGAAACATATATAGTGACAACTTTGAAAATCTTCTCCTGTGAATCTACAGTGTTCTCAGCTTTCATATTTGGCACATAGCATCATGTTCAGGTCCTCTACAAAAGTTATATAAATTATGCCCCTGGGGTCAAAATTGGCCCCGCCCCAGGGGTAGCCAGTTTTGAATAGAAACATATAGTGACAACTTTGAAAATCTTCTGCTCTAAATCTACAGGGTTCTTAGCTTTCATATTTGGCACATAGGATCATATTCAGGTCCTCTACAAAAGTTATATAAATTATGCCCCAGGGGTCAAAATTGGCCCCGCTCCAGGGGTAGCCATGTCTCAATAGAAACATATAGTGACAACTTTGAAAATCTTCTCCTCAGAAACTGGAAGGTTCTCAGCTTTCATATTTGACACATAACATCATGTTCAGGTCCTCTACAAGAGTTATATGAATTATGCCCCCGGGGTCAAACTTGGCTCCGCCCCAGGGGTAGCCAGTTTGCAATAGAAACATATAGTGTCAAATTTGAAAATATTTTCCTCAGAAACTGGAAGGTTCTCAGCTTTCATATTTGGCACATAGCATCATGTTCAGGTCCTCTACAAAAGTTGTATAAATTATGCCCTTTGGATCAAAATTTGCCCGCCCCAGGGGTGGCTAGTTTTCTCTAGAAACATATAGTGAAAACTTTGAACATCTTCTCCTCTGATTGCCTGGTGAGCGATGTCAGGGCCATTCTGGCCCTCTTGTTTTTTATATTTTGTATGTTGCAATACATAATACTATGTTTTGAAGCAATAATGAAACAGTAACGAACAGAGGTATATAAAAAAATTAATTAATAACAAATATTTGGAAAAACAAATCAAAACTTTTTTCTGTCAAAGAATGATTTCTAAACGTACTTGAAGATGTTTGTTAGTAGTATTTATAAATGAAACTGTCATGCGCCCTGCACCTGTGGTTTTAATAACGCGGGTTTACATCCACCTGAATCAGGGTCAAATGGTATAAATTTATGCATTTCATTGTTTTGTGCCTCTCTTAAGATAACCTTATATTAACTCTTTGGATGCTAGTTGCAAATCAAAGCTATGATAACAGATTGGATCCAGATTAGACACCAAATTACTAGGAGTTTTATCGGGACCCGAATGTGTATCCTTGAAGAATCTGCAACAGTTATTAAATTTAACATATAAAACATTACTTAGCGTGCAAAGAGTTAATTTATGAAAATTGATTTGTTATTAACTGCTTATCTAGATATATGTTTTGCTGTTTTGTATGAAATGCTTGTTTGAGGGCATCAAGAGGTAGATTAGTCATTATGACTAATTGAGCTACCCTTGATAAATAAAGTTTTTCATTCATTCATTTATTCATTCATTCATTCATTCATTCATTTCAATCAGATGCAATTCCATGAAAAGTCAGTGTAGCGTAACAAAATTCAGTCTTGATCTGTAACCCATTACAATTATAATGAAGGTACCGGTACATACCAAATATCACATCAATATCTGCAAGGGTGTAGGAAAAAAGTCCTGAAAACCTAAATTTTCCCAGAATTGAAACTACTGTAGTTCTGTTAAATGTCAAAGTGGTGTAACACAATTCAAACTTGATCTGTAACTCATTATAATAAAAGCCAAATACCAAGTATCACTTCAGTTGCTAAGGTTTAGGAAAAAAACTCCAGAAAACCTAACAATTCCGGAAAATTTCTAAGTCAAACCACAGTAATTTCGTGACAAAAATCAATGTAATGTAATGAAATTCAAACTTGATCCGTAGCTCATTATAATTAAAGTACATAACAAATATCACATCAATATCTGCAAGAACATTCCCGAAAATTTCCAAGTAAAACAGCTGTATTTGTAACAAAATTCAAACTTGATCTGTAACTCATTATAATAAAAAAGCCACATACCAAATATCACTTCAATATCTGTAAGGGTTTAGAAAAAAAAATCCGGGAAACCGAAGTGTGATTGACAGACAGACAGACGGACAGAGGGAGGGACGGATGGAGTGCAAACCTATAGTCCCCTCCGGCGTTGCCGGTAGGGGACTAAATATTGAGAATGACAGTTTATGTTCTAAAAGAAGCCACATATAACTATTGATTATTTATTTCATATACATAATTCTGTAGAATACATGTCATACTAAGAAAAATATTAACCTCTTTTGGTGCCAAATAAGTTTTTTCTACAAACAATGTTGTCTGCTTTAAGGTTTTAGAGAGGTATTTTCTTCAATTTCTTCTCTTAACCCATTCCCTCATTTTGACACCTCTGTAAATTTCACTTTATGAAACCATTGTGATAGGAGCAAATGCTTGATCACAATGGTTTCAAAACTACACAATTATAAATGTTTCCTTTTGATCTGGGTCTACTCTGTTTACTTATGCTATAGATATGATTCTACAGAGTCTGCCATGTATCAGTGTGGTATTATAACAATTAATGTAAATAATATTCATGATGTCATTATTTAAAAAATAATTTTTACATGAATATTCATAGAGTAAAAGGTTAACCCATTCCCTCATAGGCTGTATTTGAGAGCCAATCTCTTTGAATAAATCAACTGAACAGGATCATTTACTAGAAAAATAGATTTTTTTTAGAATTGTGTAGATTTTGATAAATAGAGCATTTTCCCCTATGATGCAAATGTTCTAATTATCACAATGGTTTCTAAAAGTACCTTTTACAGAGGCATCAGTATGAGGGAATGGATTAACCCTTTACTCCATAAATATACCATGCTACATCTTTGCAAACAGAGCTAAAAAAGATCAGATGGCTCCTATAGGAGCTAATAATGTAGATATGATTCTACAGTTTCTGACATGGCCAAAACATTCCTGTTTCCATATGTTATTATAACAAGAGTTCCTTGTGTCAGAGCATTATACGCATGCAGTATGTGCTGTCGTAACATGCACAATGTTAATATGGGAGGGGTTCATGTTATCAAGTTATCAAATGGGCAATGTTATTTTGAGTTGATGGTCTCCCTACTATGAATACAGCACACTTGATAGTTGTCAAGATATTGAGTAGACAAGCTGTTTTAGTTGAAGGTCACCGTGACCTTGTCATTTGACCGAATGACCACAAAATCAATGACAAACCTCCCTACTAAGAAGAAGAATTTACACTTAATAATGATCAAGTTATTGAGCGGAAATGTTTTTTAGTGAAAGTCACTGTGACCTTGACCTTTGACTGACTGACCTCAAAATCAATAGGGGTCATCTACTAGCCATGTCCAACCTTCCTATTAAATATGAAGACAGCACACCTAATGCTTATCAAGTTATTAAGTGGACAATAATTTTGAGCTGAAGGTCTCTGTGATCTTGACCTTTGACTGAATGACCACAAAATCAATTGGGGTCATCTTACTGGCCATGATACAGCTCCCTACTAAGTATGAAGACTGCACACACAATACTTACTAAGTTATTGAGCAGACAAGACTTTTGATTAGAAGGTGACCTTTGACCAACTGACCTCAATATCAGTAGGGGTTCATCTACTGGCCGTGACCTACCTCCCTATTATGTATTAGGACTGTACACCTAATAGTTGTCAGGTTATTGAGCGGACAAAGATGTGGCTAACGGACAGACAGACAGACAAGCACCATACCATAATATAATCGAAGTTACCTTCGGGCGAATAATTTATCTACATGCAGTTAATATCCATGATGTCATTATTTCTTACATGAATATTCATGGAGTAAAGGGTTAAACACTGACGGGCCATTTCACTTTGAATATTCTATAATTCAGCATTCAAATGGTAAAGGATAATTTTTGCCAATTTTAAATCCTGCCAGCACTTTCACAGAGGTCCAGATAAGATGGGTAAA
Organism: Azorinus chamasolen; assembly: GCA_963576725.1. Lineage (NCBI taxonomy): Eukaryota > Metazoa > Mollusca > Bivalvia > Cardiida > Solecurtidae > Azorinus > Azorinus chamasolen. The sequence continues at coordinate 2,457,950 of OY755241.1, forward strand.
TTTCAAGATTTTCAAGAACAGCTCCTTTTTTTCTCCATAAATCTCTATACTGTGACCACTCTTTAGAATTGTCTCCTCGAGACGATTCTAGAGAGAGGTCACAGTATAGGGTTTGCTGGAGAAATGGTGATTTTAGTATTTGGGTATGCACCTTTATCCGTAGCTCTGCTTTCAGACAAGAAGATTGTCAGTTTCATTTTGTTGTATGTTGTCATGCCAATCAGTTCTACATGGAAGTCAATTGTTTGAACAAAAATGCATGAGGATCTCGCAAGGACCATTTCTAATTAGGTTACAATTGTTTTAAAGACAAAATTAATGATTTTAAAGGTATACACACCCAAATGAAATTTCATTGGATCTTTATGAAAATTTCTGCATAAGTTCTTCAAAAATTTCTTAGTGCCATGGTAAAAAGAAAACCATAGGTTACCCTGCTGTCTTTTTGTCCATAGGCACTTGAAATGTATAATGTAGCCCTCTTCAACGTGCATTTTAGGCTTTCTTAAATAATATAGGTGGGGTTAAAATATAAGGATGCAAAGCAATTCTAACAAGCTTTACTTATGATTTTACCCATTCATATGTCTATAACAACACCACATTAAGACAAACAATTCTTATAACAGTTAAAAAATGATATTTACTAAAAAATATTTTGCAAAATTTATAGTTTGTTGCCTGAAAAATATGATTTTTTTTCTTAAGTTTTGTTTTTGCATATATTCAATGAAAAAAATCTCTCTAACAAAATCTAGCATTAAGAAATTTATCAAACTTCGCAGAATAAAATTATGTTTTATGTGTGATTATTCAGAAAATGTTTAAAAAAGGGCATACCGTATGTCACCTTGCTTCTTTTGAAAATATAGGCCCTTTTATGTATAATACTAGACAAAATGAGTAATCGGCTTGTGCAGCTTAATGTACATGTACAACATAAGGACTATAGCTATATACATGTAGCTATCAATTCAATACTGCTCAATAAATACCTTTCCCTACACATCATTTGCATAAGCTACACCAAAGTAAGTTACTTGATACCAAATTTACACTATTATTCACAAACAGTGACTCTAGAACAAATCTAATTGAACCACACTGCTGCACTGCGACGCCATAAACATTTCAGTTCCCTATGAAATTCTAGATTATTAATTTCTATAGAACACAAACAAGCTACATTATTTCCAATAACAAATTCTATTCCTTCAAGTGTGATTACTTATGAGACTAATTTCAGATATTATTATCATCTGTAGCCAAACTATTGTGTTTGGAAACAAATAATAATAATAAGCGCCTGCCAGGTGGCACATGAATTGGGTGCATATGCCTTTAAATCTTTACTCCATGAGTATTTGTGTAAAAAGTTTTGACGTCATACATGTATTTTTATAATAACATGTGAACACAGGAATATCTAAGCAAGGCAGAAAGTGTAGAATCATATCTTTATTAGGTCGTTAGATTATGTCTAACATTGTAGACCCTGTCTGATCAGACAGCTCCTACAGGGGTATACTTTCTTTGTGAACCCTTCGCTTGCTGAATTTTAAAATACATTTCTCCTTCTTTACCCATGCCCTGTTGTATAATTACATATATCTTCACTGTGTACAAGTATTTCGCTGTGCAATCACTGCTGTGGAGTGCACTGGTTGCACAATCAACTTGTAAATAGTGCAGACCCTGATGAGACAGCTCCTGCAGGAGCTGTCTCATCTGGGTCTTCACTATTTACAGGTAGGTATATTGACGTGAATAGCAAGCGAAGGGTTAAGGCATAGAAAAGCTTATTTATGGAAGAAAGGATTAAAAGACATTTTTGATGATGTGGATTGGGTGCCGAACTATCATAACCCTTTACTCTGTAAATTTTCATGCAAAAAAAGAAACGCATGACATTATGACTATTGATTAACTGAATTTTTATAATTTTTAGAATGCTAATAATGGCTCAAATGATCATTTTATACAGACAGAAACTGAAAAAATTTATTTGTATTACCGTATTCTCATAAGCAAACAGACTAAACCCTGATCAGACAGCTCGAACATTTTTAGGAAGGCAGTAGTTTTAACTCTTTCAGTGTGGGACACATGTCTCTAATGTCCTTTGCAAACAGTGTAGACCCAGGTAAGAGTGATCCTAAAGGAGCCATCTCATCAGCGTCTGCACTATTTGTCATGTTACACTTTTCTTTACCCCCTCCCCCACGAATATTCATGGTAAACTTTTGGAATACATGTAGTCCATTTGAAAATTCAGTGTTGAAATACAGTCTTGCAACGAATCCTTGATTAATACACTCCAGCACTTCATACTCAGGTGAGTCCTTCCTACCCAGGAGATGCAAACAGTGCAGACCCAGATCAGAGGGATGCAATATACTCATTGATCTGGGTCTGCACTGTTTGCCATTCACAATCCTCTAGTAAGCTGAAGTCGTGTCACACTGAACGGACTCTAGTTAAACACTGATGGGCTATTCCATTATGATAATTCTTCACCTGTTCCCTCATATAAACACCTTTTCACACATCTACAACCATAGTAGACCCAGATCAGACAGCTCCTATAGAACCTGTCTAATCAGACTGCTCTGTTTGCTAATGAGATTTGATAGATCTGGGTCCATGAGTTCTCAAATCTGACCAATCAAAAACTTGAGAACGAACTCAGACTCAACTAAACGTTTTATAAGCATGGATACAGGCTCTTTAGTTTCTAAATTGGTGACATTGTCCCACAATCTATTTTTCGTTATATTAATTTTGTCCATGAATATTCAATAGGCATTGGATTTGAAACAAAGAAAAATATGTGGAAACCGCATTAAAGCCAGATTTTTTTGTGTTGACCATGACCCAATTTCATGTATCCTTATATCAACTGAAATGCCTTAAATTCACCCAAGCTATCTGCATACCAAATATAAATTGTCTAGCCCATGTAGTTCAGAAGTTATAACAACATTTTAATGACAGCCAATGTTTCAAAATGGTGACCATGACCTGATTTCAGGTATCTTTATGTCATCCGTAAGGTCCTTACCTAAGCTATATGAATACCAAAGGTGAATTGCCTAGTGGATCAGAAGTTGTAGCAAAATGTTAAAGTTTGTTAAAAATAGTCAAGTTTTCAAAATAGTGACCTTGACCTTGACCTAATTTCATGTATCCCTGTATCAACTGAATGGCCTTCACCAAAGCTATCTCCATACCATATATGAATTGTCTAGCATATGAGGTTTAGCAGTTAAGAAAAAATGTTGAAGTTTTTCAGTGATGGCCAACTTGTCAACCTAATTTCAAATATCTTTATATCAACTGAAAGGCATTTACCAAAGCCATTTGTATACCAAAGATGAATTGCCTAGCATTTGTAGTTCAGAAGTTATAGCAATGTTAAAGTTTGTTAAAAACAGCAAAGTTTTCAAAAACAGTGACCTTGATCTTGACCTGATTTCACATATCCTTGTATCAAGTGAATGACCTTTACCCAAGCTATCTGCATACCAAAATATGAATGGTCTAGCTTAGGTAATTAAGAAGTTGTAAGCAATGTTAAAGTATTGTTAATGACAGCAAAGTTTTGGAAATAGTGAACTTGACTTTGACCATAGGTGTTTGTCGTGTGCTACCCCACTACCCCCCCCCCCCTTTTCCCGTCTGCAACTACACAGAAACATATTGAATATTGGCCAAAACAGTCTCAAAAATGTCAAAACATTGTCAAAATACCATAAAATAACATTTAAAAGTGAACTAAAAAATCTGATTTTTTTTGTTCACACCAATGTAATAGTTATTATATTATATTGATGTGAATTTTTTTTTCAGTTTACTTCAAAATTTCGTGTTATGGTATTTTGACAATATTTTGACATTTTTGAGATTATTTTGACCAATATCTTTCTGTGAGGTTGCAGAGGAGGGTAGCAGATGGGCGGATAGGGGGGTAGCACACGACAAACACCTGTGACTTTGACCTGATTTTATGTATCCTTATATCAAGTGAAAAGCTTTTACCCAAGCTATCTATATACCAAATATGAACTGCCTAGCATTTGTAGTTCAGAAGTTATAGCAATGTTAAAGTTTGTTAAAAACGGCAAAGTTTTGGAAATAGTGTCTTTGACCTTGACCTGATTTCATGTATCCTTGTATCAAGTGAAAGGCGTTCACCTAAGCTATTTGCATACCAAATATGAATGGTCTAGCTTAAGTAATTCAGAAGTTATAAGCAATGTTAAAGTTTTGTTAACAACAGCAAAGTTTTGGAAATAGTGACCTTGACATTGACCTGATTTCATATATCCTTGTATCAAGCTAGCTGTACACCAAAGATGAATTGCCTGGCATTTATAATTCAGAAATTATAGCAATGTGAAAGTTGGTTAAAAACAGCAAAGTTTTGGAAATAGTGACCTTGACCTGATTTCATGTATTCTTTTATCAAGTGAAAGGCTTTCACCCAAGCTATCTGCATACCAAATATGAATAGTCAAGCCAAAGTTATAAGCAATGTTAAAGTTTTCTTAACGACGGCATGCCGCCCGCCCGCCCGGTTTTCGCCAAACTATAAGCCGAGATTTTTCTCGAAAAATCGAGCTAAAAACCCAACAGAACAGTGTTTTCACACATTTTTAAACAGAGAAGACCCAGATCAGACGGCTCTTAGAGGAGCCGTCTGATCAGGGTCTGCTCTGTTTGGTCATGGAATTTGATAGATGTTTCTTTACTTTCTAAAATGGCTACAATGTTCCACCTTCCAAATTTCGTTATATTTATTTTGTCCATGAATATTCAATAGGCATTGAATTTGGAATAAACATAAAATAGGGAAAGGGTTAATACACTCTAGCACTTGACAGTTTGTGACATTCGATTGTTAAGAAATTGAACATTATGAATATCAATACTTTTTACAAACATAAATATTAAATCTGCTTACCTGTAATATGCTTAAAACTAATTTCATATTTCACAAACATCGACAGTACCTCTTCAACGGCTGGTATAACATGTACTGAAATCAGGTCATATTGGTTAAATGACAATAAATTTAAAATCCCTTCATACAGGTTTGTAAGATAAAATCTGGCAGTTATTGTTTCAATTTAGATCACATGGAGCTCAACTTTGCATTTGAGCTGGATGGATATGTAATGGCGGCCTCATGCAATAAAAATAAGAGGATCAAATGTCACTTGAATTATCATTTTTTTAAGCCAATAATATTTTTAAACAGACAATACTGACAGTCGTCAAAAGGATTACATGTATATTGGGGTTTACATACTGTAGTGCAGGGTGATCTATTTTTAACTTTCTGGGTTTTCTAGCAATATTCACAATACAGGTATAACCCTTTACATGCTAGAAATGAACATTGCAGATAATGTCACTTCACCAATTAACATTTTACCTGTTCAATTATCACGTAAAAAATAAATTACATCATTTTCAAGAATTTGTTTTTGCTTGGACATAAACTGTAGAGTCAGGTCTATATTTCCCTCATATAAATGCCACTATGACTTTTTAACAGCCGAATTCTTCTAAAGTTGTTTCATTTGTACACATTGTATTAGTACAGTAAAAAACCCTCTAATGCCACCACTTAATGAATAAACATGGCTCTTTATATGAGCAGGTTGTTGCTTAATGAAGGACAAAAGTTATGCAGAAAGCTCCTTTGCCGTTGTGAATTATGCTCCTTTTTGCTGGTCACATTTGCGGGTTTTACTGTAATTGCAAATAGTATATTGTTACTCCCCTGGTAATTGAGTAATTTACTGAGCACTGCTAACATATGGTGCAATCATCATACAGCCGCAGTACTGGCTAGTGACCCTCACAGGTACCCATTTTAACCCCTGGATGGAGAGGAGGTGCGGGCAAGAGACCCTAAAAACATAAAATCTGAAATTTCCGGGAGGGACTGGGATTTAAACCCCAGACCTCCAGATTGGTAGTCAAGCGTATTACCATTAGACCACCGCACACTACGACCACAAATTTATTTTTATCATAACCATATTGTAAGCAAACAGAGCAGATCCTGATCAGACATCTCCTACATAATCTGGGTCTAATCTGTTTCCAAAGGTAAAGTGTTGAAGATTTTAACAACCTATTACTCCATAAATACACTTTTTTAACACCTTTGCAAACAGAGAAGATCGAGATCAGACAGCTCTTGTAGGAGCTGTCTGATCAGGGTCTGCTCTGTTTGCTTATGGAATTAAATGTATATACATATGACAATACAATATCTGTCGTAGTCAAAAATTCCTGTGTTCTTGTGACAATATAAAAAATTATCAAATTAATATTCATGATGTCATTATTTCTTACATGAATAATCCTGGAGTAAAGGGTTAATTATTTATATTGTCTGTATCAATACTGAAAGTATATATGCATCAAATGATGGGATGTTGAATTACCCAATGTCTCATCTGAATTCAAACTCTTCGCCAGTGTAGCACCACTGATCATATTTTTTATTCAGGTCACTTCACATTGATTATGAACTCTTTCCTTCATATAAAAGCCTTTTTAATGCTTTTGCAAACAGAGTAAAGCCAGACAGCGCCAAGATGGGCCATCTGTTTGCTTATCAAATTCTAGATCACTGTTTCTGCTATTGCTAAAAAGATCCTGCGTACATATTTGGTTATAAAAAGAGAAAGGGTTAATTAGACAATATTGACAGGTTTTCAAAAGGATTATGTTGGGGTCTACTTACTGTAGTCCAGGGTGATCTATTTTTTGCAGAGTAAAGCAATTATTGTCATCTGCAATTTTGCTCCAATACTAAAAGTAGATTTTTCTTGTATTTCTTGTCAGAAACACGATACAACAGTTTGGATCCTAATGAGATGCCAAGTTACTTGGATTCACATTTGAATCCAGACTGTAAAAGTTAGTTTGCTGACAGCAGAAGCTACACAATAGCTTGCTAAGGGTTAACCCTTTCCTTGTTCTGTGTTTACTTCAAATTTCAATACCTACTGAATATTTATAGACAAAATAGTTATAATGAAATAGGACAGGTGGACTATTGTAGCCAATTTAGAAAGTAAAGAGACAGAACTATCAAATTCCATTAGCAAACTGGAGCCGTCTGATCTGGGTCTAATCTATTTGCAAAATCTATTTTTAGACCCAACCTCTTTGAACAAATCTACCAAAAAGGAGCATTTACTAGAGAAATGGAACGTTTTAGAATTTTTTAGTTGGAAACCATTGTGATAAATAGAGGGAGCAAATGCTCTATTTATCACAATGGTTTCAAGAAGTGACTATTACAAAGGCGTATTTATGGAGGAACGGGCTAAAATTTACAAGGAGATTTTGGATGGCAGGCAGTGCAGACTCTGATCAGATGGCTGCTCTGATCGTGGTCTACACTGTTTGCAAATGCCAGTACACTAGTTTTCTGCATTCAAAGGGTGAACTGGTATTCAGGTCACTTGACTTCTGGATATTTGTCAAATTTGTTAAACTTATAATTATATGTACTGAAAGGAAAACAATTCTTTAATCATTGTATGCCAAGTTATTTATGTCTCCAAGTTTTCAATACAGTTGGACTTTGATATCTTGAACTTGCATAACTTCGGATTAACTCGAAGTTAAAGTTCCTTCCAAAATTTACAAAACAGAATTGTTGTAAAATGTATCAATGTGCATATCTAGAAACACACGTGACAGCTTAATGCAGGTCGAAATTAATGTAGGAGCATTCACTATTACTTTAGACCTGCATTAACCCATTCCCACATATTGACACCTTTTGACACTTCTGTAAAGTCACTTTGTGAAACCACTGTGATAAATAGAGCATTTGCTCCACAGGAGCAAATGCTCTATTTATCACAATGGTTTCAAAACTTAATGCTCCTTTTTGGTAGATTCATTCAAAGAGGTTAGGTCTAAAAATAGCCTAAGTGGGAATGGGTTAAGGAGCGAACTTGAGAAAGTGTTCAGATTAGAATTCAGATGACTCGAACCTCTGTTATCTTGTAGTAATTTGTATGGTCCCTTGAAGTTTGAGATCTTGAAGTTCAACTGTATTGATTTTTTCTTTCATTTCATAAAATAATATCAAACAGTTTGAACTGTACAAATCATAACTGACCTTTGACCTTGATGTTTGTTATGAATTTGCTGCCGAGGTGCCCAAATTGAAACACATGGACAGTGAAATCTCTCTAAACCGGACATTAAATTTAGTGTAAATATCAATCTTGGAGACAGGTGGCAGCTTAATGCAGGGTGAAAGTCATGCAGAAAGCTCCTCTTGGAGCTACCTGCATGACTTTCACCCTGCATTAAGCAGCCACCTGCCTAAAAGTATCGAAATTCTTCTCTACTAGAAATCCGGTTTAAAGGGGGTTTACTGTGTATAGATCTTGGTCTACATTTTTTGTGTGATTTCCAAACATTCCGGGTTAGAGTTTTTTTTTTATTGTACATGCAATTACTTCAAGTTGGAAGTTGATGGCATTTGTAAATAGCCTGGGTCCATATCCAAACTGGGTGATTTAATGTAAGAGCCATCTGATCAGGGTCTCCTCTGTTTGCTTAACCCATTCCATGTTTAATATTCACAAAAATATAATGACATCATGAATATTTATTAGCTGAATTATTATAATGGTACAATAAAACACGGTTTTTGTATAACCTTGGCAGAAACTGTATAATCCTATTTCTATAGTGCCATACACAATCAGAGCAGACATACTCTGATCAGACAGCTCCTATAGGAACAGTCTGATCTGGGTCTATTCGGTTTGCAAATGCATGAACATGCATTAATTTTGTTTCTGTGATGATAAAAACATCTGTTGTTCATAGTCCCTTCATGTTTCATCATGTCTATAGTGAACAGTATTTTTTAAATCGGAGCAAAATGGCAATCCTTCAGAACTAAACCCTTTCCCTCATATAAACGTGTTTTCATGCATTTGCAAACAGAGTAGACCCAGATCAGACTGCTCCTATAGGAGCCGCCTGATCAGGGTCTGCTCTGTTTGCTAATGGGATTTGAAAGACCTGTTTCTTTAACCCTTCGCTTGCTGAATTTTAAAATACATTTCTCCTTCTTTACCCATGCCCTGTTGTATAATTACATATATCTTCACTGTGTACAAGTATTTCGCTGTGCAATCACTGCTGTGGAATGCACTGGTTGCACAATCAACTTGTAAATAGTGCAGACCCTGAGGAGCTGTCTCATCTGGGTCTTCACTATTTACAGGTAGGTATATTGACGTGAATAGCAAGCGAAGGGTTAATTTCTAAAATGGCTACAATTTTCCACATTCCATAATTCATTGTAACTATTTTGTCCATGAATATTCAGTAGGTACTGAAATTTGGAACAAGAGCACCGCGAGACGGGGCAATATACGCCCGAAGGCTGTTCTATTTACACAATGTGTGAACCTTCAGAAGTTGTGCATATGAGGTCTATTAGGGCTGAGGCAATAGCAAGGAGAGTAAAACTGCTTATTGTAATAGTAATCTTTTATTTGTCTTTGGGCCTACTGAAAGCTGAAAAAGGAGCAGAATGAAGGATGACATCGAGTTATCTGAGAGTTATCTGAAAGTTATCTCACTGATATGCACAACTACACATCAATATCTATCATTCCTGAAAGTTTGAAGAAATTATGTTGAAAAATAAAGGAGGAGTTAGTTGCACAAGAAATTGCTACCCGAAACTATCAAAGGGCAATAACTCCAGAATGAAAAATGATATGAGAGTTATCTCACTGATATGCACAACTACACATCAATATCTATCAATCCTGAAAGTTTGAAGAAATTATGTTGAAAAATAAAGGAGGAGTTAGTTGCACAAGAAATTGCTACCCGAAACTATCAAAGGGCAATAACTCCAGAATGAAAAATGATGTGAGAGTTATCTCACTGATATGCACAACTACACATCAATATCTATCATTCCTGAAAGTTTGAAGAAATTATGTTGAAAAATAAAGGAGGAGTTAGTTGCACAAGAAATTGCTACCCGAAACTATCAAAGGGCAATAACTCCAGAATGAAAAATGATATGAGAGTTATCTCATTGATATGCACAACTACACATCAGTATCTATCATTCCTGAAAGTTTGAAGAAATTATGTTGAAAAATAAAGGAGGAGTTAGTTGCACAAGAAATTGCTACCCGAAACTATCAAAGGGCAATAACTCCAGAATGAACAAGAGGGCCAGAATGGCCCTGACATCGCTCACCAGCCAATCAGAGGAGAAGATGTTCAAAGTTTTCACTATATATGTTTCTAGAGAAAACTGGCACCCCTGGGGCGGGGTCAATTTTGACCTCAGGGGCATAATGTATATAAGTTTTGTAGAGGACCTGAACATGATGCTATGTGCCAGATATGAAAGCTGAGAACCGTTCAGTTTCAGAGAAGAATATATTCAAAGTTTTACCATATATTTCTATTGAAAACTGGCTACCCCTGGGGCGGGGCCAATTTTGACCCCAGGGGCATAATTTATATAACTTTTGTAGAGGACCTGAACATGATGCTATGTGCCAAATATGAAAGCTTAGAACCTTCCAGTTTCAGAGGAGAAGATTTTCAAAGTTTCACTATATGTTTCTATTCAAAACTGACCACCCCTGGGGCGGGGCCAATTTTGACCCCAGGGGCATAATTTATACAAATTTTGTAGAGGACCTGAACATGATGCTATGTGCCAAATATGAAGGCTGAGAACCCTGTAGATTGAGAAGAATTTTTTTTCAAAGTTGTCACTATATGTTTCTATTCAAAACTGGCTACCCCTGGGGCGGGGCCAATTTTGACCCCAGGGGCATAATTTATATAACTTTTGTAGAGGACCTGAACATGATGCTATGTGCCAAATATGAAAGCTGAGAACCCTGTAGATTCAGAGGAGAAGATTTTCAAAGTTGTCACTATATGTTTCTAATGAAATCTGGCTACCCCTGGGGCGGGGCCAATTTTGACCCCAGGGGCATAATTTATATAACTTTTGTAGAGGACCTGAACATGATGCTATGTGCCAAATATGAAAGCTGAGAACCCTGTAGATTCAGAGGAGAAGATTTTCAAAGTTGTCACTATATGTTTCTATTCAAAACTGGCTACCCCTGGGGCGGGGCCAATTTTGACCCCAGGGCCATAATTTATACAACTTTTGTAGAAGACCTGAACATGATGCTATGTGCCAAATATGAAAGCTGAGAACCCTGTAGATTCAGAGGAGAAGATTTTTAAAGTTGTCACTATATGTTTCTATTCAAAACTGGCTACCCCTGGGGCGGGGCCAATTTTGACCCCAGGGGCATAATTTATATAACTTTTGTAGATGACCTGAACATGATGCTTTGTGCCAAATATGAAAGCTGAGAACCCTGTAGATTCAGAGGAGAAGATTTTCAAAGTTTTACTATATATTTCAATAGAAGCAAGGCACCCCTGGGGCGGGGCCAATTTTGACCCCAGGGGCAAAATTTATATAACTTTTGTAGAGGACCTAAAGATGATGCTATGTACCAAACATGAAAGCTGAGAACCCTGTAGATTCAGAGGAGAAGATTTTTAAAGGTTCAAATTGTTGACGCCCGACGACGGACGACGGACGACGGACATCAAGTGATCACAAAAGCTCACCCTGAGCACAAAAGTGCTCTGGTGAGCTAAAAATGATATGAGAGTTATCTCACTGATATGCACAACTACACATCAGTATCTATCATTCCTGAAAGTTTGAAGAAATTATGTTGAAAAATAAAGGAGGAGTTAGTTGCACAAGAAATTGCTAACGGACGGACGGACAGACGGACGGACATCCTAACAAATGGGTAGTTGTGTGACTTTTTCCTTTGATCTTTTCTTGTGGGACTAGTCCCACAAGTAAAACTATTTTTGGCTCTAACTTTGGAATAGAATGATCTGGAAGCTAACCCTAACCCTAACCCTATGTCCCACAACTGGCCAGGTTAATGTCACAAGAAATGGCCAGGTTAATGTCACAAGAGATGGCCAGGTTAATGATTTTACTTGTGCGACTAGTTAGAAAAAGTCACACAACTACCCTTTGGTGAGTGCGGACGGACGGACGGACGACATACCATAATACGTCCCTTCGGGCGTATAATAAACATGGAACAGGGAAAGGATTAAAAAGGACACAGGAATTGCAGGATCTGGAATGAAAAAAGACAAATTATTTAGTTTTGCATATTTATTCATGAAATTGTAATAAAAGTACAAAATAAAAATCATGAGGCAGTATGAAGCTGTATCTGTTTTTGCATATATCAGCCCTTTACTCCGTAGATAATATGTCTATTTACTCCTTTGCAAACAGATTAGACCTGTACGTGCCGTCTGATCAGGGTCTGCTCTGTTTGCTAATGAAAAAGAATTCCCTTATACTTGATACCATTATAAAAACTAAACTACTTAACATTAATAATTTCTTGTTCATGAAGTTAAAGGGTTAAGAATGACATCAAGAACATGAATTAGATTACCTGTTATGATAGCACATGGACAGATTACCTGTTATGATAGCACATGGACACAAGAAGTTTTGGTCATGGCAGAAACTGAGGAGTCATATCTATATCATACAGTAAAACCTCGATTATCCGAACACTAAAATACATATTATTATCGATCTTTAAGACAGGTGGCAGCTTAATGCATGGTGAAAGTCATGCAGAAAGCTCCTCTAGGAGCTTTCTGCATGACTTTCATCATGCATTAAGCAGCCACCTGCCTAAAAGGGTCTAAATTCGTTTATAACGAAAATTAGAATAATCGAGGTTTTACTGTATTATATTATGATCAAACGGAGCTAACTTTGATCAGACCAAATCTACAGGAGTCATCTGATCTGGGTCTACTCTGTTTGCAAAGGTGTAGAAAAGGCGTATTAATAGGAGTAAGGGGTCAAGGATACTTTGAACTCTTCCATAAAAAAACCTCCTTGACTTGCTGCAAGCTTAAGTGAAAGTAGCACAAATAGTATAACTGTTTTAACCCTTTCCCTGTTCTATATATTTATACCAAAGTTCAATACCTACTGAAAAATTCATGGATAAAATAGTTATAATGAAATATCATAGTGTATAACACTGAAGCCATTTTAGAAACTAAAGAAGCAGGTCTATCAAATTCACGCACCAAACAGAGCGGACCCTAATCAGACAGCTCCTATAGGAGCTGTCTGATCAGGGTCTACTCTGTTTGCAAATGCGTAAAAATGCGCTTGTAGAAGAGAAAGGGTTAAGTGAAAGCAGCACAAACAGTATAATTGGTTTTAACTCCTTCATGGTCATAGGCAAATCTGTAACCATCTTTCCAAACAGTTTGAATCCAAATGAAATGCTATCATTAATTTTTTTTGTATTGGAATTGAAACTAAACCCAAAGCGAAATACTGAGGGTACTCTGGGGTCAATGACTGATACAAATGGTATTTTAACCCTTTCCTCCATAGGCTAATTTTAGACCCAACCTCTTTGAATGAATCTACCCAAAAGGAGGGTTTACTAGAGAAAAGTAAAATTTTTAGGATTTTGTAGTTTGAAACCATTGTGATAAATAGAGCATTTGCTCCAAAAGGAGCAAATGCTCTATTTATCACAATTGTTTCAAAAAGTGGTTATTACAGAGGCATAGAAAGGCGTATTTATGGAGGAAAGGGTTAACCTATTACTCGAATGACATCATGAATATTGATAAGGTGAATTTCTAAAAACCCTTTACTCCATGAATAGTAATGTAAGAATGAATGACAATGTGAATATTACCTAATACATTGTTATACAATAACAAGAACATGGGCATTTTTGGCCATGATGGAAATTGTAGAATCATATCTATATTATATCAGAAGCAAACACAGCAGACCCTGATCAGATGGCTCCTAGAGGAGTTGTCTGGTTTGGGTCTACTCCATTTGCAAAGGTGTTAACCCTTACCCTGTTTAATATTCAAGAAATACATGTAAGAAATAATTATATCAAGACCAGTAGTTAGATGAATGTTTTAACAGGATATTCAGATACTAATAGAAACCGTGGAGTCAAATCTATTTTAATTTCAAAAGCAAACAGAGCAGACCCTGATCAGAGGGCTTCTATAGGAGCCGTCTGATCTGGGTCTACTCCATTTGCAAATGCCTGAAAAGTAAAGAGTTAACCTTTTCTACACTAAGTAACCGTCATGTGCAAAAACTGTTGTCTGCTTAAATTCTTTTACTACATTTTTCTTCCACAATGAGCTACCTGATCTAGATCCAAACTGTTTTTAAACATGATCATGGATTGACCCTGGCAGTGAAGGGGTTGACAAGACATACCACGGGTGTAAACTGACACAGTAATCTCTGTATCATCACTTGACAATAGAAATCCAAAATAAAAATTGTAACAGACTATGTACATAATACAGCACTTTGATAAAAAACAAACGCACAACAAGAACATATTTCTTTTAACATGGTTGAATCAAGAAAGCAAATATAGAAACCCCACTCTAAACCGTAAGGAAGAATTTAGACAGGTGGCTGCTTAATGCAAGGTGAAAGTCATGCATAACCCTCCAGTAGGAGCATTCTGCATGACTTTCACCCAGCATTAAGCATCCACCCGTCTCCGAGATTGACATTGAAACTAAATTTAACAACCGGTTTAGAGGGGTACATTAATTTCTAGGCTATCAGCCAGGTTAACAATTCAATGAAATGAAAGACAATCGGCTTCTTGATTGCTACATCTTAATACTGATAATGCACCACAGCAGATCTGAAGTAATGAACACATCTTAACTCTTTCCCTGTTTAATATTCATGTAAAAATTAATGACATAATGAATATTAAATAGATTAAATGTCATAATAATTTTTAATTGTTCAAGGACACATGATATTTTGGCATGATTGCAACTGTAGAAAAAGATCTATATTATATCAAAACCAAACAGAGTAGACCCAGATCAGACGGCTCCTATAGGAGCGTCTGATCTGGATCTACTCTGTTTGCAAATGCGTGAAAAGGCGTTTATATGAGGGAACAGGTTAATACCGTTCCTGCACCACAGAAGGTCTAAAGTAATGAACACAGTAAACAGTTTGTGGCAGTTGCCTTTGAACATTAGTGTAACCCTTTACTTATACATTTAAAGATTGACCTCCAAATATCACCTTTACTCCATAAATACACCTTTTCCCAGCTTTGCAAACAGAGAAGACCCAGATCAGGAGACATCTGATCAGGGTCTGCTCTGTTTGCTCATAACAGAGATATGATTACATGTATAGTTTCTGTCACGGCCAAAAAATCCTGTTTCCATGTGCTAATGTAACATTTAATATAATTATTATTCATGTCATTATTTCTTACATGAATATTCATGGAGTAAAGGGGTTAATCTTTGAAAGTAGGGGCATGGGGTTTGACAAATTATGATATGGTGAACATTTGTGTGAAGTTACTTCAGAATACCACAAGGTATATCAATGAAAGCATATGAAAGTGTGACCTTGAAATGTGACCTTGATGAAGTAAACTATATTTAAGCCTTATCATTCCTGAAAAATACAGGTCAAATGCAAAAGACGTCTCACTCAATCTCTTTAACTTAACTCATTACCTCATAGACTATTTTTTTTATACAACCTCTTTGAATAAATCTACCGAAAAGGAGCATTAACTAGAGAAAAGGATTTTTTTTTAGAATTTTGTAGTTTGAAACCATTGTGATGAATAGAGCATTTGCTCCTATAGGAGCAAATGCTCTATTTATCACAATGGTTTCACAAAGTGACTTTTACAAAGTCGTCAGAAGTCAACAATATGAGGGAATGGGTTAATACCTGATAACAAAGTCATACAGTAAGAGTTGCTTATATATATATAATGCATATCGAAGAGCAACGGCATAAAGTAACGAAATCTAATTATTAACCTAATCACCGCATAGGCTACTTTTAGATCCAATCTCTTTGATTAAATCTACCGAAAAGGAGCATTTATTAGAGAAAAGGAAACTTTCAGAATTGTGTAGTTTTGAAACCATTGTGATACATTGAGCATTAGCTCCACAGGAGCAAATATGGTTTCACAAAGTGACTTTTACAGAAGTGTTAAAAGGCATCAATATGCAGGAATTAAATCTAATTATTAATACAAGACAATAAAACTTCTAGAAAAGTAGGTCAAATGCACAATAAGTTGCCATTTATATATATTTTACAATTTCCAACTGTCCTTGAAGACTTTTCTATCTGCTATATTATACACAAAAATCTATGTTGTACATAGATATAAAATTGTAAGCAATGATTGTAAACTTCTCCGCAAGAAAATTATGGCAGTAAAATGCCCCATTAAGTGTTCCAAGCCATTGTCACAAAGATTACTTCATGTATTAACATATCCTACCTGTGTATAAATTTATTCATGGAAAAGGGTTCTTAACCCATTCCCTCATAGGCTAATTTTAGATCCAACCACTCTGAATAAATCTACCGAAAAGGAGCATTAAGGAGAATTTTAGAATTTTGAAGTTCGAAATAATTGTGATAAATAAGAGCATTGGCTCCTATAGGAGCAAATGCTCTATTTATCACAATGGTTTCAACAGGTGACTTTTAAAAAGGCGTAGAAAGGCGTATTTATGGAGGAAAGGGTTAAACAATATCCCTGTTCTATATTTATTCCAAATTTCAATACCTATTGAATATTCATTAACAAAATAGTTATAGTGAAATATTGAAGATGGAACATTGTAGCCATTTTAGAAAGTAAAGAAATTCCATTAAGCAAACAGAGCCGTCTGATCTGGGTCTACTCTGTTTGCAAATGAGTGAAAACATGTTTATATGAGGGAAAGCGTTAACACTTTCAATGCTGAATTTTCAAATGGACTATTCCAAAATTTAAACAGGTTTATTAATAGCTTAACATGAATTTTCAAATGGACTATTCCAAAATTTAAACAGGTTTCTTAATAGCCTAACATGAATTTTCAGGGAATTTTTTAAATCCTTCTCCTGTTGAATATTCATGTAAGACATAATGACATCATGAATATTTATTAGCTGAATTTTTATAAAGGCATATGTACACAGGATATACATGTACATGTACACGTGTTTTTTAAGTATAGGTAGAAACTGAGTCAGATCATATAATTTTATACACAAACGAAGCCTTCTTGTCTGGGTCTACCCTGTTTGCAAAGGCATGAAAAAGCGTTTGTATGAAGGAATATGTTAAAGGAAAGTGACACAGTGCAGACCCTGATGAGAGGACTCCTCTAGGAGCACTTCCAGATCAAATGGCTCCTGTCAGTCATCTGAGTTGCTCCATTTATCACAATGGTTTCACAAAGTGACTTTTACAGAAGCGTCAAAAGGCGTCAATAAGCGGGAATGGGTTAGAATGGGTTAATCAAAACATTTTTCAAGAATAGCTCTTATATTTCTCTAGCCTATGTCCAGTTCTTTTGGACAATCTTTAACACACAAGTCTAAAGAAAGCTCACAACAAAGGGTTTGGTGCAGGAATTATGATTTGTATAATTGAAAATGCAGCTTAACCCTTTCCCTTATGTAAGAGCATTTTGAAGCATCTGCAAACAGAGTAGACCCAGATCAGACGGCTCCTATAGAGCCGTCTGATCAGGGACTGCTCTGTTTGCTTATGGTGTAATATAGATCTGATTCTACAGCTTCTGCCTGAGCCAAAAAGTCCTGTGTTCATATGCCATAATAAGAAATAATCTTTAATATTCACCATGTCATTATTTCCTACATGAATATTCATCAGGGAAAGGGTTAACCATTTCCCTGTTCTATTTTTATTCCAAATTTCATGGACAAAATAGTTATAATGAAATATATAACACTGTAGCCATTTTCAAAAATAAAGAAACAGATTTTTTAAATTCCATTAGCAAACAGAACAGACCCTGATCAGATGGCTGCTATAGGGACTGTCAGTTCTGGGTCTACTTCATTTGCAAATACCTGATATATGATGGAAAGGGTAAACAAGCAGTCAGAGTGTCATATAGTTAAGATCCTGTAAATATTTACTATGTCTCCTTTAAATAATTGTTTTACAAATATTTCAATTTGCCATTAAATAATATCAGGGTAAAGGAAAATCTGGGTTACTTTTAACAAAACTACAATGCAAATATCACATTTACAAAGGCCCAGATATGCAAATCAACACATATTCAAGAATAGCTCCTTTATTTCTCTACCAAACCCTTGGTTTGACCACTCCTTAGAGCCATCTCTGATACAAGCCTGAAGACAGGTCATAACATAGGGTTTGATGCAGAAATTATCATTTGAGTATTTGAGCTTAATACTGCTCTGCATTTATCAATAATGGAATATAAAACAATCATCATTGTATAAGAGACCAATAAAATTCTGGCAAATGTGGACCATATTGAAAATTGGTCTTGTACCAAATATGTAATCCACTTAAAATAAAGTTGTTATTATATGAGTGAGTGAGTTGGGTTTAACGTCCGACCAACAGTATTTCAGTTATTTGCAGACGGCACCTGCATGAGACAAGTTATAGTGCTGCCTCACTGAAATACCCCTGCCGCGGGCACATGGCAAGGGCATCCCACCCAGTCACATTATCCTGACACCGGGCCGACCAGTCCTAGAACTACACCTTTTAATGTCGAGCGCAGAAAAGGGAGCTACTAGTACCAACTAGAACCCACGACCTTCCGTACCGCAGGCGGACGCTCTACCACTGAGCCATGCGGTCGGTTGTTATTATATTATTATTATTAATAATTTATCTGTTACTGCTTTGGGGGTTGACCTGAACCCCTCCCAGCACCTCTCCCAACTGTGAGATTCTGCAGCAATGGCAAAAGCCCAGGTAAAAGCCCTGTGTTGTTGGACTCATGCCCACGCCCAACTGATGGCATAGGAGCACCCATTGGATTTAGTGCTGCTGAGTTTAACATTGGTACACCTCCTGGCATCAAGGACATTTGCAGCCCCTGTAGCATAGCCGGGTCCAGTCCCTGCATCATCCCATGAACCATTGGCTGGTTTGGGGCCATGGGCATTCTAGAGGCCTGCCCAGTGGTCATTCTAGGGGCAAACATTTGAGTCAAATCCATCATTCCAGCACCTGGCATCATGCCAACCTGAGCCGCCATGCAGGGATTGACAAATCTCTGCTGCAGAGCGAAATTGTTCAATCCCATCATGCTTTGCAAACTTCCTGTTGCTGACTGGTTCCCAAACACATCACTGCTGTGTAGGGTAGCAGGGCATGAGTTGGCTAGACTAGTTGTAGGCTTTGTCATTATGTTAGCAGTGGCAATTGGCTGAAAAAATGAACAACATTGTCAGCATATCAAACCACAACAAGTTTGTAATTTTTTCACATGAGGAACTATACATATGAGTGTAAAATAGTCTGCATCTTGATAGGACACAGAATCTCATGTGCATTTAGACTCAGAGTATCTGATAAAGGTGTGTATTCAAATACAGTAGAACCCCTCTAATGCGACCACTAAATGAATAAACATGGATGTCTTTATAAGCAGGTGGTTGCTTAATGCAGGACAAAGGTAATACAGAAAGCTCCTCTAGGAACTTTCTGTATTACTTTTGTCCTGCATTAAGCTACCACCTGCATCTAGCACCCAGAATTATACCTCTTTTAGATGGTCGCATTAGTGGGGTTTTACTGTACTAAAATTGTCATTTCTCTGAAACTGTGGAATCAAATCTATATTATATATTTAGCAAACAGCGTAGACCCTGATCAGATTGCTCTTGAAGGGGCCAGCTGATCTGGGTCTACTCTATTTACAAAGGCGTAAAACAGTGTATTTATACTGTAAAGGGTTAACAGGACACTACTGACAAGTACAAAGTACCAGATGAGTATACATATTGTACCAGATGAGTATACATATTGTACCAGATGAGTATACATATTGTACCAGATGAGTATACATATTGTACCAGATGAGTATACATATTGTACCAGATGAGTATACATATTGTACCAGATGAGTATACATATTGTACCAGATGAGTATACATATTGTACCAGATGAGTATACATATTGAGAATGGAATCTAAATCTTGAACAAAAGTTACGACTAAGATTATTAAAGTTTCAGACAGACAAACAAACAAAGACGGGACAAAAACAGTATGTCCCAAGATCAAGATCTTGGGGGCATAAAATGATCAGAATTTTCAATGAAATAATATAGTTACAATAAAACAATTAACCCTTACTAAACTACAAATACTAAGAACTACAGACACTGTAGAAGCCAATCTATATATTTCATTAGCAAACAGAGCAGACCTTAATCAATCAGACAGCTTCTACAAGAATCATCTGTTTGTGGTCTACTGTTTGCAAAGGTGTAAATGAATATATATATTATGAAGTAAAGGTTGATGTTAAAAACAATACAAAAATAGTGACAAGGACAATAGCTCTCATGATGACTGTAGCTTTAATATGGCCTATAACAAGGGTTATATGTTGACTGTGAAACTATGGTATTGCCTATGGCAAGGTCTATAACTCTTATGTAGCATGTGTGAATATGGTATTGCCAAGGACAAGGGCTTTAACTCTTATGCTGACTGGTATTGCCTATGGTAAGGGCTATAGCTCTTATTTAGCCTGTGTGAATATGGTATGGCCAAGGCAAGGGCTCTAACTCTTATGTTGACTGTGTGATTATGGTACAGCCTATGACAAGGACTATAACTCTTATATTGACTGTATAACTATGGTATGGCTATACATGGGCTATAACTCTTATATTGACTGTATAACTATGGTATGGCCTATGGTAAGGGCTATAACTCCTGTTGACTGTGTGAACTATAGTATAATATATGACAAGGACTATTACTCTCATACTGACTTTGTAGCTATGGTAGAGTAAAACTGCAAGCTTAATTTCATCGCAAGCTTGTGCTAGCTTACCGCAAGCTTTATTCTGGCTATTCAGCAAGCATGCATTTTAGTTTGGGTATAGCTCTTATGTTTACTGTGTAGCTATGGTAGAGAATAGGCATAGGACTATAGCTCTCATGTTGACCATGTAGCTATAGTATAGTCTGTAACTCTCATGCTAACTGCAGTTATATATGGCCTATGACATGGTCTATAACACATGCTAATGTGTGCATACATTAACATACAGATGGTCCGATAGATGAACAAAGGTAAATCTTAACATTTTATTTTTTTTTACACGAAAACCTTCGAAGCTTGGAGAACTCCGCTTACCTTTGTGCTGGAGGCTATGATGTTTTGTATTACCCGTTGGTTCTCCGCATGGCTGTCTTCGTGCTTAGTACCGACAGTTGTACTGGTTCTTGGCAGTATCACAGGCAAACTGGGGCTGGGCTGGACTGTTTCTTGGCTAGTAGATCTTGAGTCTGAATACAGAAAAGAACAAGTACTCTGAATGTTGAATATTTATAGTGGACAGGCCTGCATTTATTAAAAGTTTCCATACAGAATGCTGGGCTTAACCTTTACAACCCTGAGTTTTCTAATGGACTCTTCCAAAATTCAAACAGGTCAAGCTTAAGAGTGAATATTTAGGGATTTTCTAAAGAAAGTGTAACATGACTATCAGTGTAGACCCTGATGAGAGGGCTTCTCTAGGAGACCTCTCATCTGGGTTTACACTGTTTGCAAAGGACATTAGTGTTCTGCACAGTAAGGCCTAAGTTTGCTAATGGATTAAGAATGACAACCAGTGCAGATCTTGATCAGTGGGTTCCTCTAGGAGCTCTATGATCTGGGTCTACACTTTACACTTTTGCAAATGCAAGGACACTCGTTTCTCACATTTAAAGGATTAACCCTTTACTCAATACATACGCCTTTCTACGCCTTAGCAAACAGAGAAGACCTAGATCAGACGGCTCCTACTGCTGTTTACTTATGATATAATATAGATATAATTTTACTTTTACAGCAGACAGAGAAGACCTAGATCAGACAACTCCTACTGCTGTTTACTTATGATATAATATAGATATAATTTTACTTTTTCAGCAGACAGAGAAGACCTAGATCAGACAACTCCTACTGCTGTTTACTTATGATATAATATAGATATAATTTTACTTTTTCAGCAGACAGAGAAGACCTAGATCAGACAACTCCTACTGCTGTTTACTTATGATATAATATAGATATAATTTTACTTTTTCAGCAGACAGAGAAGACCTAGATCAGACAACTCCTACTGCTGTTTACTTATGATATAATATAGATATAATTTTACTTTTTCAGCAGACAGAGAAGACCTAGATCAGACAACTCCTACTGCTGTTTACTTATGATATAATATAGATATAATTTTACTTTTTCAGCAGACAGAGAAGACCTAGATCAGACAACTCCTACTGCTGTTTACTTATGATATAATATAGATATAATTTTACATTTTCAGCCATGACAAAAACTTCCTGTGCCCATGTGTTATTATAACTGTTAATCTAATTAGTATTCATGACGGCACTATTTCTTACATAAATATTCATGGAGTAAAGGGTTAATAAATAAGCTTAAAGGGTTAATCAATAAACTTTCATTTGTTTCTATGAATACAGAGCTACAGATAAAAGTACATACTCAAATACTAATATCGTCATTTCTTCACCAAACCCTATGTTGTGACCACTCTTTAGAATCGTCTCTTTGAGACAATTCTAAAGAGTGATCACAACATAGGGTTTGGTGGAGAATTAAAGAAGTTATCCTTGAAAATATTTTAATTTACGCATCTTACTTGTAGTTCTGGGATATCTAAAATGAAGTAGAATTAAAAACCTAAAACTTTAACGGAGTAAACACACAAAAAAAAGGATTGCCTTTCTTCTTTCATAAGCCTGACTGGTTAACCCATCCCCTCATATTGACGCCTTTTGACGTCTCTATCAAATGCCATTAGCAAACAGAGCAGACCCCGATCAGACGGCATCTACTCTGTTTGCAAATGCATGAAAACATTATTATATGAGGGAAAAGGTTGAGAGGTATTTCGTAACAAATTTTTCTATAGAATGAGAATGGGTTACACTCATATGACCCAGGGTTCTCTAACTGCTCTTCTTTGAGCATAGTTATTTCCATCTCACACTTGTGCAGTTCATTCACTATTTGTTCTTTGCTGGTCGTATCACTCATCATCTCCTGTAGAATCCTCTTCCTGGAAGGAAAAAAATGACTATAGTTATGTCTCACTAAACCTATCTTGAATGATCCTGAAAAGTGTAACCCTTTACTCTATGAATATAGAGGATCTTACATGAGTGTTCTTGATTATTGGATTTATTAAATGAGTCTTTTTAAAAGATAAAAAACGAGCTTTAGCGAGTTTTTTTTATCGTTTTAAAAAGACGAATTTAATAAATCCAATAATCATGAACACGAATGCAAGATCCTATTTATAACATAACACACACAAATGTTATTTGCAGCCAATATTTCAGCAGTAACGTGGATTGTTATAAATTCTCCTTACATATAGAAATGATGAATGAAAGGTGTTATTAGGTTCGCTAGGTAACTGGGACAAAGTAGGTCCAAATTTTCCAACTTTATTTTCTACTTACTGTCATATCAACCAGGATCTAATTCAGACCTCTCTGGTATTCAATTTAACTGTGATAGTTTATGATACAAAAACATACAGAAACACGTCAAAATAATTTTTGAGTTACAGTTTTGACATACATAGTTACAATCACGTCACATTATGACGTCATTGTACACAACATGTGTCTATGTTAAGCGCGCCATTTACATGAAGACCTACATATACATGTAGTCGCCAACACGTCCGACACTCACTGTCAATGGGATTCGAAATGCGCCTTCGTTTTGGTATATTTAAGCCCTTCATTAGTGTTGTATGTATACACATGGACATGGACATTTCCACCGAGAAAAAAAATCTCGATTCAAGTTCAGTGAAAATGTTTGAAATGGACAAAAGATTCAGTACGAACTGCTGCATAAAATGTGTTGGAACAGGAGGAAGATTTTCGCGATCAGCTGAGTTAGTGAGTATAGCATATTTGAAATATGTTTGTGCTGTGCTGGATTCAGATGACTATTGTTGTTGATTGATGAGATATTTGTATGAGTAGAAATCTGCATAAACAAAAGGACATGCGGTGAAGAAAATGCAAAGTTGAGGAGGCATTTTAATTTAAATGTAGAATTGATTGTATGGGTCAGAGTAGCTGGTAGGTCTTTTTTGGCATACATTTTGTATATGATTCCTGACAGCGATTACAATTTGTATTATTTTATCGAAATTAAGGCGCAAGTGCCAACAATCCTTTGCCATCTATCGTGACTCAATCGTGGACAGGTAGGTCGACCACCGTCCGCCAGTTTGTTTGTTTTGACAGCGCGTATGAATCGTTCGAATGTCATTCGGTCGTTCGAATGTTATTCACTAGTGATTATATGCCCATGATTATCAAAAAATAAATGATAGTGTTACGTCACGCTGAAGCCACGTGTTATGTTATAAATTCAAGTAAAACATAACTAGAATTATCACTAAAGGTGGTTGAATACCCCCGCTCAGCTGCCACAAACGGACATGCCATGAACAGACGAACAGACAGACCAACCAACATACTGACTCCTATATAACCCCTCTAAAACTTTGTTTGTATAATGACATCATGAACACTAACTAGATTATTTGTTATAATAGCACATGGACACACAATTGTTTTTATCATGCCAGAAACTGTATAATGATATCTATATTATATCATAAGCAAACAATGCAGACCCTGATCAGATGGCTCCTGTAGGAGCTGTCTGATCTGGGTCTACTCTGTTTGCAAAGGCAAAGACTTGTGTATTTATAGAGTAAAGGGTAAACTGTTCACCTCATGAGTATTCATGTATTAAGAAAGAACGACAAGAAGAAAAACTAGCTATGAATAAGGCAACTTCTACTATGACAGAAACTGAAGAAATAGATCTGTTATTTCATAAGCCAACAGAGCAGACCTTGACCAGAAAGCGGCTACAGGAGCTGTGTGACCTGGGTCTACTCTGTTTGTAAAGGTGTAACTAGAAAACTGACTCAGTCAGAGAGGGCCCTGTAATCGAGGGCAGATAACTCCAGACATAGTGATCTGATTCAACCCAAAAACTACAGGCGTCTTCTTCTGATGATACTAAGCATATGCCCTCAATATGAAACCAATATGTGAAGTATTGTTTGAGTTATCATGTCACATCAAAAGTGTTGACGGACGGACAGACAGAAAATGTGATTCCTATAGGGCTATCTGTAAGGAGCAATGGACAGAATCCCTTTCTGGTGATTATTAACCCATTCCCATTTGAATACCATTCATAGGCTATGTGTAGACTCAACCTCTTTGCATAAATCTACTGAAAAGGAACATTTAATAGAAAAATGGCAAATCTTAGAATTGTACAGTTTTGAATCCATTGTGATAAACAGAGCAGATAAACAGGAACAAACGCTTGAGTTATCACAATGGTTTCAGAAAGTGACTTCAACAGGGACTTCAAAAGGTGTCAATTTTAGGAAATGAGTTATGTGTCAATTCTCAAATTATGAAAATCCTATTACACACCGTTTGATCTGAAGTGACTGCAGCGCCATCAGCCGGTCCTCTCGGGATATCTGTAACTCCTCTTCTTCTGGGGACTTTGATGTCATCGCACAACTCTATACACAAATAAAGGTACAACTCTATACACAAATAAAGGTACAACTCTATACACAAATAAAGGTACAAAACAATAAAACAAAATTATTTCAGACTCTTTCCCTGTTTATTCCAAATTTCAATGCCTAATGAATATTCAGAGACAAAATATGAATGGTAAGTAGCTATTGTAGCCCTTTTAGAATGTAAAGAAGCAGAACTATCAAATTCCATCAGCAAACAGAGCCCAGGGTTACAGTTAAGGTTTTGTGTTAATTGGGTATTTACTCCTTACTTTTTCAAGGAATTGGGTAATCACAGTTTCAACTGAGTATCAAGAAAATTGTTACTCCATCAATTTGAAATGAATTGCTTTTTCACTCAAACAGTTTTAGATTCAATATATTATATATGTTATAAGCCTATACCTACAACTGAGATTGGTGTATTTCACAGAAAGAACCTTTTCAGTCTGTAATTCTAACAGTCCATTAACTGATACTCAACACCCGAAAGTTTGATGTAGCCCTTCATTGCCAACAATTTTTGTGCAGGAGTAATGTGTTTTAAGCCAAAGATACTTTGAAACATATTTCTTGACAGTAATTTTGCCGACTTTAGTTGCACTCTCTCTACTAGTGGCTTACAGATTTGTGACAAAAGATCGATGATTATACCACTGACAATCTCTTTTGAGGTGTTACACACCTTGTTCACAAGCCACATCAATGATGCATTTTACAAATTATTTCTGGTTCACCAAGGGAAGACCTAATATAAAATAAAGAAAGTGTTTTTCCGTTCTCTCTTTCCATCCTCATGATGCCATGTTTACGCATATAGCAGACGATTTTACTGGTTTACTATTTAAAACAAATCTAATGAAAAGGACGCTGCATAACATCCTATATATACACCGGGATCTGTGACTGGACCTGTAAAATTAGCTATATTTACGAAATACTACGAAATACCTAACCGGTGTTGCAGTAAAGCAAGTCCGGTGTCACAGTAAACGATACTCCTTTATGCCTAAAAAATGTCCAAGTATCGCATACTAATACACGTCTGCTTGAATGCTTTTGCATAAACCCTTTTTTAGTTGATTTTCAGTACGCATGAATTTCAAAATAATTGCTTTTCAACTGAATTTAATTGCATATTTACACAGATACACACCTTATCTGTAATCGTGCAGAGCAGACCCTGATCAGACAGGTCCTATATAGGAGCAGTTTGATCAGGGTCTGCTCTGTTTGCATATGGAATAACAAGGATCTGATTCTATAGATCCTGCCATAGTAAAATTTACCTTGTTCACAATGCCTTTGTAAAAATTCAGTTTATACATATTCATGATGCCATTATTTCTTACATGAACGGATTAAAAACTTTGGAATTAAAAGTAATAAACAGAACTGGTAAATTTGGGACAAGTTGCAGACTGCTGTCTTGTGCCTCACCTTCCAGTAGGGGCTATCGGGGTCAAACTTGGCCACCAGTTCTTCTATAGACTCTATCAACTCCTCCTTTTCAGGAACAAACACTTGTAGAATTAATGGTACACTGCAACAATAGAAAAACAGTTGAACATCGATATCTCGAAAATCCTGATAACTCGGAACTTAAAGTTTGATCCTTCCAAAATTTACGATGCAGAATTGCTCTAAAATGTATCACTTTGCAAATTTAGAAACCCATGTTACAGCTTATAGTGTAGCAAATAGCCCCCGGTTTGGAACACCCAACCGGTCTATGAAATATAACAAGCAATGCTATATATCAAAATGTTTGCCAGAGTCTATAGTATACGAAATTGAAATTCATTTTGACTGAAGTGGTTGGAGTTGGCAGAAATCCAAGATGGCCGCCAAGATGGCCGCCAAAATTGAGAAAAAACAAACATATAATATTTTGTCTTAATTTTTATCTATTATTGTACCTACTGAATCCAAACCTGTTTTATTTTGACTAATGATAAAGAAATATCTTTAAAATAACAAATTTGTTGTGAAGTTCATAGAGGTTAAGCCTAAATATAAGGTCAAAGGTCAAAATTCATACAAATTTGACCTCCAACAAATATTTTTGTTCCCTACATTCTAAGTATGAAATATTTTAACAAACAGTGTGCATAATATATGAAATGATATATGCTTTGTTAACTTCCAGAACTGTTGAATTAGTTATACAATATTTGTTGTTGCCATGGAGATATTAAAGATGGCTGCAAAAATTAATAAAAAAGACAAAATATCATTATTTGCTTAATAAATGTATTATTGTTGTACCTACTGTCACCGAATCTGTTTTGCTTTATCTAATCATTGAATATCCTTGACTTGAATTACATTTAATTTGTAGAAATCAAAGTGTAGTTCAAGGTCAAAGGTCAAAATGTGTCTAAATATGACATCTTACAAATGTTCTTGTTTCCAATTAATCCAAGTATGATATATTTGGAAACAAATTGGTACAAATTTTTAATATCATTTCCCAGTAAATGTAGATCTAGTATATACATATAATATATTGACACAGTTTCTTATTCTTCATACGATTATCTTTCAATATGCGACGTGTCACGGCATTGGGTCTTATTGCATATATGTACAATGGCGCTCCAGATCAGTCGGCGCATGTGAAGAGTCTGACCATAGAGCTAGAGTGTCCATTTTTCTGTACAATATGGCCACATTTACTTAAAAAGTATAGTTATCAGGTCAGACTGTGCAGACAGACAAACAACTCTAACAAAAACAATGTGTAAAGGGAAGTAACTCAAAATGTTGCTACCATAGTATGAATGATACTTCCACTCATTATGCGCCTTCCACACCACATTTTTCAACAACAAAAATGATAACAGCTAATAACTTAATATTGATACCAGAGTTATAGCTCTTGTACATGACACTTCCTTTCATCATGCTCTTTCCATGTATGAAATGTCATTCCAATAGCAATCAGAAGCACAGGAGTTATTTATCGGACAAAAAAATGTAACAAAGGGCAATAACTCCAAATGTATTGAAGCCAGAGTTGTGGCTCTAATACATGACACTTTCTCTCATCATGCTCTTTCCATGTATGAAGTTTCAATCCAATGACATGAGCCGTATAGGAGTTATTGTCCCGACAAACAAGGGTGGTAAAGTGTACAAGGGGCAATAACACATGATACTTCCTCTCACTATGCTCTTTCCATATATGAAGTTTCAACCAACTGGCATCAAGCATATATATTTATCGTTCGAACAAGAAAGTGTGATGGACAGACAGACAACTCTCACAAAAACAATATGTCATATAATATGGGGGGAGACACAATTAAGATTAATTTGTTATCACAGCACATGAACAAAAACAGTAAAATATAAGCAATAAACTCCATTTTTACCAACATGTAAAATAGAACCACAGAATCAATCGCACTGAATATTTACAGGAGACATGCTCCAGCATCTTTACTTATACGTTAATCAATGTTACTCTATTCATGTACTCAGGGATTTCGATGCACATGTCAGGCATTATTTGGTCATCTGCAGCACTTGGACTATCATTTACTTTGTAGAAGTAGATCTGTTGGAGGCAAACAAAAGAGGTTTGATCATAAGTTTGGCATGCTGATGCATAGTCCAGGTAGGGTCTCTTGTAGATGAAATGAACATCTTGAGGGATGAGGACACTCTGTGGTGTGTGGTGGTCTAGTGGTAACGCGCTTCACTACCAGTCCGGGATCCGGCGTTCAAATCCCGGTCCCGCCCGGAAATGTTAGAGAAGATTTTCAGTGTCTCCAACCAGCACTTCCTCTCCATCCATGGGTTAAATGGGTACCTGTGAGGGTCACTAGCCGGTATTGCGGTGTTAGCAGTGCTCAACATTTTTGGCGAATGACTCCATGACCAGGGAAGTAAATGTACAGTCGGCTGAACGGTCATTTGGACAGAAAGTAGACTATAACTAGGTACTTTATTGTTTCACTCTCGAGAGATAATCATCCCATACTTTGATTGTCGATGAGATATGTCAGCATTTATTTCTGAACTTATCCCAACAAAGGCGTTAGGTGGCGGAAGATAGTGTCATGCCAGCTCCACTTCGTATGTCACCATATGTTTCTCCTAACTTTGACCACATCGTATACACAACAGCAGGAACAATTTTATTCTTCACATCACACTTCAAAGTTGATCAGAAGGCGGATAGGTAAGGCTTCATCAATCGTTTTGAATGCGACTAGTGCTCTGTCAAAGTATTTGCCTGACAGTAATTAGAAACTGTGGCTGCTGCATATAAATCTATATCAGTCAATAGCTGCTTCAGACCAGCTTCTCCATTGAGGTGACCTATTCCTCTGAACACGGACATGAGGACATGCATTACCAAATAGGTGGGAATATCACCTTGTAACTCATCCTGTCTGCACCAGACAACTTCCAATGCATTGGTTAGAAAGCTCATGTCGAACACAATCGGTATATATGACTGCCCCAGACAATTGAGAACGTCCTTGACTCAGAGGAATGTGGTGCGCACAGTGCTGTAGTCTGTGATAGTGGCAATAATGATGGGTTTGTATGCTATACTTAAAGTATTTATGGAATCTTCATGCGTGCAAGTACTTGCATAAAATATGCTCCAGGGAGGAATGACTTTGACATCATTGGATATATCATCACAAAAAACCTGAACAACGTCAAAATGCGTACAATAGATTATAGTTCTTTCAGCTGAGCTTGGTTTACATCGTCAGGATTTGGTGGCTGTATTTCGTCTAGATTAACAGGTGGACCAAAGACAGGACATGGTATGTTTGTTGATTTCCGGTATCGTATGATGCTATAGATTTCCACCAGGCATGGCCTTGCTATCAAATATTCGAAAATATGTACTTGGAAGATGCTGAGTAAGCATATGGTCTTCAGATTTGCGGCTTACCAGAATGCCTGTCATTGCACTTGTGGTTCTCTTCCCAACGACAGTTCTTTCATTGTGGTCCCAATTGTCAGCAACACCCACCGTGTAACTCAATTTTACCCTGCGCATTAGCGCAGTCTGATCTGAGAGACACTGTCTGCTAATATGTAGAATAGGGTTTCTTTGACTTACCAGCGGGCAGTGTAGCTCTCGTGTCAGAATGCCCAGATGCACAGGCTGATCTGGAGCTACACTCTTCAAATATGTCATGTGACAAATGTCGCCTGTGGTGACAAAAGTATTAAATCACAATTGTTCAGGGCATTCCATTGATAGTGTTTAGTAACATCAGCAAATCATTCAAAGCAGTAATCATCAAACAATGAAATAGCTTTAACATATCAATATTAAGTTATATAATTACATATTCAAAATAAATAATAAATATTCCAAAAAAATAATTTATGGCAGTATGAATATAATTTAGTAATTGTGCTATCATTCAGTTCTGTACACGGCTAGAGATGGCAAATTGGTATTTATTTACGGTAACACAATTTAGATACAATAATGATGATGATAAACCTGTATCCTGCCACAGACAGCATTTGTCGTTTGTCATATGCGAAAAATGTAGCTCCAGATCAGCCTGCATATCCGCGCAGTATGAACTTAGAGCGACACTGTCGCAAAAATGTAAAATAATCTCATTGACTATAAATCAGTAGACAGTGTAGCTCGAATAATAGTGCTGGTTAACGTATATAAGAATATATCTACTAGCTGTATAAGATACGGGATGAGCTTACCAGACTCATGTATTACTTTACGGCTTCCCTGCAGGTGCTCTGACTTCAGCAAAGTCATTGAGTACATATTTGACGGATTTTCACAGTTATTATGCTATGTTTTACATATTGTCATGTGTTTACCGTCTTCTATGTTGTGGGTAAGTCCGGCGGGGATACCTTTATTTACATTACTTGTAAAGGAAGGGTGACTTTGAGAGAAGTGTGAGGTTAGGACGTCCGTAAACTGGTTTAAACCCCCAGTGGTGTTTTTGCTACTGACCGTGCCAAGGCGGTACTCTCTTTGTCACCCTTGCTTTTGTTTGTCTTGAGTCTTTGTGCTTGTAGATTTGTTCATGTGTGGAATGTTTGTCTCTAGTTTTATGTGTGTTTGTTGGTGTTTTCTGTGCTCATCTCGTGTGTGTGTGTGTGTGTGTGTGTGTGTGGCAGTGTGCATTTGGGTGTGTAGTTGTGTGCGTGTATGTGTCATGCTATCTATCGGTGTTTTGGTGGTGATTGCGTCTTGTATGGGGCTTTGTCTGCTTGACTTTACTACTTTTCCATTTAACTGTTAAAAGGAAAGCAAAATAGCATTAATCTAACTTCTTTGAAAAAGAAAAAGAAACTTTTCATACACGCTTGTTGGTATTTGTTCTGAAGAATCCTTCGCTTTCTTATTCTTACTTGCGATTTATTCACCAGATGACATTGAAGCAGACTACATAAATAGTGGCTAAATCATATACAATGGGATGGGGTGGGGGTTTCTTTGCATTTCTTACGAAAATATAATTTACTTCATAGTAACAAAACAACTATTTTTGGTTTAATTGGTTTCCATTCGAAAGTTTTACGATAAATTCAGTTGATATCCATTTAGCAGGCATCATCAGTTCCACTTATTGTGAAAAAATGGCAAATGCACATCGCAGACATGTGATCCACAATCTTTGATATAACAATGGCAACCAGATATCTTAAAGGAAAAGTGCTATACATACGTGTTAGAATACAATAAATGGTATTTTGTTTTTGTAAGGAGTGTTTCACATTAAAATAACTTTTTAAATGGCTATTTTTTAGATAAATTGACCATTGACCTTGAACTTGACCTTGAAATTGACCTTAATCTGTACATTATTAAACGATTGAAAGTAAATAATTTGAAGAAGATTTGTTTACGCTTAAAACAAAACAGTTTTGGATTAAACATGTGCAAATATACCGGAGTAATGCAGGAATTGGGTAAACTTGGTTGTTTTCTCAATTTTGGCGGCCATCTTGGCGGCCATCTTGGATTTCTGTCGACTCCAACCACTTTGGCACTAACGAATATCGTTTTCAAATTATACAGTCCCGGACAAACATTTTGATATATGACACATCTTGTTATATTTCATAGACCGGTTGACCCCCTAAATATGCAAGATACCAAGTCCTGTTTGCTACACTATTAATGGAGGAACAGAATGAATGAAAGGAGCATTTATTAGCAAAAAAGTAAATTTTAGAACTGTGTAGTTTTGAAACCATTCTGATAAATACAGCAGATGAAAGTTATGAAGCAAATGCTTTAAGCAGCTTTATGTTACGTAACGTATCATAATGGTTTCAAAAAGTGACTTTATCAGAGTTGTCACTATGAGGGAATGTGTTGTTGTGCAGAAAGCTCCTGTAAGAGCTTTCTGCATTACAAATGTAGTTTCATTGTGCATTAAGCCACCTGCTGTTTTATATTAATTCAAAGAATGGTCATTTTAGAGTGGTTTTGTGCATTTGTAATTTACCAAATCTTGAACATGACATGGCTAGACATTATTAGTTATACAGATCATTGGCGGGGTATCTGACTTTTTGTTTCCTGCTCAGGAAAATCATGTTGCCTGAGCCATTAGGCGAGGGCTACAAGTAGTTTCCTCTGCAGGGAATAAAAAGTCAGATACCCTGCCAATGATCTGTATAACAATTTTATTATACTGCAAAGTTTAATATTTGTAGCAGTTAATTAGCGTTGTTAATGTAGGCGTCGTTTTGCTTCCCCTCAGGAGCCCCATACTGTAAGGTAAGGGCTTATATCACTCTGCGATCCTAGTTCACTGTGTATAATAACCTGCTCATTACTTTTGTGGATAGAAAAGGATCTTCAAAGTGCATTAGTTTCTCAAAGGATTGAAAGAATCAGACGTTAGTAAGACTTTCAGCAGATCAGCTGTTAAGCAGACACTATTTTTCAGCATGAGAACGGTTAAACTTAATTGAGAAAATGGCGCAATTCCGTCGTCATTTGGATGACGTCAAAATAACGATTTTATAATATTCAAACAAATGGGCCTTGGAAGGAGTGGCTATACTGCAATTTTCAGGTACATGTATGTGTACTGTGCATGTGCATAAATAAAATCTGAATTGAATTGGGTGTGGATTGTCTTTGTAAAAGCAGGGTTTGGGGGCTAATCGTTATGTACACAAGCACTTTGGCAACATTTACAGGTATCGGGTTCATTTACATTGTTATACACCAACTAACACAAAAATGTTTCTCAATGGATAACTTTGTTCCGCCCCAAACTCTTGTTATTTTGTTTGAGAGCGGTTGTTTGGATCGAATCAATGAAGTGAAGCTAGTCAGCCATTTTTATTTTGTTGTAGCAAGGAAGCGAGGCACTCAACGGGGAAAAGTCCATTGTTGCTCATGATTCTGTATATACATCAGAATTTAGAGGGATACACGGCTTTTATACATGGCTAATTGACCAAATTCGAGGATTTTACTTTGTAGTATAATAATTTGTATTGTACTAGTCTAGATAGCACTGTACTTGTAAGTGAAATATCGGTCTAGATATGGCTAAACACTTTGTATTGTGTTACTCTAGATAGCAATGTACATGTAAACCCCTCTAAACAAGAATTCTAGTCCACAAGAATATAGATACTTTTAGGCAGGTGGCTGCTTAATGCATGACTTTCACCATGCATTAAGCAGCCATCTGTCTCAAAGAGTGACATTTATACGACATTGAATCTCCAGTTAAGAGAGGTTCTACTGCACTTGTATGCAACATACCTGGTTAGAGGATACAGCGATAGGAACTGCTTCTTCCCTGTCTCGGTCTTCATTGACTTCACTTCATACCTGGGTAGGAAAATGTTATGAGAATTATGTCCCTTGGTTGCTATCAAGAATAAACATGTACAATTTTTTTTAACCCTTTACTCCATAAATACAAATTTCTATGCCTTTGCAAACAGAGTAGACCCAGATCAGACAGCTCCTGTTTGCTTATGATATTCTAGTTTCTGTGGACCATATTGAAAATTGGTCTTGTACCAAATAATTATGTATACCACTATAATAAAGTCGTTATTATTATTTTTATGTGCAAAACTACTTATGTCCATGTGCTATTACAGCAATTAATCTAATTAATATATATATTATGTCATTATTTCTTACATGAATATTCATGGAGTAAAGGGTTAAAGTAGATTGACTGAATCATTTAACTGATTAACAGCAATACAAAAGGGGAATAACTCTGATGACATTTAATTTCAAATGTCATCAGTGTTAAACCCCGCTAATGCGACCACCTAAAAGGGGTATAATTCTGGGTGTTAGATGCAGGTGGTAGCTTAATGTAAGACAAAAGTAATGCAGAAAGCTCCTAGAGGAGCTTTCTACATTACTTTTGTCCTGCATTAAGCAACCACTTGCTTATAAAGACATCCATGTTGATTCATTAAGTGGTCGCATTCTACTGTATACAGATCGGATTCTGCAGTTTCTACCATTAGCAGAAAACTCTTGTGTACATATGCCACTATAAACATTCAGCTAATAAATATCCATGACATCATTTCATACATGAATATTCAGCAGGGAAAGGGTTAACTCTTTTAGTGCCAGATATTGTCTTCTTCACAACTTTCCTCTTCAAATGTTCTTCCTTTCTGTTCAAAAACCCCTATCACACAGTACAAGTCCTGGATCCATCTAGACCCATATTAGTTGCAAATGTGTTCACAGATCTGCTAATGGCAGTGAAAGAGACCCTTTCCCTCATATAAACACGTGTATGCAAACAGAGTAGACCCAGATCAGACAGCTCCTAGAGTTTTGCTTATGGAATTTGATTGATCTCTTTCTTTACTTTCTAAAATGGCTACAATGTTCCATATTATAGCTATTTTGTCCATGAATATTCAGTAGGTATCGAAATTTGGAATAAATACAGTGCTCCCTCCCTACAACAGCCCCACAATAACGATTCCCTCCTTACAACAACGCATGTCAGTTTCCGAAACAACAAGAGTCCAGAAACAATTTTTTTCCATCGTATTTTCTTTATGCCTCCATCAAACCCTATGTTGTGACCACTCTATGGAATCGTCACTTTGTGACGATTCTAAAGAGTGGACACAACATAGGGTTTGATAGAGGTATAACCGTTTTAGTTCTCGAAATACACCTTATCTGGGGATCTGCAAACAGGCTAATTATGTTTGATTTCCCCTCCCTATAACAACTCCCTCTGAACAACACATACAATCTTCATATCCCAAAGGGTGTCGTTGTAGAGAGGGAGCACTGTAGTTTATTCCAAATTTCAATACCTACTGAATATTCATTGACAAAATAGTTATAATGAAATATGGAAGGTAGAACATTGTAGCCGTTTTCTAAACTAAACCTTCTACAGGAGCTATCTGATCTGAGTCTACTCTGTTTTCAATGCTATGAAAAAGCATTCTACTGAAGGGTACTTTTTTCCTTTTCTTACTTGGTGAGGTCCTGGAAGAGCTGTGGGTACTTGTCACTGCTGATCACAGTCTTGGGAACAACCAGCTTCTTCTGATTTAACTGAGAAAAACAAAACAAAAACAGTAATAACTTTTTTTTAAGCTGAACTCTCACTGTGATAACAGTAAAACTGAATGCCCAAATTTAGCATCAATGTCAGGCTTTAAGACAAATAGCAGCTTAACCCATTACCTCATAGGCTATTTTTAGATACAACCTCTTTGAATCAATCTACCCAAAAGGAGTACTAACTAGAGAAAAGAATAATTTTAGAATTTTGAAGTTTGAAACCATTGTGATAAATAGAGCATTATCACAATGGTTTCACAAAGTGACTTTTACAGAGTCGTCAATATGAGGGAATGAGTTAACGCAGGGTGAAAATCATACAGAAAACTCCTACTTTTGTCCTACATTAAGCAACCACCTGCTCCTATGTTCAATAAGTGAATGGTTGCTTAACCCATTCCCGCATATTGACGCCACTGTAAAAGTCACTTTGTGAAACCATTGTGATAAATAGAGCATTTGCTCCTATAGGAGCAAATGCTCTATTTATCACAATGGTTTCAAACTATAAAATTCTAAAATTTTCCTTTTTCTCTAGTTAATGTTCCTTTTCGGTAGATTTATTTAAAGAGGTAGGGTCTTAAAATAGCCTATGTGAGTTAAAACAGGATCTACTGTACATATACTTATGCAAACAGTTTGGATCCGGTAACTGTCCGATGACGTATCTGATAGATTACTTTTCTCACTGCAAAAGTCACTGGAAAGCAACTCACATGACTTGCTGCAACAGGCAAATCTGTGATTAATTCTACAGTCTGGACCCAGATGAGATAACAAGTAACTCAGAGCCTCATCAGAATCCAAACTGTTTGAGACAAGCGCTTAAATTTAGATGAGAAATTAAAGGAAACTTCATCTGAGGACATTGTTTGCAGGTGAAAATTATTTGGATTCAAATGAGTTGACCTTCAGCACTCTACTCACGAAATTGTAATAACCGTTGCAAACATTTTAGATGAAGATGATCAGGGTCAAAACCAGATGCAATGCAACAGATAAAGGTCGATAAAGGTCTCTTCGAGAAGAATCTAAAGAGTGGTCACAACATGGAGAAATAAAGTTATTCTTGACAAAGTATTAATTTACGCATCTAATGTGGAGCTCTGCATTATGATACTCTGACAATGTTTTCTGAAAAAAACTGTCAGAGACAAACATGACAAAATATGATATGGTGCTTTCCAATGTTTATGAACACATGGCATTTTGACTCAGGAAGAAGCTGAAGAATCAGATCTATACTACACCATAAGCAAACAGAGCAGACCCTGATCAGACGGCTCCTATAGGAGCCGTCTGATCTGGGTCTACTCTGTTTGCAGATTTGTCAAAATGGGTTTACATAAGGGAAAGGGTTAAAATTCAGTATTCAAAGGATTACAGATTGTACAACTGTGAAAGACTCTACAAACAACATACATAGATCATCATGAATTTGCATGATGCTTTGTGAAATGTTTTTGTGTTACCATTGGATAGAGAATATCCTCCTCCCAGATGAAACTGGACACTTCAGCAGACACCACTTGGGCTGTGCGGTCAAGGTTGATGATGTGTAATACATGGTCTTTCGTCACCTCAACCCTGCCAAAGATAAACGACACATTGCTGAATATGGTCAAAACTGATTAACAAGAATCCATTCTACAGTACAATCTCCTAATATCCATTCCCTATAGAAGCCGTCTGATCAGAGTCTGCTGCATGCTTATGATATAACATGGATAGGGTTCTACAGTTTCTGCTATGGCCAAAAATTTCCCTGTCCATGTAATATTACAACAATTATTCTAATTAATATTCATGATGTCATTATTTCTTACATGAATATTCATGGAGTAAAGGATTAACCTATTAACTGTTGAATATTCATGCAGCACTGCCTATTATGGATAGTAATTATTTTAACTCTTGAAATAACCCTGTACTCCATGAATATTCGTATAAGAAATAATGACATCATGAATATCAATTAGTTTAACTGTTATAATAGCACATGGAAATAGAAATCTTTGGCCATGGTAGAAACTTTAGGAACATATCTATATTATATCATAAGCGTTCCTATAGGAGCCGTCTGATCTGGATCTACTCTGTTTGAAAAGGCGCAGAAAGGCGTATTTATGGAGTAGAGGGTTAAGAAATAATGATATATGAACAGAGTAATAGTTGGCCATAGCAGAAACTGTAGAATCATTTCAAGGTCTGCTCTGTTTGCTAAAGAAATAATACAGATATTATTTGTTTATATTCTGAAAAGAAATATATCGCAAGAAAACCAATAAACGCTAAAGAAGATAAAATGTTCATGCATTTGATATCGAAGACCCGCTGTTATTTGGTAATGTATAAGATTTTATTTGGGTTGCGTTTTAGTTTCATTATCTGTTCGACAAAGGCCGATAATATTTTGTTGTACAACAAAACTTACCAGTATATAAACGAAAATGGTTTATTTTTAATCACAGTGGCATTTTTCGATAGAAGTTCAAATTGACAATCTTCATACATGTATTTATAACTGAACATAACAAATAGTCAAATACCAATTTTTATGACGTGATCAAAGATATGCGTTTATGGTAGTGACTTCCATAAATACGACTTTAAATGCTTTTGCTCCATAAATATGACTTTTAACGCTTTTGCAAGCAGAATAGGAAACCAAATCAGATGGTTCCTGTTTGAAATGTCTTATCAGGGTCTGCTCTGTTTGCTTATGAAACAGTATACATGTATATATGATTCTACCGTGTCAAAATAGTATATATGATTCTACAGCCGTGGTGAATGAGGGCAGGCCATTACAAAATATCAATCAAAAAACATTATTTCTCACATGAAGATTCTACAGGGTTAATCTGTTTCAAACAATTAAGCCTTGACTGAATGAATATTCATGAAAGAAATAATTACATCATGAATAATAATTACATTAAAAAGGTCTTCTGTTTGCAAAGGCATAGAAAGACGTATTTATGCAGAAAAGGGTTAATAATGTGTAAAAGGTACTTGGATTATCTTAGATAAGAAGATATTTTTGTTCTCACCATTTGACGAGGCATTCTCCCGCTACACTGTCCGGCACACTTTGTTCATCGCTGCTGTTATCCCCCGCAGCATGGGGCAGACGTGGGGCCTTGGTGGTCCCAAACACATGGCTGTAGTTGGGCACCTGCGAAAAAAATAAATAAAAGTGCCATAACCGGACCATGAATGAACACAGCAACAGATAAAGGTGTGTACTCAAATACTAAAATGGAGATTTCTCAACCAAATCCTATTTAGTGACCACTCTTTAGAATCATCTCTTCAAGAGTGGTCACATCATACGGTTTGGTGGTGAAATAAAGGAGTTATTCTTGAAAACACCACAAAGGTTTAAACAAAACAAAAGAGCTATAACAGGACCATAACTGAACAGACCACAGATAAAGGTGCGTACTCAAATACCAGAATCGTCATTTCTCAACAAAAGAATGGTCACAGTACAGGGTTTGGTTGAGATATATAGAGAATAATAGGTTAGTGCCGTAGATGGGACGCTTTATCCGACGAGGGGAGAAAACGTTGAGGCGAGGCTTGCCGAGCCTCAACTGTTTTCTCTCCGAGTCGGATAAAGGCGTCCCATCTACGGCACTAACCTATTATTCGATTTATCCAGTCAATATAGTTAAATGTCTTTTTTTTATAGACTCATAACACTCTTGAAATAATTTACATTGAAAATGCAGTTTTTCGATCAACGGATCCCTCCCTTTTCACTTCCATTTAGACGTAAATAGATCTAATGAGCTACCGCAGAGGAATATGTTTCGATACTTGTATTACTAGAAGGGAAACGTGGTTGAATTTGAAAAATAAGATGATTTGAATCGAGGGTCGATAAGTTATTTCAAACAGACATGATCTATATTCTTTGGTCAAATTCGAGTTACGTAGTCTCGGTTTCTATTTTTAGATTCTACCTAACGTCACTCAGAAATCGATGGAACTGAACAGGCTATATTTAGGTTTATGACTATCACCGCCCCTGTAAGAGTTTATCAATCAAATAATCATGAGAGTGAAAAGAAAACATTTACTATTTATCTGTCAATCTTTGCTTCCAGGTTTGATTTTATCAAAAACGGGTTTTGCCAGCGGTGGATTAAATTAATAAAAGTGATAAATCAACGTCATTTTGTATGTGGCCTCAGTGGCGTAATCGGTAAGGGCGACGTCTTTAGAGAGAATAAAATTAGTTTTTGTAGGATCAGGCGCGGGTTCGAATCCAGCTGTAGCCAATTATTTTTATTTTTTCTCATTTGAATAATTCTTCTGGTGACCAAATAGATCTGTTAGATCTATTCCATCAACATGTTTATGAATATTTACAGAAAACTAAAATAGTTCCATGGTTATAGAATCATTACGCCTATCTACTAACCTAATAAACCTTCCACTACCGGAAGTAACCTAATAAACCTAAGTTTATTTGCACCCCCTTTATTATGTCACTAGAGAAGCCTGGTGACTGGATAAAAAGGAGTTATTCTTGAAAATGTTTTAATTTACACAGTTTATCTTGAACTCTGAATGAGTAAACCATGATCAGTAATTTGTGCTATTCACTAACATTTCTGCTCAAGCACTTGTTTACACAATTATTCATGTAGCAAGTTAAGACTTAAAACCGTTGATTACAGATTGTTTCATTTACCTGATATAACACTATGATTAATTGTGAGTCATAAATTGTCATTTAATTGCTCCACTTGATCTAACAGCCATAAATAGGAACTGTAGGTATGTATACTGTATAGCATTGGCCCAAATATTCTCTAATTACTTTAACCCTTTCCTCAATAAATACGCCTTTCTATGCCTCTGTAAAAGTCACTTTTTGAAACCATTGTGATAAATAGAGCATTTGCTACATAGCCTGATAGGTTTCAATACTACACAATTCTAAACTTTTCCTTTTCTCTAGTAAATGCTCCTTTTCGGTAGATTTATTCACAGAGGTTGGGTCTAAAAATAGCCTATGAGGTAATGGGTTAACCCTGTACTGTATGAATATTCATATGTAAGAA
Source organism: Azorinus chamasolen (assembly GCA_963576725.1). NCBI lineage: Eukaryota > Metazoa > Mollusca > Bivalvia > Cardiida > Solecurtidae > Azorinus > Azorinus chamasolen. Next base: position 2,499,414 of record OY755241.1, read on the forward strand.
ATAATAGCGTCATGAATATAGATTAAATTCATTTTTATAATGGCATAATTTTATTATGAACACAGGAAATCTGGACGATGGCAGAAACTGTAGTCATATCCATATTATATCATAAGCAAACAGAGCAGTCCCTGATCATACAGCTCCTGCTCCTACAGGAGCCATCTGATCTGGGTTTTCTCTGTTTGCAAAGGCATAGAAAGGGTGTATTTATGGAGTAAATGGTTAGATATTGGCACAAAACAAACATACATGTAGGCAAATAGTGCAGACCAATATCAAGGAGGAACAGTTTTCATGAGGGTCTAAACCTTTTGCTACTATTTCAGTAATTCAAACTGAAAAATGTCCCTAATCCCTATCCTCCAAAGCAATAACTTTTAACGCCTTTGCAAACAAGGTAGATCCAGATCAGATCACTCCTGTAGGAGCCATCTGATTAAGGTCTGCTCTGTTTGCTTATGGAACAATGAATTATCTGATTCTACAGTTTCTGCCATGGTAGAACATTCCTGTTTTAATATGCCATTTTAACCCATTCCTCCATAGGCTATTTTTAGACCCAACTTCTTTGAATAAATCTACCAAAAAGGAGCATAGAGAAAAGGAATTTTTTTTAAAGAATTTTGTAGTTTGAAACCATTGTGATAAATAGAGCATTTGCTCCTATAGGAGCAAATGCTCTATATATCACAATGGTTTCAACAGGTGACTTTTACAGAGGCGTAGAAAGGCGTATTTATGGAGGAAATGTTTAAAAATTCATGTAATTAACGTTCAGTAAAAGGTTACTTAGTTTCACAAACTGATGGAGAGTGAGACTGGATACATCAGCATACATGTGATAACCTGCTGAGACATGTCAGGTAGATTTAGGAAATTTGTCAGGTAGATTTGACTTTTGTCAGGTAGATTTTACTGACGCGACAAAAGGAGGAAAAAGAAATTTGCTTGATACTTATGTTTGCTATACTTTTTCACATTATCATTCATACTTTACCATAAATGCATACCATACCATTATAAATCTTACATTACACTTATAACATTTACACACTTAACCCTTTCCCTCATATAAACACCTTTTTTACGCTTAAATTTGCAAAGAGAATAGACCCAGATCAGATGGCTCCTACAGGAGCTGTCTGGTCAGGGTCTGCTCTGTTTGCTTATGATATAGGAATGATTCTACACTTTCTGGTTTGGCCAAAAAATCCAATGTGGTGTTAAAATCCCCATTAACCCTTTCCTTCATATAAACAAGTTTTCATGCATTTGCACTTTCTAAAATGGCAATAAAGTTCCAATCTCCATATTTCTTTTTAACTACTTTGTTTATGAATATTCAGTAGGGACTGGAATTTGGAATGAAAATGGAACAGGGAAAGGGTTAAAAACAAATACTAATAATTGGCATGCAGTAATAATTCTAGATTTTTTTCATGGGTCAAAGGGGCTCTTTGAAATCAATAGGTCTCAAGCCCAAAACACTGGGTTCCTTATTAAATAATGTCATGAAAAAAATCAACATTTATTACTGTTTAATCATATAATGAAAAAGAAATTCTATTTTATTTTACTTTATAATAACATTTTTAGGGTTTTTTGCTTATTTTATAGCCCTTATTTAGCTATACTCCCAATGACAACCTTTACTCAGTTCAAATCAGTTAAACCTTTACTCAGTTCAAATTATTTACTGCAAAAGAAATGTTGAAATCCCAACAGGGTCCAGAGTCCGTGTTTTAGCCCGTATCTACAATCGTCGCGAAAACTGATGACATTTCAACTTTATATAGTTCTTATTTTTTGAAGAGTTTTCAATGGTAGATAATATTTCAGGGTGTTTGCAATTACTTCTTTAGTGTCCTTACCACTAATTATATTAATGAAAAAGTAATTTTGTGTACAAATCAAATGCATGAGTATCAGTCCAAACAGTCTTATTTTCGAAGTGTTTCGGCCCATTGCAACAACGAGGCCAAGCACAGCTGTGTTTAACAAGGAAGCAGAGAAGCATTTCTATGTCTTATAACTTAATTATGAGAATATAATTCCTATTATAGGGTCATGACACTCCCATGTCGCCTTGCTTGAGTAATAAACCTGCTGCATGTGATATTTGATAGACGTTTGCATTTTGACACGACTGGTTCCCGAACAATTTATTTGGTAAAGTCCAGTAGAGTGAAAACCGGAACCACCTCGTGATTATGTAATTCGGGTGTTCTCCATGGTCTCCACAGGGGATTCCCTTGATTGGTCACTACCAAAACAGACCAAGCGTGGATCACAGCATGATAGCAAGCTGTGTGGTCTGTGTGTGTACAGAACTAACAGATAAACTCCACCAGGGAGGAAAATGTATGTCACTAAAAAAAATTGCCTTCGTAAAATTTCAAAAACCGGTAGTTTTTGCCTACCGTTCCGGTAGAACGGTAAACCACCTCTGAAAACGGTAGAATTCACCTACCGTCGGTAGTTATCACATGTATGCATCAGTACTTTCCCTTAAACAAACACATTTTCAAGCATTTGCAAACAGAGTAGACTTAGATCAGACGGCTCCTAGAGGAGCCGTCTGATCAGGGTCTGCTCTGTTTGCTAATGGAATTAGATAGATATGTTTCTTTAGTTTCTAAAATGACTACAATGTTCCACCTTCCATATTTCATTTTAACTATTTTGTCCATGAATCTGCAGTATGTATTGAAATTTGGAATACACATAGAACAGGGAAAGGGTTAACCCTTTCCCTCATAGGCTACCCTAATACCCAACCTCTTTGAACAATCTACTGAAAATGCTCTATTATTTCAATGGTTTCAAACAGTCAGAGGCATCAAAAGGTGTCAATATGATGGAAAGGGTTAAACAGTTGCTATGGACAAGACTGTACAACAATACTGCTGTTGATGGAGGTCAATTTTCAAACCCAAAATAGTAAAACCATATTTACTCTTAACACATAAGTCTTGTAAAGCTGAATACATTTTTGTACATCAATTCTGCAATGTTTCGATAATGAAATTAATGGCATGGCAAAATAATGCAGACCCTGCTCAAGCTGCTCCTGAAGGAGCAATTTAATCTGAGTCTACACTAGTTGCCTAAGCTTGTCTGGTGGAATATTAAGATAATTGCAGCGAGACCTACAAAATTCCAGCTGACAATAGACACCATAATTATATACCATCAATTATCCACTATAATAAGAATGGAAAGTGGCTCTCAAATGTATAATTGCAACTGTACATACCAAATTACTGTGAAAAGGGTGAAAATTGCCAACACCCAATTAACTTCAGCTGAATAATGCAAATTGCTCAAAATACCCGTTTACAGCCCCAAATAACAATACCCTGGATGTTAAAGGCCTATGGGCTAACAATATCCTGGATATTAAAAGTACCGGTGGCCTCTCTGCGCGCTAGTGGTGAGTTTACCATATGGAGTTTACTATAACCTACAAAAAACAGTTGAGATCCAGATCCGACGCCAAATAATGCGGCATCTTATCTGGATAGGAACTGTTTGACACTCTTACCATATTGTTGACAAAAAATGAAGAAAGATTTAAAAAAAATTCAGAATCGCAGCAGAAATAATTACACTGCATGCAAAGAGCTAGGCTACATGTATTTATATCTGAAAAACTTTTTGTCTACAGTAGAGCCTGTTAAGTGGCCATAAAAAATATGTCTAATTATGGGTCTGTAAGGCAGGTGGTAGCTTAATGCAGGTCAAAAGTAATGCAGAAAGCTCCTATAGGAGCTTTCTGCATTACTTTTGTCCTGCATTAAGCAACCACCAGCTTTATAAGACTCCTATGTTCAATAAATGAATGGCTGCTAAGACAGTTTTACTGTACATAGAAGATATTTTTTAAAGAATATGTAAATTACAATTACAGTAAACCTCTTCAGTGATTGATCAAACTAACCGATAGACAAAGGATAAATCTTATTGAGTTTTGCAGAGTTTTCGGGAAAGATAAAATGTAAGGTAAGTTGAGAATACATGTATATTAATTTTAACTCTTTACTCCAAATATATGCCTTTTAATGCCTTTGAAAACAGAGTAACTCCAAATTAGCTCTTAACCCATTCCCTCATACTGACGACTTTTGACGCTTCATGATGTAATGTTTTATATGATAAGGGTCTGATCTGTATACTTATGGAATAATACAGATATGATTCTACAGTTTCTGTCATGGCCAAAAGTCCCGTGTCAATATACATTATAATTTTCAGTTTATAAATATTCATGATGTGATATTTCTTACATGAATATTAATGGGGTACAACATTTAGCTGAAATTTGTATTTTGTACCAAAATCATACACTAAATTGTGGCATGAAACTTTGTCTTGTCATTTTCACTAAACTGTGGTATGAACACTGTCTTGTGACAATAAAATGTCTTATTTCTGTCAAATAATCATGGCTGAATTTATTAAAATTTACATATTGCTTTTGAACATCTGAAGGGCATCTTATTAGTCCATTTTATATTTACAGCTTTTTTTAAAAAAACTTTCCCTGTTCTATAATTAGTCCAATTTTCAGTAACTACTGAATACTCATGGCCAAAAGAGTTAAACTGAAATATGGAAGGTGGAACAGTGTAGCTATTTTTATGAAGTAAAGAAACAGATCTTTCAAATTCCAGTAGCAAACAGAGCAGAGCCTGATCAGACGGCTCCAATAGGAGCCATCTGATCTGGGTCTACTCTGTTTTCAAATGCATGAAAACACGTTTATATGAAGGAAAGGGTTAATGGCAATGTTTTTGCAGGGTAAGTGTTAATGGCAATGTTTTTACACGGTAAGTGTTAATTATCCTAATAAAAGCCATATATTGATGTTTTATTATCTCTCTACACATTGCCAGTACTGTTTCAAACCAATCTCCAGCCATTTATTAGCGCTTTCAATGCTGAATTTTCAGAGTAGAATAGCCCATCTGTAGAGTCCACCGAGTATGGAATACAGTAAAACCTCTCTAAACTGGACACTCAATTTAGTATAAAATTCTTGGAAGTCTTGGAGACAGGTGGCAACTTAATGCAGGGTGAAAGTCATACAGAAAGCTCCTAGAGGAGCTTTCTGCACGACTTTCACCCTGCATTAAGCAGCCACCTGCCTACAAAGTATCTAAATTCTTCTCTACTAGAATTCCGGTTTAGAGGCATTTTACTGTACATGTAATTGAATTTGGCATCATTTTGATAACTTTAAACTAGAATTTGTAGAAAATCGTTTAGACCATGATCATACTGTTCTTTCAGGAGCAGTTTGATCTGGGTCTGCGCTATTTGCCCAAGTCTGCCTGTCCAAATACTTAACCTTTTAATACAAATAATTTGTATCAACATGATCATACACTAAAGTCCAATATGTTTATTACAAAATAATCCTACTGAATATTCATAGGCAAAGTAGTTATAATGAAACATGGAAGGTGAAACATTTTAGCCATTTTAGAAAGTAAAAGAAACATATCTTTCAAATTTAATTAGCAAACAGAGCAGACCCTGATCAGACGGCTTCTATATGAGCCGTCTGATCTGGGTTTACTCTGTTTGCCAATGTGTGAAAACATGTTTATAATGAGAGAAAGTGATAAATGCTTATGATCAGGATCAAGTTAGTTTTAATACAGAAAAGGAAGACAAATAAGCTTTCAGAATTGAAGCAGACAGCTATTTCTGCTGATGAAAATTTCTCGAGTCCAAGGAGTTAATTGGAAGCGCCCATTCTGGGTGAGGCACATAGCGCGGATCTTTCTGCCTCACCACTTGTTTGTGCCCCGTGCTGTAGAACAATAACATTATGACTTCAATCATAATATCGGATACTAATGGAGGGAATTAATATCGGACAATATAAACAGATAGTGGTAAATACAACCTGTATTCATATTATATTAATTCTCTATGTTTATGACAAACTACCGTGACACATCTTAATTGTAGACACTCTGTAACAAAAATGTTGTCAGCTCATTTTGTTTAGTTTTGAAACCCTGGAATATGAATATTGATAAGTAATAAATGCCTAAAAAGTTATTAATTTTAAGTACCTGAATTTTTAAAATGGCACTTAATTTGAGCAAGGGACTTATAATCATGACAGAAACTGTGAGTATCATATCTATATTATTTTATAACAAAACCAAGTAAACTCTGAAAAAAAATATGCTCCTACAGAGTTGTCTTGTCTAGTCCTACTTAGTTTGCATAAAAATGAAAGGATGGCGTAAAGGGTTAACCCTTTACCTGATAAATAATTATGCATGAACATTTGACTGTAGTTTTAAAATGGTACCAAAACAAGGGAATGGACACAGTTATTATAGAATCAGTTCTATATTGTTCTCATTAGCAAACAAAGCCGACTCTGAAAAGGCATCTCTTTAACCCTTTCCCTGTTCTGTGTTTATTCCAAATTTAAATACCTACTGAATATTCATTAACAAAACGGGTGTAAAGAAATATGGAAGATTGAACATTGTAGACATTTTAGAAAGCAAAGAAACAGATCTATCAAATTCTACTAGCAAACAGAGCAGACCCTGATCAGACAGCTCCTCTAGGAGCTGTCTGATCTGGGTCTACTCTGTTTGCAAATGCGTGAAAACACGTTTATATGAGGGAAAGGGTTAAGGTAACAGATCAGAAGATTTCAGGAACCCAAAAAATGTCAAAATGGAATTTGCAATTAAATTCTAACCTAGCACAGGTAATTTTGCATCAACATACTAAGCATGCTTACTCAAGCACAACCTAACTGGCGAACAGCCTAGAATCAGATGAGATGCGTTTCACCAGCATCCAAGATATTTGACACTTGGTAAACTGTTTCTCAAAAGCTTGAATACAGAGCTATACTACAGATAACGGTGTGTACTCAAATACTAAAATCATCATTTCTACACCAAACCCTATGTTGTGACCACTCTTTAGAATCGTCTCAAATATAGGAGCCTTCTGATTTGAGTCTACTCTGTAGATGTGTGAAAAGTCATTTATATGAAGGAAAGGGTTAAAAAAATTACTCAATGAATACACCTTTTTATAATGTCTTTGCAAACAGAGTAGACCTAGATCAGACAGCTTCTGTAGGAGTCATCTGATCAGAATCTGTTCTGTTTGTTTACGATATATAACATATATATAACTCTACAGTTTCTGCCCTGGTCAAAAATTTGTGTCCATGTGCTACTACATGTATAACAATTAATATAATTAATATTCATGATATCATTACTGCCTACATGAATATTCATGTAGTAAAGGGTTGGTATAATTTAACAAACAGCGGTGATCCAGATGACACTGTCAAAGATCACTGTATGTCAGCATGATACAAACGGTTTTTAAACCCAGATCAAGTTTTGGGATAAGAATATAAACAAACAATATGCTATACTCATTGTTCTATGGGGCCCAGGTGTAGAGATATTAGATCACAAGATGTGGATGACATAGGTATTAACCCTTGGCATGCTGAATTTTAAAATACATTTCTCCATCTTTACCCATGCCCTGTTGTATACTTACATATATCTTCACTGTGTACAACTATTTCGCTGTGCAATCACTGCTGTGGAGTGCACTGGTTGCACAATCAACTTGTAAATAGTGCAGACCCTGATGAGACAGCTCCTGCAGGAGCTGTCTCATCTGGGTCTTCACTATTTACAGGTAGGTATATTGACGTGAATAGCAAGCGAAGGGTTAACCGTTTGCATGCAGGAAAGCAGTGTACTATCATATGCAAACAGTGTAGACCAAGAAGAGCCCTTTGATCAGGATCTGCACTGTTTGTCATTCAAAATCTTCTAGCAAAAATCAGCTTTCCATACTGAATGGATTGTTTAGTTATACGCTGAAGCCTTCCATTCTGCGTGGACTTGTTACACAGTAACACCTGTCTAATTATTGGCCTGTAAGGCAGGTGGTAGCTTAATGCAGGTTAAAAGTAATGCAGAAAGTTCCTATGGGAGCTTACTGTATTACTTTTGCCCTAAATTAAGCTACCCCCTGATCTTTACGACTCTTATGTTCAATGGCTGCTTAAGATGTCTTTTAATGCTGATTATGGTTCTGCAAAGCAGGTGGTAGCTTAATGCAGGTCCTATAGGAGCTTTCTGTAGTACTTTTGTCCTGCATTAACCCTTTCCTTCATATAAACATGTTTTCACGCATTTGAAAACAGAGTAGACCCAGATCAGATGGCTCCAATAGGAGCTGTCTGATCAGGGTCTGCTCTGGCTAATGGAATTTGAAAGACCTGTTTCTTTAGTTTCTAAAATGGCTACAGTGTTCCATCTGCCATATTTCATTAACTATTTTGTCCATGAATATTCAGCAGGTATGGCTATTTTGAACACACATAGAAAGGCTTAAGCAACCACCTGCGTTTAAGATTTCTGCATTCAATCAATTCCAACTTGCTTAAGACAGGTTCTACTGTACTTTATTGAGGTTTAAGTTCACAAAAATAAATACACATTTTCTCCGATAATGTTCACACAGTGACGTCTTTATTTATTTCCAAAATTATTTTTGATCAATCTTGGGCCATCACTTACCAGTCTTGGGTTTTATGCATATATACTTTTATTTATTACATGTACAGTAAAACCTCTCTATAACTGCCACTAAATTGTTAATTAGTTGGTATTTAGGGAAGGTGAAAGTAAAACAGAACACTCCTATAGGAGCGTTGTTTTACTTTCATCTTGCTTTAAGCAGCCACCTGCCTTTAACACAAAATACTAGATGTAATTTAGTGGCTGTTATAGATTTCAGGTTTTACTGTATGTTTTAATCTTGTTTACTATCTGGGCAAGTAACATTTTGAGATGCAGACAAGTCAATTTTGAATGGTAAATTGTCTGCGGACCAGTGAACTTTCAAAATAATTTCAGAACCCCTGCGAGTTCAATTAATATTCATGAAGTCATAAGTTTATGCATAAATCTTCATGAGCTAAACCCTTTCCTTCACATAAATGGGTTTTCAAGCAATTGCAGAGTAGACCTGATCAGACAGCTCCTATACGAGCCTTCTGATAAGGGTCTGCTCTGTTTGCTAATGGAATTTGAAAGTTCTGTTTCTTTACTTTTTAAAATGGCTACAATGTTCCACCGTCCATATTTCATTATAACTGTTCTGTCCATGAATATTCAGTAGGTATGAAATTTAAAATAAACATAGACCAGAGAAAGGGTCAATTGCTCAGTAAGGTTTACTTGAATGAATCTACCAAAAAAGAGCATTTACTAGAGAAAAGGAAAATGTTATAATTGTGTAGTATAGAATCCATTGTGATAAAAAGAGCATTTGCTTTTATTTATCACAATGGTTTCAAGAAGTGACCATTACAGAGGCGTAGAAAGGCGTATCTATGGAGGAAAGGGTTAACCCATTCCCTGTTGAATATTCATTTAAAAAATAATGACATCATGAATATCTATTAGTTGAATTTATATAATTTATATAATGACTATTATCTACTGGTAGATACTGCAAACAGAGCTGTAGGACCTGTGAGTGTCTGATCAGACAGGTCCTACTGGGTCTACTCTGTTTGAAAAGGCATTTATATGAAGGAATAATCTCTACATACAAAGCTACTGTTGTCTGTGAAATATGTCGTCTGCTAAAATCCCCACATCTGTCTAATCTAGGTCAACGCTGTTGGCAAAGTTCTACAAAAGCCGCATTATCAAGTAAAGAGTTCAATCAAATTTGTAAGCAAAGGTCAATCTTACTTCATCTGCCACACACAGTGATTCAAAATTTTCCAATCAGTTTTATTACAGCATTTTTCTAAATTAATGGTGGGAAGGTTGTTCACACATCCATTCAAGATTGTTGACAAAACTGACAGCTGGGCAACTTTTTTCAGAATTATATAGGTTTGAAACCATTTGGATTAATTGAGCATTTTGCAGTTTTGAAACCATTGTGATAAATAAAGCATTCAGTTGTTATCAGTAAAAATAGTTTTCTGCTGCAATTCTCGAAATTAGTTTTTGTTTCCATTTCTTTCAAGAATTACAGTCTGAGTTACCAGAAGTCAGGATACAGTAAAACCTCTCTATAATGGCCACTAAATTGTCTTAATTAGTTGGTATTAAGGGCAGATGGCTGCTTAAAGCAATGTGAACTGAAAGTGAAACAGCTTAAAGCAATGTGAAACAGCTTAAAGCAATGTGAAAGTAAAACAGAACGCTCCTATAGGAGCGTTCTGTTTTACTTTCACCTTGCTTTAAGCAGCCACCTGCATATAACACAAAATACTTGATGTATTTAAGTGGCCGTTATAGAGAGGTTTTACTGTACTAAGTTACTCCGTATCTCATCTGGATCTGAACTGTTTGTATACGTGTTCACAAAATAATGTGCAGAGCAAAGACATGTGGTAACTAAATATAGAATAAAGTAAAACCTCTCTATAACGGCCAATAAATTACATCAAGTATTTTGTGTTAAAGTCAGGTTCTATGATGTCATTATTTTTTATGTGAATATTCAACAGGGAAAAGTATAATAGTCTACAATGAAAAGGTTAGTAGTCATTTAGTGTTCATTGATATTCTGAATCCAATATAGATATTTAACCCATTGTCAATCACTCAGACATTGAACAAACTCAATTCAGTTAAACATAATCTTAAACAAACATTTTGAAATTGTATAAAAGTCTCATAAAACCGTAAAAGAGCCGTATAGATCTACATGACAATATTTTTGTATCGGTTAAGCCCTTGTGTATAAACTTGTCTTTGTAAAAACATCTGAGTGAAACCTCCTTGTTAACAGATCGTGTATGATATTGATATATATATATATATTGAGTCTGCCATTTTTGTTTTTACCACCTATGAGGAAAAGGATGGAGAACTGCTAAAAACAAATGGGGTATGAGGAGTACAGAATGGGATGTACATCATTGTTTAACCCTTACAACGCGGAATTTTCAAATGGACTATTCTAAAATTCAAACAGGTCAAGCCCATAGCGAATATTTAGGGACTTTTCTGAAGAAAAGTGTAACATGACAAACAGTGCAGACCCTGACCTCTCATTTGGGTCTACACTGTTTGCAAAGGACATTAGTGACTTGTGTCACGCACTGTAAGAATTAATTCTGTCAATACAGAATTTCCACAGTGGAAAAACCCATCCGAGTTTAATTACAGTGACCATTCAGTATAAAAGGCTTAAACGTGCTAGAGGATTTTGAATGACAAACAGTGCAGACCCTGATCAGAGGTCTCTTCTATATCATTCCATAAGCAATCATATCAGATCCTGATCAGAGAGCTCTTACAGGAGCCATCGGATTTGGGTCTACTCTGTTTGCGAAGAGGTGAAAAGATCAAAGGTTTAACCCTTTCCTCCATTAATACACTTTTCTACGCCTTTGTAAAAGTCACTTTATGAAACCATTGTGATAAATAGAGCATTTGCTCCTATAGTAGCAAATGCTCTATTTATCACAATGGTTTCAAACTTCAAAATTCTAAAATTTTCCCTTTCTCTAGTTAATGCTCCTTTTGGGTAGATTTATTCAAAGTGGTTGGATCTAAAAATAGCCTATGGAGGAGAATGTTTATCATGGCGTTTTTTGTAATAACACTACAAACTGCATGTTTTTTCTACAAAAATGGATATTAATTGCATGGCATGTTAAAACCAAGGTAATCTTTTTACTGTTTCCTCTTTGTTGTGTGCAATTGTTTTATTTATTTTTTAAATAGTGTTAGGCAAAAGGGAAGCACTCAGTCGAGTCTGAAAAAGATCATAGCTATTTTCCTTTAACCCTTTCCCTGTTTAAATTTATTAAAAATTTCAATACCTACTGAATATTCATGGACAAAATTGTTATAATGATATATGGAAGGTGGAACATTGTAGCCATTATAGAAAGTAAATAAAAAAATCTATTTAATTCCATTAGCAAACAGAGTAGACCCTGATCCTGTAGGAGCCATCTGGTCTGGGTCTAATCTGTTTGCAATTGCGTAAAAAGTTGTTTATATGAGGGAAATGCTCTATTTATAACAATAGTTTCAAACTACAAAATTCTAAGATTTTCCTTTTCTCCAGTTAAAGCTCATTTTCAAAGTTGAAAGTCATTGTTCAAAGATGGTATAATTTGCGAGGGTACTTTGAATGATAAAGAGCGTAGACCAAGATGGAAGGGCTCCTAAAGCAATCCTCTGATCAGGTTCTGCACTATTTGTCTTTCAAAAATGTTTATATAGTCGACTCTCACATTTAAAGCGTTAATAATTCTTACTATACTACTTTCTTTTTGTATTTCAGATATAACCACGTTGCTTGTTGCCAGAAAATTAGCCAATCAAAATGGAGGAAAAGGTGTGGGTGAACAATACGATGAAGCTAGAGATTGGTGACTGGAAACTGGAGAAAAAAATTCGCAAATGTAAGTAATTGCAGTCAATAAAGCAGACAAGGTTTTTCTCCATAGAGACACGTTTTAGTGCCTTAACCCCCTTTCCCTCATATAAACGTGTTTTCACGCATCTGCAAACAGAGTAGATCCAGATCAGACGGCTCCTATAGGAGCCGTCTGATCAGGGTCTGCTCTGTTTGCTCTTGGAATTTGATAGATCGGTTTCTTTAGTTTCTAAAATGGCTACAATGCTCCACCTTCCGTATTTCATTATAGCTATTTTGTCCATGCACCTTTTAGTGCCTTAACAAAAAGAGTACACGGAGATCTACAGGAGCTGTCTGATCAGGTTCTGCTCTGTTTGCTTACGGAACAATGATCTGCTGTTAACAGGGTCTGCTACAGCCAAACTATATTCTATGTTCATTGATCGCCGCATGAGCGGCGATCACTAATGGAATGTTCAAAAGTATTTACCCATGTAGGAGAGGTAGCGACAAGTTTTACAAAGTCTATTCCGCGTATATTGGTGAGAAGAACCAAATGAATTGGCACATGAAGGCGTGGCAGAGAATAGTTTCTATCTGCATTATTGATGTAGTGAAATATGTGATGTAAAAACCTTCATACGATGTTTAAAAAGAAATTTATCAAACAAATGTACAATAATAACAATAATTATGAGACTTTTTTCGTCGAAGTATCGACATTAAATGCCAAAAACAGTTTTGTAAACATAAATGAAGCCGGGTCAAAGTCGCAGAATTGAAGCCGGGTCAAAACTGTAGTCGTGCACCTGTTTGCGGTGCTCTCGTTCTAAATTATGCCCTTCAGAGATTTTGACATATTACAGTTTTGTTTAATGACCATTGTTTATTGTCCAAAAATGTCGACAAAAGTAATACATACATCAGTATATTTATACACGTGATATACACATGTTAAGTCATGAATAGATTCAAACTCTTTGCTAGTGCCTTTATATGTGAAAGCGATACATCTTCAATTTCCCTTGAAGTATGTCTGGCCTGATAGCGTAGTGGGTTACCACGGTCGCCTATCGTGCAGTCAGCTCTGGTTCGATTCTCACCACTGACGAAACTTTTTTTTCTCTCTTTTTCCTTTCTATTTTTTTAATGACGGTTTGGGTTTTTACTGGGATAGTTAATGATAATTATCCATATTAAGTGTTTTTTCTTTCAACTGATACGTTATTTTTGGTAAAACAAATTTGTAGAAAAATTAAAAATAGTTCCTGTTGTAAGGAGAAATTCCTACACCTACTATACAAATAAACCTCTACTGTACATATAAACTTAGGTTTATTATGCTACCCCTTTATTACGTCACTAGCGGCTGTAGTGACGGGATAAAATATTTATCCTCTTACGTTTTGGTATCGTCAATATGCCTCTGAACCAATCAATGACCGCCCTAGATATTTGTGTCAAGTTTCATGTGATACTTCCAACAATGCATATGTCATAATAGTTTTACCAGGTATTTACTTGTTACAGTTTGCAACAGAGTTCTTTATCAGCATGCCATAGTATATTTTCTTGTTTACATAGTTATTTGTTTCATAATAAATGACTATATTTTTAATTTATAGCCTTGTCTCTTTATTATCACCTTTTTAGAGAAGGGGAGTAGGATATTCATTTATCCTCATTTTTTTAGCTCACCAGAGCACGACGTGCTCTTGCTGAGCTTTTAGGATCGTTGGATGTCCCTCGTCTGTTGTCCGTTGAGATACCACATTTTGCACTTGATCTCTAAGTAAATTGGTTTGTGTTTTGCCCTGCATGAAATTTAGGTCAATCTCGAATATGGGTCACCTGGGCTCAAAAACAAGGTCACTAGGTCAAATCTTAGAAAATCTTGTTAATGCTCTAGAAGCTACAAATCTTAATGGATCTTACTGAAATTTTATCAGAATGTGTCTCCATGAAATCTACGCCAAGTTCGAATATTGGTCATGTCGGGTCAAAAACTAGGTCACTAGGTCAAATCTTACAAAATCCTAAACACTCTGGAGGCCACATTTTGCACTTGATCTTTAAGTAAATTGGTTTGTGTATTGACCCTGATGAAATCTAGGTCAAGTTCGAATATGAATCGCCTGCAGTCATAAACTAGGCCACTAGGTCAAATCATAGAAAAATCTTGTTTACACTCAAGTGGCTACAAATGTTATCAGATCTTACTGAAATTTTATCAGAATGTTTGTCCACATGCAATCTTGGTCAAGTTCAAATATGGATCATGTCGGGTTCAAAACTAGGTCACTACGTCATTACACTCTAGAGGCTACATATCTCGTTAAGTTTTGAATGAAATGTTGTATTTCAATTGTCTTAACAAAACAGTTCCTTATTAAAAACCTTCCTTGTACACAAATTTCGCGGCGATCCAATGCCTTGCATCAGTATTCGTCTTGTATGCAATTAGAACAAGATTTGTTTATCAAATACATCAAGATGTGTTTGTGAAACACTATACCCCCCATATGACCTTTGATCTTGATGTATGACCTTGACCTTAATAAGTCGCCCCTAGAAATGTTCGCATCCATAATTTGCACATGAAGCATGCCAAGTTTGAAGTATGTATGTTGAATGGTGACAAATTATTGCCAAAGTTAAAGCTGGGGACAAACCAACCAACAGACAATACCCCCCACCCCCAAGCTTTAACGCTTCATTTGAATAAAATTCATGATGTCACAACCTCTTACAGGAAAATATATGTAAGTAAAAAATTAAATGAAAGAAATTGTTAAAGAAACCATGTATGGACTGGTATAACATTTTTACTTGAAATCTTTACACCTCTGCAAACAGAGTCGACACTGATAAGAGAGCTCCTGTAAGGTCTGCTATGTTTGCTTATGTTACAGATCTGCAGGAGCTATCTAATCTGGGTCTACTCTGTTTGCAAATGTGTGAAAAGGCATTTATATGAAGTAAAGGGTTGAGGCAATTTTAGGAAACTGATTTTTTTTTTCTACATTTCTCCACCAAATCAACTCTTGTGATTACTCATTAGAATTGTCTCTAACAATGAGTAGTCAAAAGGTAGGGTTTGGCAGAGAAAGAGAACTGTCTAGAGTTCCAGATAAGAGACAATCTTTTCATCCTGAGTCGGATCAGCCCCTGCTGTCAGATCATGGTCAACATTTCTCGTTACACTAGTGGACAGAGTCCAACCTGTGGCAATCTTTGTAATCCTGGCCACATGTTGCCAGCTAGTTGCAGCTCATCTGTATGTTACCATGTCCTGGCTAAATCTAATACACAATCTGATGAAATTGTGATTTTTGTTTTCCAGTCAATATTTTCAGTGATTCAAATAAGTTTTATTACTCCTTCTTATTTCATGTCCTACTTACATAGATTTATCTCCCTTTTGAAACATGATATATTTGCACACCCCTTCTAATCCTTTACCTTATAACAGAGGTCCAGATAAGATGTGTTAATTAAAACATTTTCAAGAATTACGTCTTTATTTCTCCACTAAATCCTATGTTGTGACCACTCTAGAATCATCTCTAAGAGACGATTCTAAAGAGTTGTCTGACACAACAAAGGGTTTGGTGGAGAAATGACAATTTTAGTATTTGGGTATGCACCTTTATCTGTACCTCTGTAATAATACAGCCAGTTTAACACTTTAACCCATTTCCCTCATAGGCTATTTTTAGATTCAACCTTTTTGAATAAATCTACCGAAAAGGAGCATTAACTAGAGAAAAGGAATTTTTTTTTTAGAATTTTGTGGTTTGAAAACACTGTGATAAATAGAGCATTTGCTCCTATTGGAGCAAATGCTCTATTTATCACAATGGTTTCACAAAGTGACTTTTACAGAGGCGTCAATATCAGGGAATGGGTTAACTATTCATGGAAGAAATAATAAAATCATGAATGTTAATTAGATTATTATTTATATAGCATATTAACACAAGACATTTTGGATCAGGCAGAAACTGCTTAATCAGATCTATATTATACCATAAGCAAACAAAGCAGTCCATGATCAGACAGTTCCTATAGAAACCACCTGATCTAGGTTTACACTGTTTGCAAATGTGTGAAAACGTATGAGTAATTGGGTTAATTCTTTGTGAATAGAATAGACCAAGATCGGATGGCTCAGCTGTCTGATCAGGGTCTGCCTTGTTTACTTATTTTACAATGTACTACAGATCTTTACTTTTTGCTCTGATGATATTTTTTTTCGTAATACAAGAAATGAATATTTATATAATGGTCAGGGTCATGTATGAAATATAAATCAGATGATGGGTCTCCTACAGGAGCCATCTGATCAGGGTCTGCTCTATTTGCTAATGGAATTTGATAGATCTGTTTCTTTACTTTCTGAAATGGCTCCAATGTTGAACCTTCCATATTTCATTAAGACTATTTTGTCCATGAGTATTCAGTAAGTATTGAAATTCAGAATTAATCTAGAACAGGGAAAGGGTTAATGTCTTTGCAAACAGAGAAGACCAAGATCAGACAGCTTCCTTAGCCCTTTACTCCAAAACTACATCAGGTCCTTTCTATGCCTTTGCAAACAGAGTAGACCCAGATCAGACGGCTCCTGTAGAAACGTGTTCAGTAAGACCTTTAGGAGCAGTTGGTTCTGGGTCTGCACTATTTGCCTAAATCTGTCCAGCCAAATACTAAGGGGAATTAGGGATTGACATTTTGTAGGTAAAATCCTTAGAAAAATATTGCTTTATTTTTACCCTTTCCCTCAAACAAACGTGTTTTCACGCATTTGCAAACAGAGTAGACCCAGATCAGACGGCTCCTATAGAGGAGCCGTCTGATCAGGGTCTACTCTGTTTGCTACTAGAATTTGAAAGACCAGTTTCTTTGCTTTCTAAAATGTCTACAATACTCCACCTTTCATATTTATTTATAACTATTTTGTTCATGAATATTCAGTAGGTATTGGAATTTGGGCTAAATATAGAACAGGGAAAGGGTTAACCCTTTCCCCATGAATGACTACATGTACAGTAAACCCGCTCTAAACCAGAATTCTAGTAGAAGAATTTTTATACTTTTAGGCAGATGGCTGCTTAATGCAGGGTGAAAGTCATGCAGAAAGCTCCTAGAGGAGCTTTCTGCATGACTTTCACCCTGCATTAAGCTGCCATCTGTTTCTTACACAAATATTCATCAGGTAAGGGGTTTAGTTTGCTAATTATGAATTATGAGAGCTTCATAGATATGACATTTTCAGACAGTGCCAGAACAATACCATTTCACGGACCTTCGCTTTTGTGTCAGTTCTGACACCTAATCCACAAAGTCTATCTTTGTATGTAAAAAAAGTCTGGAAGTTAGTTCTTTGAATTTTGTCGTCTGCTCTAATTGTCATCTGCTAATTTTCGAAAGTATTAATTTTCTTCTGATTTTATTTTGCAGAAATTGAGCCCAAGTGACAAAGTTTGGATCTCAGATAAGGCCCCATGTTTCATGGGACCTGATCTA
Organism: Azorinus chamasolen; assembly: GCA_963576725.1. Taxonomy (NCBI): domain Eukaryota; kingdom Metazoa; phylum Mollusca; class Bivalvia; order Cardiida; family Solecurtidae; genus Azorinus; species Azorinus chamasolen. The sequence goes on from OY755241.1 coordinate 2,517,369, forward strand.
GATCCAAACTGTTTGCATAGGTCATAAATGGCAGGAGAATAGTCTGCGGCTAGCATGCATAAAGTTAAATTTAGGTCATGTTTCATAAAAGCAGTGTAACAATACAATAAGAGTTACTACACCTACTACTGCTCCTAACATATACAAACAAAAATAAACAATACAGCACACTGGTAATTGACATTTAAACCCTTCAAAAGCTAAAACATGGGTACTGGTATTTGCAAACAATGTAGACCCAGATCAGAGGGCTCCTTGAGGAGCCCTCTGATCAGGGTCTGCACTGTTTGTCATTCTAAATCCTGGCACTTAATATAACCTTTTTATATTGGATAGTATCTAATATTATAATTAAACAATGATGGGCTATTCTACTTTGAATATTGAGCAATTAAAGGGTAACATGTGATATACTAGCTGACACCTAGTATGTATGTCAATTTCATGTTAGTATCTGACATTAATGTATCAAAGTTATAAATTGCTGTAAAATTGTATTTTTTTAAAAAGAATTTTAATAGACACTGTGGTGGAATACTGATTGGAGTTAAAGCTGTTTTGTAGACAAGGGCAAAGGACAGCAGATGGAGATAATTTATTGTAGTAATTCAACAATTTACCTTATAATCACTACTAAATGCTCCCGGGGATGAATGCTTAATGCAGAATGAAAGCAATGCAAAAAGCTCATAGAGGAGCTTCCTGCATTGCTTTCAATCTGCATTAAGCTGCCACCTGTATTTTGAAATGAAAACCCCTTTCTGTTATTTAACCCTTTACTCCATACATACACCTTGCATACAGAGTAGCCCCAGATCAGATGGCTCCTATAGGAGCTGTCTGATCAGGGTCTGCTCTGTTTGCTTAATATGTAATATAGATATGATTCTTCAGTTTCTGCCTTAGTCAAAAAGTCATGTGTCAATGTACTATAATAACAAATGAATTTAATTAATATTCATGATGTCATTATTTCTTACATGAATATTCATGGAGGAAAGGGTTATTGGTTCCTGTATGGTACTTTATTTGTTTAATTGATTGTTAGTTTTCCTCCAGAAGGAGGCGTGTTTTAGAGTGGGGACGTTTATTTGGGATAATACGTTATATATCTTATTTTCATTAAAGTTAGATGAATGACTACATATACAGTAATAATCTGTTGAAACCCAATCAAGTGTTCTGCGTGTTTCGAACCTATTTTCCAATATTGGATTAGTCAATTCAATGGCTGGACTTTTAACGGGAGCTTTAAACTCAGCTGGCAAAAAGAGTATTACCTGCAATTTCAATGACTTCGCTGGGCAAGCAGTCCCGGGACAAATATCCAATTCTGGCATTGAAAGCGCGTTTAACTTTAACCTGTGATAATCTATATTCACAGATTTGTAACTTGTAATGGGATTAAAAGGCCAGGCCTGGGAGATATTTTTACTTGCAATAAGTCCACAAGTAATACAAAAGCGAGGAGAGATCAAGTTTGGGACATCATAAAAATTTGTGTGATATTTTTTCATTGATTTGGATATGGGTCCAGAAAATTGCTAAAAGAAGCACAGCATGTGATGTATTGGATATAAAAGTGAAACCGATACTGATTGACAGGGACTTGCAACCTGTAAACGCTGATACGACCTACATAATCAAACACACCCCGGGAAATGGAGGACAGCCAAACCATGTATTCAACCGGAGAAATCTTAATCAAATATTTCTGATTAGGGTTTGGCTCTGAGTATCTACCTTTTAAGGTTCAAACTGATTAAATGTCACAGCTCATGTCAGAACACAAGTATCATAATTCTGATCAAGCTGTAGGTCTGGGAATATAAATCATACAATTTACTCAAGAGCTGACAGAAAACTACAAAGGGCTAATTAATTTAGACAAAGAGACCTGTGATTTTCCCCGGTCTGCTAAACACTGTCTGATGAAGAAAGAACTACAAGGTGAGTTTGCAAATATTTTGACCATTTAACCCATTCCTCCATAGGCTATTTTTTTTAGACCCCACCACTTTGAATAAATCTACCAAAAAGGAGAATCAACTAGAGAAAGGGAATGTTTTTTAGAATTTTGTAGTTGAAACCATTGTGATAAATAGAGCATTTGCTCCTATAGGAGCAAATGCTCTATTTATCACAATGGTTTCAAGAAGTGACTATTACAGAGGCGTAGAAAGGCGTATTTATGAAGGAAAGGGTCAACTCTTTCAACGTTGAATAGCCAGTCAGTGGTTAACCCTTTTATACCCCATGAATATTCATGTAAGAAATACTGACATCATGAATATTACTTAAATTAGTTTTTAAAACCCATTCCCTCATTACGCTATTTTTAGACCCAACCTCTTTGACTAAATCTACTGAAAGGAGCACTTACTAGAGGAAAGGAATTAGTGTTGAAACCATTGTGATAAATAGAGCATTTGCTCCTATGGATCAAATGCTCTATTTATCACAATGGTTTCAGAAAGTGACTTTTTCAGAGGCATCAATATGAGGGAATGGGTTAACACATGAAATCTTAGCCAAAGCAGAAACTGTAGACTAAGATCTATAATTCCAGAAGCAAACAGAGTAGACCCTGATCAGAAGGCTCCTATAGGGGCGGTCTGATCTTGGTTTACTCTGTCTGCCAATGCGTATTTATGGAGTAAAGGGCTAACTAGAGTTCAAAAGATTTTGAGTGACAAGCAGTGGATCCCTCTGATCTGGGTCTACACTGTTAGCAAATGCCAGTACATAACACTGTATCCGTAAATGTATGGCTCCACATCAAATGTCTGAACCACGACCTTACTACAACTGGTAATCAAGCCCTGATTGTCACATGCCAACTGCTTGGATCCAGATTAGATGCCAGTTACCATAAAATTTCGCTACAAAATAAATTTTGTCTGTGTCTCATCGAGATCCAATCTGCTTTCACGGTCATCACTGTTTCGCCTATGGCGGTGAAAGAGTTAATCTGGCCGTCTGGATCCTGATCATATGTACAGCAACTCTGGACTACTTTGACACTTTCCAATTGCAGTTTCATCAGAGCTTCAGATAAGATGCATAAATGTAAACGTTTTCAAGAATATTCTCCTTTATTTCTCCACCAAACCCTTTACTGTGACCATGCTTTAGAATCGTCTCGAAGAGACGATTCTGAAGAGTGGTCACAGTATAGGGTTTGGAAGAGAAATGACTATTTTGGGTAGATACCTTTATTTGTAGCTCCGAGTTTCATCAAATAAAATGATCAGTATACAACAGACAAATACAAATTTTGGCAGACAGAACTGTTTTGACGTAGATGATATCTTAGTATTCCAAAGTATATTCACCATTATTCAGCAGTAAAAATAAAATGATGTATGCTTAAAATCTACGATATTGTATTCTTACTGACTTCATGTTTATTCAAACCTTTAAAAAAACTATTTACCCTTCACTCCATAAATATGCCTTTCTAGGTCTTTTCAATCAGAGTAGATCCTGACCAAGTAGATAGGGGAATGCTCTGTCTGCTTATGTAATGCTCTGTCTGCTTATGTAATAATATAGATATAACTCCACATGTGTCATTATCAGAAGTTATCTGATTAATACACATGGTGTCATTAATTCTTACATGAATAAAGGGTTCACTGTGTGTCAAATAGCTTGGATCCTGATCAGATGCTGAGTTACTTGGCGTCTCATCTGGATGCAACAAGCTGTTTGCAAATTGAGTCGGGTCACACTGGCTGGATAAGGGTTAACCCTTTGTCTGATGAATGATCCGAGCAATAATGTTAACCCTTCGCTTGCTATTCGCGTCATTATACCTACCTGTAAATAGTGAAGACCCAGATGAGACAGCTCCTGCAGGAGCTGTCTCATCAGGGTCTGCACTATTTACAAGTTGATTGTGCAACCAGTGCACTCCACAGCAGTGATTGCACAGCAAAATACGTGTACACAGTGAAGATATATGTAATTATACAACAGGGCATGGGTAAAGAAGGAGAAATGTATTTTAAAATTCAGCAATCGAAGGGTTAATAAACACATTAATCAGCTGAATTTATATAAAGCCATTATGTGCAATTTATTACCACGGCTTAAACTGTAAAATCAGATCTATATTATAAATCACAAGCCATTTAGCAGACCATGACTTCTGTAGGAGCTGTCTAATCTGGATCTACTCTGTTTGAAAAGGCGTTAAACAGCATCTATAGGTCAAGGGCAAAGTATTCATCTGTAACAGCAGAAGATTGTTCCAAAGTCATTTGATACGATAACATGGACCAACATATTACATTATCCTTTGTTAAACAATTATGGACTATGGGATTTTCTATCGCAGTGAAATAAATATGATATTACACATATCACAGTGAAATAAATTTGATACGGCACAGCTTGTTTGATTATAAGTGATCAAGTGAATTAACTATGAAAATGAATACCATTGAAAAGGAATTGCAACTGAAGTAAGTTTGTTGGATTATATAATTACTGAGATAAAAAGAGTAGTTTTTAACCCTTTCCGTGTTTAATATATTCATGAAAGAATAATATTGTCATGAATATTAATGAGCCTAACAAAATTTTCATGCATATAAAAAAAAGGATTTTTGACTGTGGCAGACAGTGTAGAATCAAATCTATATAATCCCTATAGGAGCTGTCTGATCTGGGTCTACTAGGTTTGCAATGCGTGAAAAGGCATTAATATGAAGTTCATAATGGGAAAAGAATTCTTGCAGTAACATCATTCAAAGTGAAAAAGAAGACCTTTGTTTTTCACAGGATTTGGAGAAAAAAAAGCACAGTGAAAGCCTCGATAAGAAAGATCCACATAACAATGATGAAACATTTTAAGTTCACCATGAATGTAAGAAATAATGACATCATGAATATTAATTAGAATAATTGTTATAATAGCACAATGACATGGAAATGTTTAGCCATGGAAGAACTAAGCTGAGATGACAAGTAACTCAATCTTTGCACGTAATCAGAAGTACTTGACACTCAGAATATTTTCTTCAATACTAAAACAGGATTTGTGAATTGCAGCAGACAACAATATTGATGCGGAAGAAAATTGTGTAGCGTGCTAGAGGCTGATCTGTGACTACATCACTTAACTTCTTTTCATAATAAATATTTGTCAAATGCAAAATATGTCGTCTGCAATAAATTCTGGTCTGCAACAAATTCTAAAAGCATATTTTCTCCATTGTTTTTAAAAGACTGACAAACAGTTTGGATACTGATCAGACGCCGAGTCTCTTGGCGTTTCATGTAAATCCAAACCGTCTGCATAGGTAATCACGAGCCTGCTGCTAGCGTGCAAATAGTTTACCGGTAATGGCAAATCAATACTGCAGTCCTTGCAGCCTACGATTTGTGCAGCTGAGCATGAAATGACCACAACTTTCAGTTTTTAATAGGACTTTTCCACGCCAACTAACATTCATCTGCAACAACTGTAGTCTGCTTCAATTCTAAAACCTGAATATTCATGTGACAATTCCAAATAATGACTTTATGAATATTAATTAGCAAACAGTGCAATCCCAGATTAAACTGTTCAATCATTAGGATCTACACTATTTGTACAAATAAGCTGCAGACCAAAGTTAATTTGAACGTCCACTTTAACCCATTCCCTCATAGGCTATTTTTAGACCAAACCTCTTTGAATAAATCTACCGAAAAGGAGCATTTACTACAGAAAAGGAAACCTTTAGAATTGTGTAGTTTTGAAACCATTGTGATAAATAGAGCATTAAAATATTGCTCCTTAGGAGCAAATGCTCTATTTATCACAATAGTTGTAGAAAGTGAGTTGTACAGAGGTATCAAAAGGCATCAATATGAGGGAATGGGCTACGGAGTTTTACTGTATATTGTATGTGCTAAACTGCAGCTTCAAGTACAAAACACTTAAACCCTTTCCCTCATATAAACGCCTTATTATGCATTTGAAAACAGAGCAGACCCAGCAGGGGTGTTTCACCTTCTATAACAGAGGCCTGTAAAAGGCCCCTTCCAAACTGAAAATTTCTTTAAAATCATGCAGTTTTCCCAAAAATCCAAACTTACACCAGCTTTTTTTATTCCCAAATCAGCAGTTTTAGCGATAATTCTTCCCAAAATCAGCAGGCTAAGGCCCCTTCCCAATTAAGAGAGAAAAAGCCCTGCCCAGATCAGACGGCTCCTATAGAAGCCGTCTGATCAGGGTCTGCTCTATTTCCTTATGATATGATATAGATGTGATTGTAGAGTTTTGGTCAAAGCAAAAAATCCCCCTGAAACTTCAGCTAATAAATATTCATGACATCATTATTTCTTACTTGAATAATTATAGAACAGGGAACATGTTAAATGACACTGCACTTTTGATACCTGACTCATAGATCAAATGGCCCATAAATAACCCTTTCCCTCATATAAACGTGTTTTCACGCATTTGCAAACAGAGTAGACCCAGATCAGACGGCTCCTAGAGGAGCCGTCTGATCAGGGTCTGCTCTGTTTGCTAATAAAAATTGATAGATCTGTTTCTTTACTTTCTAAAATGACTACAATGTTCCACCTTCCATATTTCTTTATAACTATTTTGGTAATGAATATTCAGTAGGTATTGAAATATGGAATAAACGTAGAACAGGGAAAGAGTTAAGGACAACTTGCAGAGCTACTGATAACAGTGCATACTCAAATACTAAAATCATCATTTCTCAACCAAACCCTATGCTGTGACCACTCCTTGAGACAATTCTAAAGAGTGGTCACAACATAGGGTCTGGCGTATAAATTAAGAACTGTTATACTTGAAAATATTTTAATTTATGCATCTTTAATGTGGACCTTTGAACTATAATTATATACAGTAAAACCCCGCTAACGCGACCACCTAAAATAGGTGTAATTCTAGGTGCTAGATGCAGGTGGTAGCTTAATGCAGGACAAAAGTAATGCAGAAAGCTCCTAGAGGAGCTTTCTGCATTACTTTTGTCCTGCATTAAGCAACCACCTGCTTATAAGGACAGGTATGTTTATTCAGTAAGTGGTCGCATTAGAGGGGTTTTACTGTACTTCAAAAGTATCACACCAAAATTTATTAACCATTTACTCCATGAATATTCATGAACTAATTAATGAGATCATGAATATTAATTAAATTAATTGCTATAACAGCACATGGACACCAGAAGTATTGGCCATAGTAGAAACTGTAGAACCATACCTATATTATATCAAAAGCAAACAGAGCAGACCCTGATCAGATGGCTCATACAGGAGCCATCTGGTCTGGGTCAACTTTGTTTGCAAAGGAGCAGAAAGGAATATTTATGGAGTACAGGGTTAACATGATTTCTGTTGAGTTTATATAAATAACAAACTAATCAACATTACATGCTTCCCTTCGGCCAAGATTTTGACGCTTGCGTCAATAGTTTTCTTGTTCTTTCTGTCAAGCATAACGGAGAAAAACTCATAAAAACATCATTAACTTCCAGCTTTTAGCAACAGATCATTGGGAAAATTATTCAGCCATTCAATGGTTAATTGTTTGTCTGTATATTGAAATCAATAAATATTTCCCTACAGAGCATATGTTTCTTCATAAGCTATACCTTTTCACATTTATTTGCAAACAGAGTAGTTCCAGATCAGACAGCTGCCTGATCAGGTTTTACTCAGTTTGCTTATGAAGTTTCATATGGGCTATGAGATTGATATAGATTTGTCAGGATCACAAATTCCCTTGTTGATATCCACCATAAACAAGATGTGCTTGTGAAACACTATGCCACTGCCCAATTTGACCCTAAAGGATGACCTTGACCTTGACATGTCACCATTTGAAATGTGCAACTTCATGAGATACACATGCATGCCAAATATCAAATCTCTATCTCGACTGGTTCAAAAGTTATGGCCAAGTCGGTGATTTGACCTATATATTTTGACCTCTGACCTTGGAAGGATGACCTTGACCTTGACATGTCACCCCTCAAAATGTGTGGCTTTATGAGATACATGTGCATGCCAAATATCAAGTCTCTATCTGTACTGGCTCAAAAGTTATGGTCAATGTTAAAGTTGCTGACAAACAGACAGACAGGGCAAAAACAATATGCCCCCAAGATCTGATCTGGGGGCATATAAATTTGGTTAATTTTCATACTGTCATTATTTCTTATGAATATTCATTTACTGTTTATTGTAGACCCAGCACATATAAGTAAAATCTCGATTATTCAAACAGTAAAATACGTATAATTATCGAGCTTTAAGATAGGTGGCAGCTTTTTAATGCATGGTGAGTCATGCTGAAAGCTCCTTTAGGAGCTTTCTGCAGGACTTTCACCATGCATTAAGCAACGACCTGCCTTAAATGGGTCTAAATTCTTCTATACAGAAAATTAAAACTAGAATTATCGATAAAGATGCGGGGTATAATAATCGAGATTTTACAGTATACTTTGTTGCATGGGGTATAATTATACAGTTTTTGCCGCAGACCAAATAATCCTGTGTTCATATACCATTTTGTATAAAATTTCAGCTAATAAATATTCATGATGTCATTATTTCTTACCACAGCAACAGATAAGATGTATACTCAAATACAAAACTCGTCATTTCTCCCCCAAACCCTATATTGTTACCACTCTTTAGAATCATCTCGAAGGGAGACAAGTTATTCTTGAAAATGTTATAACCCTTCACTTGCTATTCACATCAATATACCTACCTGTAAATAGTGAAGACCCAGATGAGACAGCTCCTGCATGAGCTGTCTCATCAGGGTCTGCACTATTTACAAGTTGACTGTGCAACCAGTGCACTCCACAGCAGTGATTGCAAAGCGAAATATGTGTACACAGTGAAGATATATGTAATTATACAACAGGGCATGGGTAAAGAAGGAGAAATGTATTTTAAAATTCAGCAAGAGAAGGGTTAATTTACGCAATTCTTATATGGACCTCTGCTTACCCCAATAAGGGATTGAGCAGCCTTTTTCTTTGGAAGCATATACAGTAAAACCTCTCTATAACGGCAACTAAATTGTGTTAATTAGTTGGTATATTAGGGCAGGTGGCTGCTTAAAGCAAGGTGAAAGTAAAACAGAACGCTCCTGTAGGAGCCTTCTGTTTTACTTTCATATTGCTTTAAGCAACCACCTGACTTTAACACAACATATTTGATGTAATGTAGTGGCCATTATAGAGAGGTTTTACTGTAGATCATTTAACTTTTACTCCATAAATGCACCTTTCTATGCCTTTGCAAACACTGAGTAGGAGCCATCTGATCAGGGTCTGCTCTGTTTTCTTATGATATAATATAGATATGATTCTAGATGGCCAAAACTTCCTATGTCCATTTACTACTATAATCGATCTAATAAATATTCATGATGCCATTATCTCTTACACAAATATTTTTATTACAGGGTTGCCACAAACCAGAGGAAACAAAATTCCCTGACAATTTCCTGACATTTCCCTGACATAATTTCAAATTTCCCTGACACATTACATCGCGAAATTTGGTGTTTCCGTCATAATTTCTGTAATGCATTACGAAAATATAAAATCTATGACCTTCATTCTCATGTTTTTTCAATATTCCCTGACAATTCCCTGACATTTGCCTACATTTTCAAATTTCCCTGACAGTTCTCAAAATTCCCTGACCTTGAAAAATTTTCAATTTCCCTGACTTTTCCCTGACGCGTGCCATTATCTCTTACACGAATATTAAAAGAAAATCAACTTCTAAATATTCATGACACAAATATTCATGAGGTAAAGGGTTAGCATTATTATGTAATGAAACAACAATCATTTCTAATCATATTGTAACACTGCATGAACAGGCCTACAGTCACGACCCACACCAAATCCATTAATCTTACTTGATCCCATTTGAAAGTATTGCATGATCTCTAATAATCTCTTATAAACAGATTACACACTTTATCAAATGTTTAATCCTAAAACCTTTTCAATGCTGAATTATCCCAGAGGAATGGTCCATCAGTGTTTAACCCTTTCCTCCATAAATACGCCTTTCTACACTTCTGTTAAAATCACCTGTTGAAACCATTATGATAAATAGAGCATTAATTATTTTGCTCTGAGCAATTTTTTCTTTTTTTTGCTCTATTTATCACAATGGTTTCAAAACTACAAAATTCTAAAATTTTCCTTTTCTCTAGTTGATGCTTCTTTTGGGTAGATGTTCAAAGAGGTGGGATCTAAAAAAAGCCTATGAGGAAAGGGTTAACCTTCTAAACTCCATGCATATTCACGACAGAGTAATAATGACATCATGAATATTAATTAGATTGCTATAATATATAGCACATGGATCGTATCTATACTATTCCATAAGCAAATAGAGCAGATATTGATTAGACAGAAGCTGTCTCATCTGGGTCTACTCTGTTCACAAAGGTGTAGAAAGGAGTAAAGGTTTAATCCTTTACCTGTTGAATATTCATATAAGAAATGACATCATGAATATTAATTAGATTGATTTTTATAATGGCATATGAACACAGGAGGTTTTGGTATTGGTAGAAACAGTATTATAAGCAAGCAGAGGAGACGCTGTAAGTTCCTGTAGGAGCCAAGCTGTCTGATTATGGTCTACTCTGTTTGCAAACATGCAAAAAAACGTTTGAATGACAGAAAGGATTAACTATACAGTTCACTCAATGTGAAAATCTTAAACCGGCTACAGGATAATGATTGACAACCAGTGCAGACTGATTAGAGGACTCCTCTGGGTCTATGTTGTTTGCAAATGTCAGAGTATGCGTGTCCCACATTCAAAGGATTCAATACAAATTTTCATATAGAATTTTTTTTTCATTTATTCTGATGGGGCAATATTTTTGGTTGGAAAGAATTCTGTTTGACTCCTCACATGATAGACTCGCGTTAACCCATTCCCATTTCTGTTCTCTATTTATCACAATTTATTCAATACTTATTTTTACAGAGGCGTAGAAAGGCGTATTTATGGAGGAAAGGGTTAGACTTTGATTTCTCACATACCTTCCCTTATCTCCGAGTTAGAACAACGGATTAAGATTTCCTTATCTGTAACACGTGTAAGATCACTTTAGAACATATCACGTCATACGTCATATATATGACGTCAAACCATAGAAACCGATGTTTACATGTCATTTAAACGGCGAAAATGCACTTTTTTGATATGTGAGAAAAAGAATCTGATGCTCGTTGTCTTTTAAGATCACATGTTCCTAAACTCACCAAGAAAATGTTATTAAGCTCGCCAAGGCTCGCTTAATGACATTTTCTAAGGCTTGTTTGGGAACATGTGATCTTAAAAGACAACTCGCAACAGATCCTCTATAATTATCTCAAACTTGGATAACTCAGACTTTGGGATAACTCGAAGTAACAGTTTGGTCCTTCCAAAATTTACAATATAGACTTGTTCTAAAATGTATCATTACACATATCTAGAAACACATGTGACAGCTTAATGCAAGTCGAAAGTAATGCTGAAAAGCTCCTATAGAAGCTGTCTGATCAAAGGTTATTAATATTTCTGGTATTTATTTCTTACATGAATGCTGCCACGGTCTAAAGTTCTTGAATTCATATACCATAAAATTCAGGTAATTAATATTCATGACGTCATTAATCCACCTGTGCACTTGGTCAGCATAAGGTGCAGTAAGGTGTGTTAGACAGTAAGCCAGATTACCTGGTATTACAAAATACCTGCACCCTCCTTTGTAATCCTGACCTGTGCTTCACATCTGCAAAGTTCTTATGATTATCCATTTACTCCATAAATACGCCTTGGCAAACGGAGGAAACCCTGAGATCAGATGGGACAGCTCCTATACTAGGAGCCATCTGATCAGGGACAGCTCCTATAGGAGCCATCTGATCTGGGTCTGCTCTATTTGCTTATGATATATACATGTGAAAAGAAGGGAAAAACTCAGGACCAAACAAATCATCCGGTATCGAGAGTATTCCAGCTTACACAAGGTTCGGTTTTCACAGGTTTCACTGTAATTATAATAGATATGATTCTACAGTTTCTGCCATTGCCAAAATATCAGGTGTCAATGAGCTAATATAACAAATTAATTTCGTTAACAATCATGATGTCATTATTTCTTAACCCATTCCCTCATATTGGCAACTTTCGACGACTCTGTAAAACTCCTATAGGAGCAAATGCTCTATTTATCACAATGGTTTCAAATACAAAATTCTAAAATTTTCCTTTTCTCTAGTTAATGCTCCTTTTTGGTAGGTTTATTCAAAGAGGTTGTATCTAAAAATAGCCTATGAGGTAATGGGTTAAATGAATCAAGGAATAAAGTGTTCAGTGCATAACAATGTAAGCTATTTCTGTAGAACCGTTCTCGTTAGCTCTGTCACAGGAGCATTTAGTAGAGTTAATATGGTATATTATTACCCCTTTCTTTCACATGAAAGCCTTTTCATGCATTTGCAAACAGAGTAGACCCAGATCAGATCAGGGTGTGATAGGAGCAGTCTGATCAGGTTCTGCTGTTTGCTTTTGACATAATATAGATCTGATTATACAGTTTTTGTCAAAGCAAAAAGTTTCCTTGAAAAGTTAACCTTAGAATAATTTAGCTTATTAATATTCATAACATTATTTCTTACAAGAATATTGGATAGGGAAAGGGTTAACACTTTCTTTCATATAAACATATTTTCACACATCTGCAAACAGAGCAGACCCAGATCAGACGGCTCCTATAGAGGCTGTCTGATCAGGGTCTGCTCTGTTTGCTAATGGAATTTGAAAGATCTGTTTTTTTACTTTCTAAATGGCTACAATTTTCCACCTTCCATATTTCATTATAGCTATTCAGTAGGTACCCAAATTTGGAATACAAATAACCCTTTCCTTCATAAACACACCTTTCTACGCCTCTGTAAGTCACCTGGTGAAACCATTGTGATAAATAGAGCATTTGCAAATGCTCTATTTATCACAATGGTTTCAAAATACAAATTTTTTAGGCATTAGCAAACAGGGTAGACCCAGATCCTGCAGGAGCCATCTGATCAGGGTGTGCTTTGTTTGCTAATTAAATTTTAAAGGTCTGTTTCTTTACTTTCTAAAATGACTACAATGTTCCACTTTCCATATTTCATTAGAACTATTTCACCCATGAATATTCAATATAGATATTGAAATTTGCAATAAACATGGGGATGGTAAATGATAAGGGCCAAATGTAAATGAAAAACTTTCAACATTATCAACAGATTATACCAAACATGAGTGGAAATAAAATGACCGAGATTGAATCATTTAACATGAATGATGTTTTGGTGTTTGTGGCAATATTGAATGTGACTTTTAAAATATCTCATGGCACAAGGCCAAATGTTCTTTGTCATGCAACTTGATAAATATCACTGAATTTGGCAATTAACGTTCATTGGGTGTCGCTATAGCTTAAAGCACATGAGTACTTTATACCGGTACTTGAAGGTAGAAAAACTGAAATGATCTTAAACCCTTTCCTCCATAAATACGCCTTTCTACGTCTCTGTAAAAGTCACCTGTTGAAACCATTGTGATAAATAGAGCATTTGCTCCTATAGGAGCATTTAGCAAATGCTCTATTTATCACAAATGTTTCAAAATACAAAATTCTAAAATTTTCCTTTTCTCTAGTCAATGCTTCTTTTCAGTAGATTTATTCAAAGAGGTTGGATCTAAAATTAGCCTATGAGGCAATGGGTTAAATCAAGGCATTTCTGACCTAGTTTCATTTTTAACCCTTTGAATACCGGTACAAGAAACATGTGTCCTGGCATTTGCAAACAGTGTAGGAGCTGTCTGATCAGTGTCTGCTGTTTGCTTATGGAATGGTACAGATATGATTATACAGTTACAGTGTAGCAGCTGTCTGATCAGGGTCTGCTGTTTGTGTACGGAATGGTACAGATATGATTATACAGTTACAGTGTAGGAGCTGTCTGATCAGGGTCTGCTGTTTGCTTATGAAATGGTACAGATATGATTATACAGTTACAGCGCAGGAGCTCTCTGATCAGGGTCTGCTGTTTGTGTATGGAATGGTACAGATATGATTATTCAGTTTTTGCCACATACCAAACCATGTGTGTTCATAAAGTTATACTGATAATAAAATTTCAATGAATATTCATACAGTCATTATTTAGTAAAACCTCTCTAAACTGGACGTCCAATTTGGTGTAAATATCTGTACTGGAGACAGGTGGCAGCTTAATGCAGGGTGAAAGTCATGCAGAAAGCTCCTTTAGGAGCTTTCTGCATGACTTTAACCATGCATTAAGCAGCCACCTGCCTAAAAGTATCTAAATTCTTCTCTACTAGAATTCCGGTTAAGACAGGTTTTACTGTACATGAATATTCATCAGGTAAAGAGTAAAGCCTGTCACATTGAATGGACTCTATTGTTAACCCTTTACTCAATAACTGCGCATTTCTACACCTTTGCAAACAGAATGGACCCAGATCACATGGCTCTATAGGAGCCGTCTGATCTGGGTCTGCTCTGTTTGCTTATGATATAGATATGATTCTACAGTTTCTGCCATTACCAAAATATCCTGTGTTAAAGTGACATATTAAAAATTAATCTAATTATTATTCATGATGTCATTATTTCTTGCATGAATATTCATGGAGTAAAGGGTTAAATAATGATGGACAATTCCACTGAATATTTAGTATTGAAAGAAATACCCTATTACCTCATGTTTATTTATGTTAGACAGCATGCATATTAATTAGCTCACTTTTTATAGTAGCATAATAGATACGAACATGGGGGATATTTGAAGATGGCCGAAACTGTACGATTAAATTTATATTCCAGTATCCCATAACCAACCACTTAAACATATTTATATGTTGAAACTAATGGATGCATAGATGGACATACACTCAATCTCTACTGTGGCTACTATGTCAAGCCGACCACGAGCTCGCTTGACAAAATATCCCACAAGTTTTATCTTCAGAGAAATTGGCTCATCAATATCTCTACCCATCATTCCAGCTCAGTAATTTACTTTTTAATCTGACCTAGAACTAGCTTCCTGGATAAATTGATTTTGCAATCAACTTACCGGTAATAAAAGTTGTCAAGTCAGCCATAACCCCCTGACACAGTGGGTCATTTAACAATAGCCTGACGTCTATAATTATTACATTGCCAACTTTCATCTGTAAGAATCGTCATCTGCTACAATTATCTAAGAAATAATTAATTCCATTTCCATTAACCTTTTCCGTTCTATGTTTATTCCTAATTTCGATACCCACTGAATGATCATGGACAAAATAGTTATAATGAAATATGGAAGGTGGGACATTATAGCCATTTTAGAAAGTAAAAGAACAGGTCAAATTCCACTAGCAAACAGAGCAGACCCTGATCAGACAGCTGTCTGATCTGGGTCTACTCTGTTTGCAGATGTGTAAAAAGGCATTTATATGAGGGAAAGGCTTAACAATATCTGCTCAATTTCCGATTTGCTGAATGTTTCGCCGACTTCAAATTCAATCAAGCTTTTGAGAGCTCATGGATCCTAGTTGTTTACCAGTGCCAGTCGAGACACACTAAGTTAACCCTTTCCCTTACAAATTTCAATACCTACTGAATACTCATGGGCATAATAGCTACCGGTATAATGAAATATGGAAGGTGGGACATTGTAACCATTTAAGAAAGTAAATAAACAGATCTTTCAAATTCCATTAGCAAACAGAGCAGACCCTGATCAGACGGCTCCTATAGGAGCCGTCTGATCTGGGTCTACTCTGTTTGCAAATGCGTGAAAATACATTTATATGTGGGAAAGGGTTAACCATAGACCCAGATCAGACAGCTCCCGAAGAAGCCTTCTGATGAGGGTCTGCTCTGGTTCAGGGCTAAAGCTGGAGCTCTCCCTATATTTTCTATATATTTAAACTTCTCCCTCAGCTCATGAAGAAGTCAACAGGGCTTATGAAATAGTAGAGATCTAAATGTTACAGCTTCTGCAATGATAAAAAATTCTCTTGATCACAACGGCCATTATAAAATTCAGTTAATTGATCTTCATACATAAATTATTTCTCATATAAATATTCCTGAGGGAAGGTATTAATTGGTGTCTCAACTCTCAAAGGTTATCAGGTCAAAAGCAAACAGAGCAGACTCTGATCAGACGTCTCCTATAGGAGACGTCTGATCTGGGTCTATTCTGTTTGCAAATGCATGAAAAGGCATTTATATGTGAAAAAGCATTAATATGAAAGAAAGGGTTAATGAATAAACTGGGTCTATACTGTTTGTATACATCAGTTAACTAAAGTCCCCCAATGCATTCATTGCGTCTATGATAATTTATCAACTGATATTGGGGTATGGTTATATTTATTGGGTCAAGGAATCACTGCATGGATCAGAACTTATCTGAAGTGAAAACCCTTGAAGATCAATAACTATCAAGCACTGAAATCCGGTTACACCGTAAATATTTGGACGCCTTGATCCATTGGTCAAGCTTAACCCATTCCTTCATATAAATGCCTTTTCACGCATTTGGAAAAAGAGTAGACCCAGATCAGATGGCTCCTATAGAAGTCATCTGATCAGGGTCTGCTCTGTTTGCTTATGAAATTATAAAGGTCTGACATTACAGTTTCTATCAATACCAAACATTGCACATATGCAATTATAAAATTTTAGTTACTACATAATTACTCCATAATTGTTCAAGATGCCATTATTTCAAACATGAAAAGGGTTAAATGTAGAAACATATTTCAGGAGCAATCTAATCTGGGTCTGCACTATTTGCTTAACCCTTTCCCTCATATATAAACGCCTTTTCACGCATTTGGAAACAGAGTAAACCCAGATCAGACTGCTAATTGAATTTGAAAGATATGTTTCTTTACTTTCTAAAATACCAGTTGCTACAATGTTCCATGTTTCGTATTTCATTTTAACTCTTTTGTCCATGAGTATTCAGTAGGTATTGAAATTTGGAATAAACATAGAACATGGAAAGGGTTAAATTTGTCCAAATGTAGCCTAACCCAGTGAATGTGAGATGTGATCAGAGAGCTCCAAGAGGAACTATTTGACCGTGGGTCTGCATTGTTTGTCATTCAAATTCATCTAGTCAGTTCAAGCCTGCCATACTGATTAGACTAGTTAAACCTGGTTCCCTGTTCTGTATTTAGGCCAAATTTCAATACCTACGGAATATTCATTAACAAAATAGGTATGATGAAATATGGAAGATTGAACATTGTAGATATTTTGGAAAGTAAAGAAACAGATCTATCAAGTTCCATAAGCAAACAGAGCAGACCCTGATTAGACTATACAGTAAAACTTCGATTATCCGAACACTAAAATACGTATTATTATCGATCTTTAAGAGAGGTGGCCGCTTAATGCATGGTGAAAGTCATGCAGAAAGCTCCTCTAGGAGCTTTCTGCATGACTTTCACCATGCATTAAGCAGCCACCCGCCTAAAAGGGTCTAAATTCTTCTATACCGAAAATTCGAATAATCGAGGTTTTACTGTAGTTAAAACACTGACAATTGAGCCATTCAAAATCAACACTCAGTGGGCTATTCCATTCTGACAATTAATGGTTGGAAGGGTTAATTAGGGTTCTTCGGGTACTACACACACTCTGGCACACATACTTCATATGCAGAAGTTCCAAAATTCATAAAGTTCGAGCTTACCATGAATATTCAGCGAGTTTTGTTAAAGAAAAATGTAACACGACAAACAGTGCAGACCCTGAGAGACCTCACCTGGGTCTACACTGTTTGCAAAGGCCATTAGCGACTCGTTTCCTGCACTGAAAAGGTTAAACTGTTTACCAACTGAGTATATTTATAAGATCTGTATAAAGATGCTTTATAGAATTCAAAATGCACTTTTATAAGTTAATAGGACATCTAACCACTTAATCCATTACTTAAATGAGAAGAGTTAATGTGCAGAGTTAAGTCTTTGTTCGATAAGCAATTATCAAATACAAAAATTCAACTTAATTCTTCAAGTCAGAATTTCTCACATTTCTTTTCATAAATATGCCTCTCTTATGTCTTTGCAAACAGAGTAGACACAGATCAGATTGCTCCTATAGAAGCCGTCTAATCACAGTCTGCTCTGTTTGCTTATGGAATTACATAGATCTGATCGTAGTTTTAACCCATCGCTTGCTATTCACATCAATATACCTACCTGTAAATAGTGAAGACCCAGCTCCTGCAGGAGCTGTCTCATCAGGGTCTGCACTATTTACAAGTTGATTGTGCAACCAGTGCACTGTGCAACCAGTGCACTCCACAGCAGTGGTTGCACAGTGAAATACTTGTACACAGTGAGGATATATGTAATTATACAACAGGGAATGGGTAAAGAAGGAGAAATGTATTTTAAAATTCAGCAAGCGAAGGGTTAATCAAAGCAAAAATTTCCCTTGAAAAGGTACCCATTATAGTAGATGTAATTAGAATATTCATGATGTGGCCAATTCATGCATAAATGTTCTTTGCACACTAGTGGCACTCTGCGGTGACCAATGTAGATCTAGAATAGATGAGAAAATGTTTGACACTCTGCAGTGACTAATGTAAACAGTGTAGATCCCGAAGAGAGATGAGAGAAACTGTTTGACACTTGCCATTATACATGTAACAAAGGTCCAGATACGATGCGTAAATTAAAACATTTTCAAGAATAACTCCTTTATTTCTCCACCAAACCCTATGGTGTGACCACTCTTTAGATTTCTCTCTTCGAGACAAATCTGAAGAGTGGTCAAACAGAGCTACAGATAAAGGTGCGTACCCAAATACTAAACTCATCATTTCTCCATCAAACCCTATACTATGACCACTCATAGTCGAAGAGACGATTCTAAAGAGTGGTCACAGTATAAGGTTTGGTGGAGAAATAAAGGAGTTATTCTTGAAAATGTTTTAATTCACGCATCTTATCTGGAGCTCTGCACATCATAGGGTTTGGAAATGGCAATTTTGATATTTGAATACGCACATTTATCTGTTGCTCTAAGGCTTAACCCATTCCCTCATATTGACGTCTTTTGGCACCTCTGTAAAATTCACTTTTTGAAACCACTGTGATAAATAGAGCATTTGCTCCTATGGAGCAAATGCTCTATTTATCACAATGGTTTCCAAACTACACAGTTTTAAAGTTCTCCTTTTCTATAGTAAATTCTCCTTTTCGGTAGATTTATTCAAAGAGGTTGGGTCTAAACATAGCCTATCAGGGAATGGTTTAATTACAGACAACTTAATAAAGCATGCAAAGTGTGAACCCTTTACCAGTGGAATATTCATGTAAGAACTAATGACATCATGAATATCTACATAATATATTAGCTGAAATTTTATAATGTAAACTTTTCCAGGGAATTTTTTGCCTTGACGGAAACTGTAAAATCAGATCTTTATCATGTCATAAGAAAACAGAGCAGAACCTGATCAGACTGCTCTTACAGGAGCCATCTGATCTGGGTCTCCTCTGTTTGCAAAGGTGTGAAAATGTGTCTATATGAGGGAAAGAGTTAAGCAGTTTTGGACATTTTTTCCTGTCATTAGTAATCACCCCCTCCCACTTCTTACTTATTTTCTGCCATTCTGCACTAAACGATATTGACATCATTATAGAGTTACGCCACCCTGGCAGTCACTGAGGCCAATAAGCCTTCCAGTCAATATTTGTATGCCGCTCTTATACACCTACTCCATTAAGTGAAAAGTTTCACAAAATAAACATAGGAACACACACTGGAGAAATCCAGTCCAGGATTATCTGGAGATAAATTTAAAGGGCCGATGGGCGGGACAAGCATTGAATGTTTTTTGAACAGTTTTGCAAAGTTATGCAAAAAAAGCCAAGAGTTGAAAAGTCAGTGAATACCTGTAGAAGAAGCAATGGATACTAATATTAGTGATTTTCTTCAGTGATTCATATTTTATCTTTGAAAATAAATTTACGTGTTTAAGGATTTAAAAATGACTTGGATTTTCACAAATAGAGGTACTGTATATATGTTTTCCGTTTTACAAATGATAGACTGCTCTATACAGTCCTGCAATCCTTTACTTGATAGAGACATTTCTTGGTACTTTTGCAAACACAGTCCACCCAGATCAGACGGCTCCTGTAGGAGCTGTATAATTAGGGTCTACTCTGTTTGCTTATAGATTATCAATATCTTTGATATGATTTTACGCTATTTGCAGAGTAATGTATTGACCCTTTCCTCCATAAATACGCATTTCTACGCCTCTGTAAAAATCACCTGTTGAAACCATTGTGATAAATAGAGCATTTGCTCCTATAGGAGCAAATGCTCTATTTATCACAATGGTTTCAAACTACAAAATTCTAAAAAAAATCCTTTTCTCTAGTTAATGCTCCTTTTCGGTAGATTTATTCAAAGTGGTTGGATCTAAAAATAGCCTATGAGGGAATGGATTAACTTGTTTTATATAACAAAAGCAAGTAAGCTGTTCAAAACATACAATTTGTGGGGTCTGCCATGAATCTTTAGTTTATTAATTTTTGTGATATCATTCACTGATACTTATGAAGTTATGATCCAGATGCCATTCTGGATTCTTTGCCCTGTACTTCATATAAATGCCTGTAGGAGCTGTCTGATCAGGGTCTGTTCAGCTTGCTTACGGAATTATTTAAGTTGGATTCTACAGTTTTTGTCAGAGTAAGCAAAAGTTGCTCTTTAAAAATTTAAAGTATAAAAAATAAGAAAATGAATATTCATGAAATTATCAATACATGAATATCATTTATAGCTGTTCAGTTAACCCTTAACTGTGAAAAATTATGTCTGCTTAATCCTTTCCTCCATGAATATTCATATAGGAAATAATGACATCATGCATATTTATTAGATTAATTTCAATAATAGCACATGGACACATGATTTTTTGGCCATGACATAAACTGTACAGTCAGACGTCATATTTATGGAGTAAATGGTTGAACTCTGACCTGTTACAGCTTATTGTGATTTGTTTACGATTTTGAGAAACTTTTGTACTTGAAGGTTACAATTTAAAATTGGATTTTCAATCCTTTTGCAAAATACGGTATTCCAAAGCTCCGAAATATTTTTATTCAGTTCATTGTCTTCTTGTTTTGTTACAGAATTTTGCATAATTTCCCTTAATCCATTCCCTCAGAGACTATTTTTATATCCAACCTCTTTGATTAAATCTACAGAAAAGGAGCATTAACTAGAAAAATGGATTTTTTTAGAATTTTGTAGTTTGAAACCATTGTGATAAATAGAGCATTTGCTCCTATAGGAGCAAATGCTCTATTTATCATAATGGTTTCAAGAAGTGACTATTACAGAGGCGTAGAAAGGTGTATTTATGGAGGAAAGGGTTAAAGTCATTTATGAATCTAACCCTTTGCCTGCTTACACTTGCAAACAACTTGGATCCGGTTGAGACACTTTGACATCTCATCTTTGACATCTCATCAGGATCCAAACTGTGTCAAATTTTAAATCGCAACCTTCATGGCGATATGACCGAAATACTGATAAAGTGACGTCAAAGTTAAAACCCAGATACAAACAAATACAGCTGACCCTGACCTTTAGTATTCAAATATAGAAACCAGTACGGGTACTTTATCATGAGCTGTACAAACACATATTGTTTGTCAAGGCCTCTCCTGATGAAATACTATCAGAGAAAACCTATTCATGTTCGATTGCTGAAAGTATTTGTAAACCCTCTACCTCACCAATAATAACCCTTTCCTTCATGTAAACACATTCATGCTCGATTGCTGAAATACCTCATCAATATTAACCCATTTCCTTCATGTAAATGTGTTTTCACGCATTTGCAAACAGAATAGACCAAGATGAGGCGGCTCCTACAGGAACTGTCTGATCAGGGTCTGCTCTGATTGCTTTTGGCATGTTAACCCATTCCTTCATAGGCTATTTTTAGACACAACCTTTTTCCAAAAGGAGCATTTACTAGAGAAAAGTAAAATTTTAGAATTTTGAAACCATTGTGATAAATAGAGCATTTGCTCCTATAGGAGCAAATGCTCTATTTATCACAATGGTTTCAAGACGTGACTATTACAGAGGCGTAGAAAGGCGTATTTATGGAGGAAAGGGTTAAAGAGCTGATTTTACAGTTTTGTCAAATGTTGGAATTTGAAAGATGTTTTACTTTATAAAATGGCTACAGTGTTCCACCTCCTACATTTCATTACAACTATTTTGTCCATGAATATTCAATAAGTATTGAAATTAGGAATAAATTAGGAATAAACATAGAACAGGGACAGATTTAATATGCATATATCTACACACAGCCACATTTCATTGCCTTTGCAAACAGGGAAGACCAAGATCAGATGTTGTTTGCTTATGATATAATATATGATTCTATAGTTTCTGCATGATCCAAAATGCCGCGTGTTCATTATAAAGTTAATCTAAAAAGTATTCATGTCATAAACTCTAACATGAATATTGAACAGGGGAAGGGTTAAGCTATTCAAATCAGCAGTGAGAGATAATGGGTGTACTAATACTTAGGGTAAATAAGACATATAGCCAATTAGACTCTACTGGAGATAACCCTTTCACTGTTCTATGTTTACCGGTATTCAAAATTTCAATACCTACTGAATATTCAAGGGTAACACAGTTGTAATGAAATATGGAAGGTGGAACATTGATACAATTTTAGAAAGTAAAGAAACAGATCTATCAAAAAATTCAATTAGCAAACAGAGTAAACCCTGATGAGATGGTTCTAATAGGAGCCATCTGATCTGGGTCTACTCTGTTTGCAGATGCGTGAAAACTCATTTTTCCACTGAGTTCGGCAGTATGAGGTAATTGGTTAAAGTATAAAATCAGCAAAGTTTGCTATTTTCCCCTATTTTTCATGATAGCATAATAAGTTTTAAAGGCCTCAAATACTAGGGACTCTCAAAAAATCCAAGGCACTCTCAAATTGAAAAAGCAGAGGGAAATCCCTGGAAAAGGCATATAAACGTGTTTTCACGCATTTGCAAACAGAGTAGACCCAGATCAGACGGCTCCTAGAGGAGCTGTCTGATCAGGGTCTGCTCTGTTTGCTAGTAGAATTTGAAAGATCTGTCTCTTTACTTTCTAAAATAGCTACACTGTTCCACCTTCCATATTTCATTATAACTATTTTGACCATGAACATTCAGTAGGTATTGAAATTTGGTCTAAATATAGAACAGGGGAAGGGTTAAAGGTTAAACAAATCGAGGGCTTGGTGGAAAACTATTCTAACTCCACTTTGTGAAGGAGTTAGAATAGTTTTCCACCAAGCCCTTGAAATAGACTACACACAGAAATATGCCTGATGTATAAATTTTTTTGTTTTTATATTTTTCAGCCATGATGGATGTCCAGAGTGAGTGTGAGGTCATTCCACGTGACTTTCTATGCTGTAAGATCTGTGACGAGGAGTACAAAGACCCAAAATACCTCATCTGTTTCCACTCCTTCTGCCACTCCTGTATAGAGGCACAGGAACACTGCCATGAGGGCTTCTACTGGTGCCCAATCTGCGGTACTGAGACAGACATGAATGATTTAAGTGTCAACAACTTGCCAGACAATGTCCTGGCCAAAAGATTACTTAACCCTGTTGCTGGTTCCCATCAGCAAGAGAAACTGTGTAAGTTCTGTAAACATGGTGGAAATTTCATTGATGCCAAAACATTCTGTATAGACTGTGACGATTTCTTGTGTGGTGAGTGTACCGACCATCATATGGGGCAAGATGACACTTCTGGTCATAAACTGGAGACAATAGAGGAGCATACAATGAGAATGGATTACGAGGAATCGGCGAAATCCGGGAAAGTCGTACCTCGTTGTTGTTCTTATTATGATCCTCTTGACATTGGGGCTTTATTCTGTGTTGACTGCGATATGGCCGTCTGTGGGGACTGCCACCTTTCTTATCATGAGGAACATCGGTGTGCTGAGGTGACGGCTGTGGCTGAGAACTTCACAAACAAGATCAAGCAGCCCCTGGATGAGCTGCAGGCCGATGCTACACAACTGCAAGAGGCCATGATAAACCTCCAAAAGGCAGAAGTCAGGACGATAGAGCAACAGAAAGAGCTGCATTTAGTTGTCAAAAAGCGTAAGAAATACCTGTATGATTTGATAACCCAGTATGAACATGTTCTGCTGGAGGAAATTGACCGACGCCATACACAAAACTTGGATGATATTCATTTACGGCGCAAAGAAATCCAGATGCATTTAGCAGCCATAGATGGTGTGAATGACTTTACTGAGAAACTTTTACACTATGGCTCATGTGAGGAAAAGGTTCTGATGCGAAAAAAGGTGGGCAAGAGAGTAAGGGAGTTGTGTGAAGAACCGTTACAAACTGAATCAATGGATCCTCAGCCTGTTGAGCTCACCCAGCCATCTATTGCGATAGAAGCTGTCTGTAATATGTTTGGGGAGTTGTCAAAGGAGCAGGGTGTTGTGACAGAGGATGACCCTGATGTGACTGAAGAACAAATAAATGTGGATTCTGGACATGGGAGTGAGATTGCTGAAAATAATGACAATGACATTGACAATGTAAATGGGATTAACGACAGTGATGGAGATAACTTGAGTTCTACCACAGGTAGTGACTTCAAGATGCTCAGTCTAAGTAGTTCAAGTGATGCACTGAGGAATGTGAAATTCCGCGAGGAGGTTGAAGAAACTGAGTACATTACAGAAAATTGTTTCACACTCGACACTCCAAAAAGGGAAATAACTCTTCCACAAACAATACAGCACGAATGCCTTAAAGGAATGGGGATAAACAAATACGGTGACATTATTGTAGGATCATCAGCTGCAAATTATCAAATGGTGTATCTGCTTGAAAAGCGGGGCATTATTCGTGGACAGATCCCTGTACAGACTGGATGGAATATTCATACTGTGTCCAGTGATGGAAAAGTGGCCCTGACTGTGGCAAGGGGAGACAATCGATACAAAGTTAGAATCATGAAGAATGACGTCTCTGGTAAGATCATGACAAGTACACAAATTGACAACTTTGGCCTGAACTTCGTCACCGCTGACGACAATGGCAACCTGATTGTAGCATCCAATAGATATGCTCATGTGACCAACTTCGGTAAAATGACCTCAAAAGCAGGAGGCAACATAAGCATGTATAGCCACAATGGCATCCTGAAACGTCGAGTAACCAATGAAGACTACCAAGATCTCGGCATGTACATACTTGAAAAGCCACACTGTATTTCCATCAATCCAAAGAACGGCAATTTTTATGTCGCAGATCCTGGCAGTCATAATGTCACTGGGTACGACAGCAGCGGTGAGCTACTGTTTGAATATGGCAACACTGATCATGATCCCGAGATCTACGATGGTCCTGACCTAGTATGCACAGACACCATTGGGAATATTCTAGTTGCTGACAAGCGGCAGGGCCGCGTGGATGTGTTGTCAGAGAAGGGAGAACTCCAGAAATCCTTGTTTACAGAAGACATTATCAAGTTTATTTCCGTGACGCCTGACAAACATCTTATGCTGGCAACAGCTGAGGGGAATATAAAGTTTTACGAGTACCTGAATATGTGAATATGCTAGTACAGTTACAGTGGTGACTATTCAAATCAGCAAACATTTTCACTTCAGGCAAGTTTCTTTAACCCTTTACTCCATAAATATTCATTTAAGAAATAATGACACAATGAATATTAATTAGATTAAATTTCAAAATGGCATATTAACACATGAAATTTCTGCCAAGGCAGAAAAACTGTAGAATCAGATCTATATTATTCCATAATCAAACAGAGCAGACCCTGATCAGATCACTCCTATAGGAGCCATCTGATCTGGGTCTGCTCAGTTTGCTAATGAAATAACATAGATATGATTCTATAGTTTTTACTAGGGCTGAAACATTTCTTGTTCACAGCTATTATTGATACATGTATTAAGTTACCTAATATAAATGACATCATTATTTCTTACATGAATATTTTTTTGAGTAAAGGGATGGTCAGAGAAGAATGGGTGTTCTAAAAACTTAACCCTTTCCCTGTTTTAAGTTTAGTCCAAATTTCAGTACCCACTGAATATTCATTAACAAAACAATAAAGAAGTATGGAACTTGGAACGTTGCAGACATTTTTTGAAAGCAAAGAAACAGATTTATCAAATTCTATTAGCAAACAGAGCAGACCCTGATCAGACGGCTCCTCTAGGAGCCGTCTGATCTGGGTCTACTCTGTTTGCAAATGCGTGAAAACACGTTTGTATGAGGGAAAGGGTTAATGAAATGTAGTGGTTTATTACCTAGCCATAATCTTTTCAACCCTGAATTTTCAGAATAGAATAGGCCATCAGTGTTTAACTATAGAGCCCACTAAATATGAAAGACTTAAATTTGCTGGAGGACAATGAATGGCAAACAGTGCAAACCCTGATCAGAGGGCTCCTCTAGGAACCCTCTGATCTGGGTCTACACTGTTTGTAAATGACAGTAAATGCGTGTCCAGGGTTGAAAGAGTTTAAGCACCTCTGCCAAAATTGTTGGCTATAAATGCTGGTAGCTGTTTTCTTCCATCTTTTTAAAAAAATATCACTAGACATGTGTTCACAGAACACAAAAGACCCTTTACTCCATGAATATTCATGTAATAAATAATTCATGAATATTAATCAGCAAATTTTGTTTATAATGACATGTAAACACAATAATTGTTTACAATGGCAGAAATTCTAGAACCAGATCTATGTTATTCATTAGGCAAACAGAGGAGACCCAGATCAGACAGCTTCTACAGGAGCTGTTTGTAGGAGCTGTCTAATCAGGGTCTACTCTGTTTGCAAAGGCATCTATATGGAGTAAAGGGTTAAATTTGGTCTGCATCAGGCTCCATTCACTTACATTTGAGATTGTTTTTGTGAGTAAATAATTAAATATGACCATGTAGGTATGATGTGGCCTATATAAATACATGAACCCCGGTATATGAAAAGGGCTGTAACTCTATTGTTATTGAGTGCATATCATAACCATACCCCTTGTTTTGAGAAATATTTTTTTTCTTCTCAGCAAATGCCATGCATAAATAGTACAACATCTTCTGTTCAATGTCATCGAGTCTTTTTTTACTTTTTAACCATACAACAGTGTCTTGCAAATCTAGAATTCATCTTGAGTTAAAAAGGCTGCAAAACTACCCTGAATTTTTCAGAGTGGAATGCTATATCAGTCAAATGGAAGATTTAACCTTTTCCTCCATGAATACTCATTTTTTTTTAAGAATGCTTGAATATTAATTAGATTAATTTGTTATAATAGCACATGGACATAGGGAATTTTAGCTTAGGCAGAAACTATAGAATCATATCTATATTATATTATAAGCAAACAGAGCAGACCCTGATCAGACAGATCCTATAGGAGCCGTCTGATCTTGGTCTACTCTGTTTGCATTATATTGACATAGAAAAGCCTATTCATCGAGTAGGGTTAATTGAATGATTCATTATGAAACAATAAATGTTACTAGAGGATTTTGAATGACAAAAGTACAGACCCTGGTCAGAATGTCCTCCTCTCATCTAGGGCTACACTGTTTGCAAAAATCAGAACCCTGCATTCAAAAGCTCAAACAGAATTTGAATCATTAACGAAAATATCCCGAAGGGCTTTCCTGGAAACTTGACTGATGATTGATACAGGTCACCGTACTGGTTAAGTTAGCAAACCTAAAACAATATACAGTAGACCCCCTCTAATGCGACCACTTAATGAACAAACATGGCTGTCTTTATAAGCAGGTGGTTGCTTAATGCAGGACAAAAGTAATGCAGAAAGCTCCTCTAGGAGCTTTCTGCATTACTTGTGTCCCGCATTAAGCTACCACCTGCATCTAGCAACCAGAATTATACCTCTTTAAGGTGGTCACATTGGCACATTAGGGGGGTTTTACTGTCTCAAGATTTATGAGACACCAGCTTATTAATATAGTACTGTTCCAGATGTGCATTTATTGAATGCTTAACCCGTATGAATATTCGTTACCTAAACTTGTATATTAGTCAATGAAAATTGAATGTTTGACCATTTCAGAAACTATAGAATTATATCTTTATTATTCTACAGTAAAACCTCTCAATAACCGCCACTAAATTGTGTTAATTAGTTGGTATTTAGGACAGGTGGCAGCTTAAAGCAAGGTGAAAGTAAAACAGAACGCTCCCATAGGAGCGTTCTGTTTTACTTTCACCTTGCTTTAAGCAGCCACCTGCCTTTACCACAAAATACTTGATGTAATTTAGTGGCTGTTATAGAGAGGGTTTACTGTATAAGCTAACAGAGTATACTCTGTTTGCTTAGTAAATTATACTAGATATGACTGTAGTTTCTGTCATGGCCAATATTCGTAAGTCATACTTTCTTGCATGAATATTCATTAGGTAGTGGGTTTAGAGAGATAATTCTTTTTTTTTTTTATATCTTTCTAAATAATTCATGATATCACTTTAGCATGATGCAAATGTATACTACATGTATGTATACTACTTAGACTTACAGAGCCATACATCAGATGCATAAATTATACCCCAGAGGTCCAGATAAGGTGCGAAAATTAAAACATTTTCACACATAGCTCCTTTACTTCTCCACCAAACCCTATACTGTGACCACTCTTATAGTATAGTCACAGTATAGGGTTTGGTGGGGTTGACGGTTTTAGTATTTGGGTATGCACCTTTATCTGTAGCTCTGATATCCCTTTCAAGACTAGCTCCTTTATTTCTCCACCAAACCCTATGTTGTGACCACTCTTCAGATTCTAAAGAGTGGTCACAACACAGGGTTTAGTGGAGAAATGACGATTTTAATTTTTCTGTATACATGTACATCTTTATTTATGGCCCTGCTTGTGTATCATTCGTTGTAACAGCGCTTGTACTTGTACTTATTTTACACAGGGCCATGAAGCTGAGACTAGGATCTGGAGAATGGCTCCATAACTCCAGATAAGAGGCTTAATAAGGAAATCTAAAACAGTATTTGGACATTACACAAAGTAAAGAATCAGATCTATATAATTCCATAAAAAAACAGAGCAGACCCTGATCAGACGACTCCTACAGGAACCGACTGATCCAGGTCTACTGTGTTTACAAAAGCATTATAAAGCATATCTATGGAATTGTTTGATCTGAGACTGCTGTTTGCAAGGGCGTGAAAAAGCCCATGTATGGAAATGTTTTATCTGGTCTATCTATGGACTTGTTTGATCTGGCCTATCTATGGAATAAAGGGTCAAGTTGAATCACACTGTAGATGTAGTTCCTTGTATTGGTATGAAGTAAGTTGTTACAGTGATGTCTCGTTAATCCGGAAACGTTCGTTCCCTGCGAAATTTCCGGATTAACGAATTTTCCGGATAAACGAATCGCCGTTGTATGCTGCAAAATATCAACTCAATCATAAACATTAACTTTCGCATCAAGAAGTTTTCGTGTAACGTTCATGTGTGCATATGTCATATGCCCGTAATAATCGTAAGTCATATCAAATTAATTGCCTTGTTTGTCGTTCTAAATGCTTTTTGCACCCTATCCATAAGCGTCAGTTCTCTCATTTGAGTAATGCAATGTGGATTATCGAATTTGCCTGCGGACAAACTTTGTAAAATCGACGTTGGTCTCCATTTTGACATGACTGGTTTTCCGAATATTCCATCCGCGTACATTTACTTGTAAGGCGGAAGTCGGGAACCAGCCAGCTCACGCGTGAGTTAGAATCTTAGGGAATTCCTAGCGGGAATCCCCAATTAATATAGCCTTGTAATTTCTGAATTAGAAAATCATTTAAGGTGATTAACAGTTTAACGATGGCGGCGCGGTTTTAACGTAACAAGTTAATTGGGCGAGTGTTCATCTCAATAAGGAACATTAAAGAACAGTAAAGAATATCAAACCAATTAAACAGTTTGCACACAGTCGGGGGTTGTTTTACCCATGCCCGTGATTGTAAACACAAGAATTCGCACCTCCGCGATGCACTATTGTTAAGTGTCAGGGGTGGGCAATTTAGCCCCAGGGCTACGGACCCGGCCGGATTAACGAGTCACAAATACAGGTAAATACATAGATTGGTTACCGGAAATCTATGTCCGGTTCCGGAACGCGAATTTCCGGATGTAACGAGTCAATTTACTGCACAAAAAATCCGTTCCCCTCGACTTTCGTCCGGATCGCGAGTTTTCCGGATTAACGAATTCCGGATTAACGAGACATCACTGTATATTCTATTTTTTGTTTTCATTAAACATTAACAAAATGCTGACATGTTGTTTTAATCAATTCCCATCGCTGTTTGAATTGTACAAGCTATGTTGTATGCAACCACTTTTTTCTCTGCCAGATGTATCTTTCAATGGTTTTCCAATACTATGGTCAAACATTTCTGATCCTGGTAACTGTAGCTTTGTGTCTGATTTGAATCTAAACTGTTTGATAGATTATCATATATTTAGCCAGATCTACAGATAACGGTGCATACACAAATACTAAAATCATCATTTCTCCATCAAACCCTATACTGTGACCACTCTTTAGAATCCTCTTGAAGAGTGGTCACAGTATAGGGTTTGGGTTTGGTGGAGAAATAAAGGAGCTATTCTTGAAAATGTTTAAATTAAACACATCTTATCTGGACCTCTGGTTTAGCAAACCAGAAGTGTTTGGCGGATTTTTATAGTGGTATATATAAACAAAGGAATTTTCGGTCATGGACATTTTTTTAGAATCCACCAAGATCAGACGACTGCTACAGGAGCAAAGGCGTATACATAGACATACATTATATGGATTACAAGGTTAAATGCCCTCTAACCTGGGATTTAAACTGAATGTCATCATTTACATTGGAAGGTCACACAAACACACAGGCATAAGTTACACCGTTTGTTCACCCTAGCTCTCATCTAACACCACAAAAACAAGTCATTACAGTGTTTGGATAATCTCCTCAACACTTTTACTCAAGTGGCCTTTAAACACACAAACAGAACATCTATTTACATTACACCATTATCCTTTACCTCTTTTCAAGCCATTGCAAACAGAGTAGACCCAGATCAGACAGCTCCTATAGGAGCTGTCTGATCAGGGTCTGCTCTGTTTGCTTATTGAATAACATAGATTTGATTCTACAGTTTCTGCCACAGCCAAAAATTCATGTGTACACCTGTATGTCATTATAAAAATTCAGCGGATAAATATTCATGACATTATCTTTTATATGAAGGTAAAGGGTTAAAGTGAAATTAAAAAAAAATAAGGATATAAAAAAAACAAACCAACAACACTGCCACCATTGGAACCAGATAAGTGTGCTGGATTTGGATCCAAACTTAGAGAAACTGACAATATTGGTAAAATGATTAATTTACCTGACATGCCTGTTTAAATCCTTAATATATAAAGTAGACCCATTCCAAATGGCTCTTGTAGGATCCATCTAATCACAGTTTGCTATATTTTATTTTAAGTAACATATATCTGATCCAAAGCTACAGATAATGGTGTGTACCCAAGTACTAAAATCGTCATTTCTCCACCAAACCCTATACTGTGACCACTCTTTAGAATCGTCTCTTCGAGACGATTCTAAAGAGTGGTCATAGTATAGGGTTTGGCGGAGAAATAAAGTTATTCTTGAGTTTATAGAGTTATTCTTGAAAATGTTTTAATTACACATCTTATCCGGAGCTCTGCTGATCCTTCAGTTTCTGCCATGTTAAATATTCCCACATTCATAATGCCATTATAAATTCAACTATTTATGATGTCATTATTTCTTAAATGAATATTCATGAATTAAAGAGTTAACGCTTTCCCTCATATAAACACATTTTTATCCTTTGCAAATAGAGAAGGCCCATATCAGATGGCTCCTCCAGTCTGATCTTGGTCTACTCTGTTTGCCAAGGCATGCAAAAGCATTTATATGAAGGAAAGGGTTAAATATTTTATCAAAGACAAAAGCAGTAAATTTTCCTACATCTGAATGTCAAATAGTTCTGTTCTTGATCAGACCAAGGGTTACTTTGCGTCTTTTTTGCATCAAGCTGGGGACAAAAATTTCAACCCATCTGCTCCTCCTGTGTGTGATTTGCCCTTCATTGTTTATATCGCAGGGCAAGTTTTCTTTTCAGTCTTCTTTGCTGGATATGTTAATACTATTTCAACATTTTTTGTCTCCTAATCACGACTGTATTCAAAAGTTTTGCCAATTCTAACTAAGAGGCTAAAGTTTAAATATTTTGGCTGTAAGCTAGGCGACTTCAAAATTGTCTGCAAACAAGCTTTATAACCATACACCAACTTTCACTCCAATTTGGCAACTGACCAATCGGGTATCAGATTACATTTCAATTCATAGCTAATTGGCTGAGGTGCCAATTTAAGTTGGGTATTGTCCAATCAGCACTCAAATTTCAAAACAGACACCCAGATCACAGATATCAGGTGACTGGAAGGTCGTGTCCTCATATTGTTAATCCTGCTAAAGTTATGAACACTTAATTAAGAAAGCACAAAAACCTTTTACTTCTGCTTTTCGCTGGTCATACCTATGAATGAAATATATATCACTTATGTCCATGTGCCTCAGAATCGATTCCCCTTTAGAAAATATGGATCTCATTTCATTTACTTTTTACCTGATAGAAATGCATTTTTATGTATTTGCAAACAGAGTAGATAGGAGATGTCTAATCTGGGTCAGCTGTTTTCTTATGAAATAATATTAGATCCGATTCTACAGTTTATGCCATGGTCCTAAAATTGCCTTATTCATAATGCTTTTATATAACCAGTGCATTAGGAAGGACAGCATACCCAATTATTGGAAGAATGTGTCATTGTAATAAGCTTTAGCAGAAAAAGTTTTGGAGGAAAATTGATGTAAATATGACAGTTAACCCTTTCCCTGATGCATATTCATGTAGGAAATAATGACATGAATATTTATTAGATTTTTAATGGCATGTAAGAAATAATCACATCATGAAAGTTAATTAGCTACAGTAAAACCTCTCTATACCAGTCACTAAATTACATCAAGTATTTTGTGTTAAAGGCAGGTGGCTGCTAAAAGCAAGGTGAGAGTAAAAAAGAATGCTTCTATAAGCAGCCATCTGCCCTAAATACCATCTAATTAACATGATTTAGTGGCCGTTATAGAGACGGTTTTCTGTATAACTTAACTGCATTATGAACAAGAGAATTTGTGACCATGGCACAAACTGTACAACCAGATCTTTATCATTTCATAAGCAAACAGAGCAGACCCTGACCAGACGGCTCCTATAGGAGCCATCTGATCGGGGTCTACTCTGTTTGCAAATGCGTGAAAACGAGATTATATGAAGGAGAGGGTTAAGAGGCATGTCTATGAAGTACAAGGTTCAGTAATTATGGAGGTTCAAATTTCTTCCTTTTCTCCTCAAATACACTGTCATTGCGTCAAACAGTTCTTTACCTGTTCATCTGGATCCAAATTGTGTACATAGGTACCTACAAGCTAGAACTGTAACCAGGCAACCTGGCAGCCACATTTGTCACACAGAATCACTTAAATGTAACCCTTTACTCCATAAAAATGCCTTTTTATGCCTTTGCAAACAGAGTAGACCAGGATCAGACGGCTCCTATAGGAGCCGTCTGATCAGGATCTGCTCTGTTTGCTAAAGATATTATATAAATATGATTGTACAGTTTCTGGCCATGACCAAAACTAGAAGTGTCCATGTGCTATTAATACAATTAATTTACATGTAATGAATATTCATGATGTCATTATTTCTTGTATAAATATTCATGAAGTAAATGGTTAACAAAGTCAAGGACATTAATTGTTTCCCTGTTCTATGTCTATTCAAATTTCAATACCTACTGAATAATCATGGACAAAACAGTTATAATGAAATATGGAAGGTGGAACAATGTAGCCATTTCAGAAATAAACAGATCTATCCAATTTCATCAGCAAACAGAGCAGACCCTGATCAGACGGCTCCTATAGGAGCTGGGTCTACTCTGTTTGCAGATGCGTGCAAAGGCATTTATATGGAGGAACGGGTTAACTCTAGTGCTACTGGCCAGATATTAAAACTAAAACACATAACCACAATTCTCAATAAGCATTTGTATGAAGTTTGCTACTTCAAGGCGATTCTAAAGAATGGTTAAAACATAGGGTTTGTGAATATGCAAAAATTATCTCTGGTCTATAAGAAGGGCTACATCTCTTATGCTTCTAGGCAGAGGTCCAGATAAGATGCGTAAATTAAAACATTTTCAAGAATAACTCCTTTATTTCTCCACCAAACCCTATACTGTGACCACTCTTTAGAATCGTCTCTTCATGACGATTCTAAAGAGTGGTCACAGTATAGGGTTCGGTGGAGAAAGAACAATTTGGGTATGTGGGTACGCATCTTTAACTGTAGCTCTGCTTCTAGGAAAAGATTATAACTGTATCCCAGGTGTGCATGCTCAGTTACTGATCATACATCTTTATTAAAATTCATGACTGCAGGTCAAACACACTTGGAGTTACGCATGGTACCAACAAAAGTGTCAAATGTTACATAAAATATGCACACTATGAGTTTCAGCAATCAAAATGTCATAACTCCAAATATACAAAAGGCCATCATACTTTGCTGAGACATGCCAAATTCAGGAAAGACTGGACAAAAATCTCTCAAATTACAGGGTGGACAAAATTACAGTACAGGACACCTCCAATGTGCACATGAAAACATAAAAGATCCAATCTGAAGCTTATGTTTTGGCTTATAAAATGTGTCATGGACATCCTAGAAATGATCTACAGTAGAACCTGTCCTAAGCAGCCATTCATTTATTTAACATAGCAGTCTTAACCCTTTCCTCCATAGGCTATTTTAGACCCAAACTCTTTGAATGAATATATCCAAAAGGAGAATTTACTAGAGAAAAGTAAATTTTAGAATTTTGTAGTTGAAACCATCGTGACAAATAGAGCATTTGCTCCTATAGGAGCAAATGCTCCATTTATCACAATGGTTTCAAGAAGTGGGTATTACAGAGGCGTAGAAAAGCGTATTTATGGAGGAAAGGGTTAAAAAGCAGGTGGTTGCTTAACCCTTTCCTTTATATATATGCTTTTTCAGGCATTTGCAAACAGAGTAGACCCAGATCAAATGGCATCTATAGGAGCCGTCTGATCAGGGTTTGCTGTTTGCCAATGGAATCTGATAGATCAGTTTTATTACATTCTAAAATGGCTACAATGTTCCACCTTCCATATTTCATTATAACTATTTTGTCCATGAATATTCAGTAGGTAATGAAATTCAGAATACACATAGAACAAGGAAAGGATTAAGACAGGTTCTTCTGCATTTTATTTCATGTTTCAATGCTTCTATTTCTGTCTCTCAGTCAGTCTGCCTGCCTATTCGTTTGTATCTTACCTCAGCGTGTTGTTGGAGCTGACGGTCTGCCGGGTACTCCTCGTCTGGACAGAATACAGCATGACCCTCCTTCACGAGTGTGTCGTTGATGTGCACGTCCACCTTAGGGTCATTGGTGTCTGTCAGGCACAATGACATGATCTGACACTGGAAAACATAATTTTAGGTTTCTTATATCCTGTCTGCAAAATAAATTTGATAAAAATCCAACATTTATCTCTCTATTTCAAATTTCAATACCTACTGAATATTCATGGCCAAAAAAGTTATAATTGAATTTGGAAGGTGGACATTGTTACCATGTTAGGAAGCAAAGAAACAGATCTTTCCAATTCCATCAGCAAACAGAGTAGACTGATCAGACGGCTCCTATAGGAGGTGTCTGATCTGGGTCTACTATGTTTGCAAATGCGTCAAAACTTATTTATATGAAGGAAAGGGTTAATATTCACAAACAAGAGTGCCAAAATGTCACAAAATACGCCTGTCAAATGTCTTTAGCTGAAAGGCCATTACTCCATATCAGGTAGCAATAGTTCACGGAAAATAATATTTTTTTTACCTTTAATCTATATAAGTCCCTAAACGAAAAATATGTTGCGGAAAAATGATCTATTTTTAGGAAAAGTGACCTTGACCTTGGTTGGGCAAAGCCCATATAACAATATAGTTCCTGCCCTCATCAATATCAATGCACATGTAAAGTGTTGTGAAGATTTGATATACAGAACTAAAGTTATCGTCCAGATACAGAAACATTTTACTGAAAAAAAAATCTATTTTTAGAAAAAATACCTTGACCTTGTACAGGCAAAGCCCATATTCAATAGGGTTCCTGCCCTCATTGATATCAATACATATTTGAAGTTTCATGAAGATCGGACAAACAAAACTAAAGTTATCGTCCGGAAACGAATTGAGATGCCCGCCCGCCACAATATATTTTCAAAAAAAATATGGTCAGGCGAAGCCCATATTCAATAGGGTTCCTGCCCTCTTTGATATCAATGCACATGTTAAGTTGCATGAAGATCGGACATACAGAACTAAAGTTATCGTCTGCAAACGAATCGAGACACCCGCCCGCTGGCCGAAGGGTTTCACATAATACGTCCCGTCTGAAGACTGCCGTATAAAAACCCTTTAAATAGTAACATTATCCTTTGCCAGCTGAAAAATTGATATCTGCCCCAACTCAGATTAGCTACAATTTTATTCTGAATTCAGTAAAACATCTCCAACTCCAATGGGGTCATACAAATTACATCGAGATAACACAGGTTCCAGTCACCCAATTTGTGATCTGAACAATTTCTCCAGTTCACAGCATAATGTAGGTCTAAAGTAATGCTGAAAGCTCCTGTAAAATCTTTCAGCATTACTTTCAATCTGCATTAAGCTTTCTAGATATGAGTATTGATACAATTTATAAGAAATCTGTTTTGTAATTTTTTAAAGGACCAAACTTTTACTTTAAGTTATTCCAAAGTTTGAGTCATCCGAGTATGAGATATGGAAGTTCAAATGTACTTGGCACCAGATTCAGACTCAAATGTAGACACAGATGATCACAAACTCACTGTTAGTATGCAGGAGGTGAACCTTGTAGATAAAATAAAGTGCCCTTACCTCAACCTTGGTGACATAGGCCACAAGAGGCTTTTCTCTACACATCTCTAACAGACGATTACGACTCTTCACCTTCCATTTCTGAAATAAACCAGTTTCATGGGTCAGTGCTACATGTATAAAAGCATTTTCATTCAAGTATTATAAAACATGAGTGAAGCTCATTCTTTTTAACCCTTTCCTCCATTAATACGCCTTTCTACTCCTGTGTAAAAGCCACTTTTTGAAACTAGTGTGATAAATAGAGCATTTGCTCTATAGGAGCAAATGATCTATTTATTACAATGGTTTCAAAACTACAAAATTCTAAATTTTCCTTTTCTCTAGTTAATGCTCCTTTTCGGTAGATCAATTCAAAGAGGTTGGATCTAAAAATAGCCTATAAGGGAATGGGTTAAGCATATTTATTACTACTGTAAATTTTGAAAATCTGCAGACAAGGCACAAGGCTGTAAACAATTTCCATAATGAATATTCATGTAAGAAATAATAACATCCTAAGTGTTTAAAAAATTCTGAATGGAGGTGATCCCCCGAGAGCAAAAATTGCAACACAAAAGAGAAAATTGCAGACTCGGTTTTATTGAGTCTGTTCATGAACAGTAATTGAAAGTGCAACACTGCTCACGCCCCCTAGCACCGGCTTAAGTGGTATTCAATTTTCAGAACAAGTACTGAAATTCATGATCTCGAAGGATCAGAAGGTATAACAACCCTGGGAATGTTCAAGTTTCATAATGCTACCGGTATATGAAAGTAAGTTTTTTTAGCTTTTGCAGAATCAGATCTATACAACTTTCATATCAAGCAAACAGAGCAGACCCTAATCCTACAGAAGCCGTCTGATATGGGTCTACATTGTTTGCAGATGTGCCAAGAGTCAGCTCTATAAAGGAAAGGTTTAACCCTTTACTCCATAAATACGCTTTCCTACGCCTTTGCAAACAGAGTAGACCCAGATCAGATGGCTCCTATAGAAGCCATCTGATCAGGGTCTTCTCTGTTTGCTTATGATCTACTATAGATAGGATTCTACAGTTTCTGGTTTGGTAAAAAAAAATATGCTGTGTCCATTTCATATTATAGCAATTAATCTAATTAATATTTATGATGTCATTATTTCCGACATGGATATTCATGGAGTAAAGGGTTAAGAATATCGATTTCGATAACAGCAATGTGTGTAAATATTTCATTCTACTGTAACAGACTTGCTTACCCCTGTGGGTGGATGAACGTTGGCCAATCTGGATTGGATGGCTTGTACAGGCAAGGTTAAAAACTCACGTCTGAAAAAATTCAAAAGACATGATTTATATTTAATGATAGCAGCCCTGACCTGGAGACCAAAATATAAAACCAATGAAGGAAAATATATCCCACCCCATGAACATGCCCTCTTGCAATCTCGACCTTTATCTCCAATCTGAACACTAAGTTTGGTTACAAACTGTCCAAGCAAAGCTTACATTCTGAAACTGTTTTTCTATTTTTTAGTAACATTAACCTTCAGCTGATCACAGGCAATCAAAGTATAATTTTTAGTAAAACTGACCTTGATATTTAACAACAGTCCTCATTCGCAATTCAAACTTTACCCCCATGCAAGCTTCCTGCATACCAAGTTTGGACACGATATGTCTTTCCTTACTCAAGGTAATGTCTGGAAATTGTTTTTCACCTTTAAGATGTTGACCATGACCCAAAATCCATCAGATGCAATTCCAAGCTGTATCTTGATGTAAGCTATCTGTACACCAAGTTTGGAAACAATATGTCTTTCTTAACTAAAGGTAATGTCAGGAAATGATTTTTCATCTTTTAGACAGTGACTTTGACCCAAAACCAATCAGATGATATTCCAGGCTTTGTCTTGATACAAGTTATATGTACATCAAGTTAGGTCACAATGTGTCCTTTTAATTAAACTTATTGTCCAGAAACTATTTTTCTATTTTTAGTAACAGTAACTTCGAACATGACCCAAAACACCACCATTCCTATGCTCGTTACATCTCTGCCAGACTCTTCTTCATTGTACTCACTAGAATCATGTTTGTGTTGCAGTGCCGTTAAACCAAAACTCACTCAATCGCACTCAATTTCTCCTCCAAACCCTATCTATTGGTACTCATTAGAATCATCTCAGAGAGGCAATTCTAAAGCAGAGCAACAGATAAAGGTGCACACCAAACCCTAAACCAAAACTTCTCCACCAAACCCTATGTTGTGACCACTCTTTAGAATCGTCTCGAAGAGACGATTCTAAAGAGTGGTCACAACATAGGGTTTGGAGGAGAAATAAAAGAAGTTATTCTTAGAAATATTTTAATTTACGCCTCTTACCTGGACTTCTGTAAAGAGTACCAACAAGATAGGGTTTGGCAGAGAAAACAAAGATATTGATACATCATGCCTTTATCCACAGCTTTTGTTGATACCGGTTATAGTAATTTAGTTATCCCATACTATTCAATGGTACTAAATTTAGCTACCTTCAGAGCTGCATATTCAATTACTAAAACCATCACTTCTCCACCAAACCCAATGTTGTGACCACATTTTACTTGAACTTGAAGAGAAGAGACAGTTCTAAAGAGTGGTCACAATATAGGGTTTGGTGCGAACGAAAAGGAGCTGTTCTTGAAGCTGTTTTGTTGTAATCTACACATCTTATCTGGGAATCTGTACAATATATCATTCCTTGGTATCAAACATGAGCCATACTACCTATTGTTTGTTTGTTTGTGTTGATTAACGTCCGTTTCTGCTCACTATGGGATAATTAGACGCCCCAGAGAGAGGGGAGAGAAACCAGAGAAACTCAGGCGCGATGCCCTAAACTTATTATCGACTGAGTTTCTC
This sequence comes from Azorinus chamasolen, assembly GCA_963576725.1. Classification (NCBI taxonomy): domain Eukaryota; kingdom Metazoa; phylum Mollusca; class Bivalvia; order Cardiida; family Solecurtidae; genus Azorinus; species Azorinus chamasolen. Next base: position 2,557,542 of record OY755241.1, read on the forward strand.
TGGTTCTTTTAGATGCCAAGTGTAAAGCACTGATACATCAGACACTGATACATCGGACCTTGGTTTATAGTCTCGTCCGAAGGACTGCCATACTACCTATTATATGTACTTACTTGAGGAATCTGATTGTGCATTTATTTACATATGACTTGTTCCCATAGTCTACAAAATAAACCTGAAAGAAAGATAAAAAAAAATCATCACTTTTCTCATTTCAGAAATTGGCAAAAATGTGTATATAATAAATATATCTTAAAGCTTCACTTCATAATCTTACATGTTTACTCCTTTAGACACAGATTAGACCCACATGAATCAGCTCCTGTAAGAGCTATATGATCAGGGTCTGCTCTATACAGTAGCCATCTGATCAGAATCCAACGCTTAACCATTTACTCCACAGATATCATTTATTAACCCTTTCCTCCATAGGCTATTTTCAGATCCAACCACTTTGAATATACCTACCGAAAAGGCGCATTAATTAGAGAAAAGGAATTTTTTTTGTAGTTTGAAACCATTATAGTTTGAAACCATCCTATAGGAGCAAATACTCTATTTATCTCAATGGTTTCATAAAGTGACTTTTACAGAGGTGTAGAAAGGTGTATTTATGGAGGAAAGGGTTAACAGTTTAACATATTTGTAATAAGAATAGGCCACAATGAGAAAGTTCATATAGGATCTGTCTGATCAGGGTCTGTCTGATCTATTTGCTTATGAGGTGAATTAGTGAGTGATTTTGTAATCATATTTGCAAGTTGTCTACACCCAAATGAAATGCTTTCTAAATCAGAACTGTTTGCAAAACTTTACATTCAGTCAATAGCGTGTAACTTAAGCCTTTCTCTGTTCTACGATTAGTCCAAACTACTAATATTTATAGACAAAATAGTCATAATGAAATATGGAAGGTGGAACACTGTAGCTATTTAAGAAAGTAAATAAACAAATCTATAAATTTCCACTAGCAAACATAGCAGACCCTGATCAGACGGCTGATCTGGGCCTATTCTGTTTGCAAATGCGTGAAAATGCGTTTACATGAAGGAAAGGGTTAACCCTTCACTTCATAATCTCGCCTTTTACACACCTTTGCAAACAGAGCAGAACCAGTCCGCTCTGTTAGCTTATGAGATAATAAAGATCCTAACTGCCATGGTCTCAAATACCTGTAGTCATATGTCATTGGATAGATTTTATTTGTATTAACTCTTTGTACCGTAGGGGCGAAACCATGATTACCTATGCAAATAGTTTGGATCCTCATGAGACGTCGCATAATGAGGTCTCTAATCAGGTTCCAAACTGTTTGACACTTTGACCATGGTTTTGCAAAGAAATGGGAGAAATTTTATTTTAAGAATTGAAGGATTCAACAATTATTGCAGATGAAAATCACTCAGCCTGCAAAATAAAACATCCAGCCAAAAATATAATATTGCATAAGTGACGGTCAACAGAATTGCCCCCCTTGTACATTGTATAAAGTGAGCGCCATTTTCTGTAATAGTCAGTGGGAACGCTGGCAATTTCAAATTATTTCCAAAGGCATAGTAATGGACTTTAATCATGATAAACAGCACAAATATCAGTTTCAACACAAAAATCCGTTATTCTATCTATGTAGCACGCTGAAGTGGCAAATTTTCAAAGGAGAACATGGTTTTGAACTTGTTGACTGGAAGTGTTATTCAAGAGAGTGTCGTAAGTTTCATGATTGGAAAATTTAACTTCTGTTTTGATTTTTGCTCAACTTTCTTTTTCTAAACCTGGTTAGGATACAGCCATTAGTCGAAACAGGTTTCTGAAGGTGATTTTTGGGTCTGAAAACTTCGACTTATGACCGGAGATATACGGTATTCCATATAAAGCAAACTGAGCAGACCCTGATCAGACGGCTCCTATAGGAGCCTTCTCATCTGGGCCTACTCTGTTTGCAAAGACGTAGAAAGGAGGGCGTATTTATGGAGGAAAGGGTTAAAAGGTTATTCACATTCTATTACATTAAATACAAAACATGAAAAATGATTTACACAATCCTTATTTGTATACAATGTAGTGCTCTTTACATTATATAAAGTAATTCTCCCCTCCCAATTCCAGCACATTGTAATTGATTTTGGGATTTAAACTCAAGAAGAGTAACTCCATCACATCTGCACAAGACCATGTCAGAATGAGTTATCTCAAATAGACTACACACCAATATTTCATGACTGTGAATGAGATATCACAACACTAAATATTAATTCAACTCTTTGTATCAAAAATATAACATAATGAAATGTATTGCCATGGCAAAGAATCAGATCTGTAACAAAAAACCCTTTCCCCCATAAATACGCCTTTCTACGCCTCTGTAAAAGTCACCTATTGAAACCATTGTGATAAATAAAGCATTTGCTCCTATAGGAGCAAATGCTCTATTTACCACAATTATTTCAAACTACAAAAATTTAATTTTTTCCTTTCTCTTGTAAATGCTCCTTTTCTGTTGATTCATTCAAAGAGGTTGAGTCTAAAAATAGCCTAAGGAGGAATGGGTTAAGGGAAATGAGCAGGCTGTGATCTAACAGCTCCTGCGATCTGTTTGCAAAAGCATAAAATGGCGGATTATTAAGTAAATGGGCGACTTTGATACGCACCGAAAATCGTTGGAATGCAAAATAATCAAGTACATTGCGTCCATGGGACGCAAGATCAATGATTGAAATTTTACCGATTTAAATGAATCCTGGTAAATTAAAACCTGATACTCTGTCCTACATCAATCCGGATCAATAAACAAAGTGAATCTCACTCCGTTTTCTTGACATTTTTTTTTCGAAATTGCAACGCATCTATTAATATCGAGTCCTGGGTTATTCCAGGTACTTAAGAGGGCACCTGCATTGACTGGTTACGATTTCCACCTTAATGTCAGCATCTAAAATTATGTAATTCTACGAGAACCGTTCTGTCACGTAGTAATGACATTTGGGTGCTGCAAAAAGATGGCGTCTGCTAGTAAAAAGTTGAACACGCCAGGAACTTTAAAGCGTTATGGGTGCAAGACCGAGAGTTTAAAGACATAGAGGATCTTGCATGTGTTCTTGATTATTGGATTTATTAAATGAGTCTTTTTAAAACGATAAAGAACGAGCTTTAGCGAGTTTTTTTTATCGTTTTAAAAAGACGAATTTAATAAATCCAATAATCATGAACACGAATGCAAGATCCTATTTATAACATAACACACACAAATGTTATTGGATTGTTATAAATTCTCCTTACATATAGAAATGATAATGAAAGGTGTTATTAGGTTCGCTAGGTAACTTGGACCAGTAGGTCCAAATTTTCCAATTTTTTTTTTGACTTACTGTCATATCAACCAGGATCTAATTCAGACCTCTCTGGTATTCAATTTAACTGTGATAGTTTATGATACAAGAGGGCCAGAATGGCCCTGAAGCGCTCACCAGACAATCAGAGGAGAAGATTTTCAAAGTTTTCACTATATGTTTCTGTAGAGAACTAGCCAGCCCTGGGGCTGGCCAATTTTGACCCCAGGGAATTAATTTAGAAAAACTTGTAGGGGACCTGAACACGATGCTATGAGCCAAATATGAGAGCTGAGATTAACCTTCCAGTTTCAGAGAAGAAGATTTTCAAAGTTTTCTCAATATGTTTCAATTGAAAACTGTCTACTACCCCTGTGGCAGGGCCAATTTTGACCCCAGGGTCATAATTTATATAACTTTTGTAGAGGACCTGAACACGATGCTCTGTGCCAAATATGAAAGCTGAGAGCCTTCCAGTTTCAGAGAAGATTTTCAAAGATTTCACTATTTGTTTCTATTGAAAACTGCCCACCCCTGGGGCGGGGCCAATTTTGACCCCGGGGCCATACTTTATATAACTTTTGTAGAAGACCTGAACATGATGCTATGTGCCAAATATGAAAGCTGAGAAGCTTCCAGTTTCAGAGGAAAAGATTTTCAAGGATTTCAATATTTGTTTCTATTGAAAACTGCCCTACCATGGGGCGGGCCAATTTTGACCCAGGGCCCATAATTTACATAACTTTTGTAGAGGACCTGAACATGATGCTTTGTGCCAAATATGAGAGCTGAGAGCCTTCCAGTTTCAGAGAAGAAAATTTTCAAAGATTCAACTATTTGTTTCTATTGAAAACTGCCCACCCCTGGGGTGGGGCCAATTTTGACCCAGGGGCCATACTTTATATAACTTTTGTAAAAGACCTGAACATGATGCTATGTGCAAAATATGAAAGCTGATAACCATCCAGTTTCAGAGGAAAAGATTTTCAAGAATTTCACTATTTGTTTCTATTGAAAACTGCCCACCCCTGGGGCGGGGCCAATTTTGACCCCAGGGCCATAATTTATATAACTTTTGTAGAGGACCTGAACATGATGCTCTGTGCCAAATATAAAAGTTGAGAACCTTCCAGTTTCAGACAAGAAGATTTTCAAAGATTTCACTATTTGTTTCTATTGAAAACTGCCCACCCTGGGGCGGGGCCAATTTTGACCCCGGGGCCATAAATAATATAACTTTTGTAGAGGACCTGAACATGATGCTCTGTGCCAAATATGAAAGCTGAGAACCTTCGAGTTTCAGAGGAGAAGATTTTCAAAGATTTCACTATTTGTTTCTTTTGAAACCTGCCCACCCCTGGGGCGGGGCCAATTTTGACCCCAGGGCCATAATTTATATAACTTTTGTAGAGGACCTGAACATGATGCTATGTGCCAAATATGAAAGCTGAGAGCTTTCCAGTTTCAGAGAAGAAGATTTTCAAAGTTTGCACTATATGATTCTATAGAAAACTGCCCATCCCTGGGGCAGGGCCAATTTTGACCCCAGGGCCATAATTTATATAACTTTTGTAGAGGACCTGAACATGATGCTATGTGCCAATTATGAAAGCTGAGAAGCTTCTGGTATCAGAGGAGAAGATTTTCAAAGATTTCACTATTTGTTTCTATTGAAAACTGCCCACCCTGGGGCGGGGCCAATTTTGACCCCGGGGCCATAAATAATATAACTTTTGTAGAGGACCTGAACATGATGCTATGTGCCAAATATGAAAGCTGAGAACCTTCGAGTTTCAGAGGAGAAGATTTTCAAAGATTTCACTATTTGTTTCTTTTGAAACCTGCCCACCCCTGGGGCGGGGCCAATTTTGACCCTGGGGCCATAATTTATATAACTTTTGTAGAGGACCTGAACATGATGCTATGTGCCAAATATGAAAGCTGAGAGCCTTCCAGTTTCAGAGAAGATTTTCAAAGATTTCACTATTTGTTTTTATTGAAAACTGCCCACCCCTGGGGAGGGGCCACTTTTGACCCCAGGGCCATAATTTATATAATTTTTGTAGAGGACCTGAACATGATGCTATGTGCCAAATATGAAAGCTGAGAACCTTCCAGTTTCAGAGAAGAAGATTTTCAAAGATTTCACTATTTGTTTCTATTGAAATCTGCCCACCCCTGGGGCGGGGCCAATTTTGACCCCGGGGACATAATTTATATAACTTTGTAGAGGACCTGAACATGATGCTATGTGCCAAATATGAAAGCTGAGAACCTTCGAGTTTCAGAGGAGAAGATTTTCAAAGATTTCACTATTTGTTTCTTTTGAAACCTGCCCACCCCTGGGGCGGGGCCAATTTTGACCCTGGGGCCATAATTTATATAACTTTTGTAGAGGACCTGAACATGATGCTATGTGCCAAATATGAAAGCTGAGAGCCTTCCAGTTTCAGAGAAGATTTTCAAAGATTTCACTATTTGTTTCTATTGAAAACTGCCCACCCCTGGGGCGGGGCCAATTTTGACCCAGGGACCATAATTTATATAACTTTTGTAGAGGACCTGAACATGATGCTATGTGCCAAATATGAAAGCTGAGAGCTTTCCAGTTTCAGAGAAGAAGATTTTCAAAGTTTGCACTATATGATTCTATAGAAAACTGCCCATCCCTGGGGCGGGGCCAATTTTGACCCCAGGGCCATAATTTATATAACTTTTGTAGAGGACCTGAACATGATGCTATGTGCCAATTATGAAAGCTGAGAAGCTTCTGGTATCAGAGGAGAAGATTTTCAAAGATTTCACTATTTGTTTCTATTGAAAACTGCCCACCCTGGGGCGGGGCCAATTTTGACCCTGGGGCCATAAATAATATAACTTTTGTAGAGGACCTGAACATGATGCTATGTGCCAAATATGAAAGCTGAGAACCTTCGAGTTTCAGAGGAGAAGATTTTCAAAGATTTCACTATTTGTTTCTTTTGAAACCTGCCCACCCCTGGGGCGGGGCCAATTTTGACCCTGGGGCTATAATTTATACAACTTTTGTAGAGGACCTGAACATGATGCTATGTGCCAAATATGAAAGCTAAGAGCCTTCCAGTTTCAGAGGAGAAGATTTTCAAAGATTTCACTATTTGTTTCTGTTGAAAACTGCCCACCCCTGGGGCGGGGCCAATTTTGACCCAGGGGCCATAATTTATATAACTTTTGTAGAGGACCTGAACATGATGCTATGTGCCAAATATGAAAGCTGAGAGCCTTCCAGTTTCAGAGAAGAAGATTTTCAAAGTTTGCACTATATGATTCTATAGAAAACTGCCCACCCCTGGGGCGGGGCCAATTTTGACCCCAGGGCCATAATTTATATAACTTTTGTAGAGGACCTGAACATGATGCTATGTGCCAATTATAAAAGCTGAGAAGCTTCTGGTTTCAGAGGAGAAGATTTTCAAAGTTTTACTATATGTTTCTATTGAAAACAAGGCACCCCTGGGGCGGGGTCAATTTTGACCCCAGGGGCATAATTTATATAACTTTTGTAGAGGACCTGAATATGATGCTATGTGCCAAAGATGAAAGTTGAGATCCCTGTAGATTCAGAGGAGAAGATTTTTAAAGGTTCAAATTGTTGACGACGGACGACGAACGACGGACGACGCACGACGCACGAAGCACGCCGACGGACGACGGACAACGGGCGATCACAATAGCTCACCCTGAGCACTTTGTGCTCTGGTGAGCTAACAAAAACATACAGAAACACTTCAAAATAAATTTTGAGTTACAGTTTTGACATACATAGTTACAAACACGTCACATTATGACGTCACTGTACACAACTTGTGTCTATGTAAAGCGCGCCATTTAAATGAAGACCCACATACAGTCGCCAACACATCTGACACTCACTGTCAATGGGATTCAAAATGCGCCTTCGTATTGGTATTATATAAGCCCTTCGTTAGTGTTGTATACACATGGACATGGACATTTCCACCGAGAAACAAACAAAAAATTCGATTCAAGTTCAGTGAAAATGTTTGAAATGGACAAAAGATTCAGTAAAATGTGTTGGAACAGGAGAAAGATTTTCGCGATCAGCTGAGGATAGCATATTTGAAATATGTTTGTGCTGTGCTGGATCCAGATGACTATAGTTGTTGATTGACGAGATATTTGTATGAGTAGAAATCTGCATAAACAAAAGGACATGCGGTGAAGAAAATGCAAAGTTGTGGAGGCATTTTCTATGTAGAATGGATTGTATGGGTCAGAGTAGCTGGTAGGTCTTTTTTGGCATACATTTTGTATATAATTACTGACAGCGATTACAATTTGTATTATTTTATCGAAATTAAGGCGCAAGTGCCAACAATCCTTTGCAATCTATCGTGACTCAATCGTTGACAGGTAGGTCACCGTCCGCCAGTTTGTTTGTTTTGACAGCGCGTATGAATACAGTTCGGTCGTTCGAATGTTATTCACTAGTGAATATATGCCCGTGAATATCAAAAAATAAATGATAGTGTTACGTCACGCTGAAGCCACGAGTTATGTTATAATTGTAAGTAAATGATGTTAGCCTCAGCTGAAACCAATAGCATTACCATGTGATGCTTTGTATGCACTGAAAATGAAGTGAAATCCGCTTTTACGTACCAGCGATACAGTGATGCTCAGCTCAGTTCACTCAAATGATGCTCATCGTCGTGCACTTCAAGTCAAAGCATCAAGAAATACCTTATTATACAGTGTTTGTAACACTTATTTGTTTGATGTTAAATGATACATCAGTGTAAGTCTTAAAAAGTTTTGCTGATGCCCTGAATCCAAGGGACTCGGTAAAATTCAATCCTAATGAGAACACTGATATAAATGTTATCAAATTAGCTAATTTAGCCCATTCTTGTAGAATATTCATGTAAGAAATAATGACGTCATAAATATCTATCAGCTGAGTATTTATATAATAGCTTAATTATGTACACATTAAGTTTCATTATTGATGGAAACTGTCAAGTCAGATCTAATATTATTTCATTTATTAGCAAACAGAGAATATCCTGGTCAAATGGCTCCTACAAGGGTCTATTCTGTTTGCAAAGGTGTGAAAAAATTGTTGGTATGAAGGAAACTATTAAAGGATAAGCCCACCAATGCAATTATTTGTCAGCAAATATCGCGTCTGCTTCAATTCCTCCATAAATATGCCTTTCTACACCTCTGTAAAATTCACATCTTGAAACCATTGTGGTCAATAGAGCATTTGCTCCATAGGAGCAAATGCTCTATTTATCACCATGGTTACAAAACTAAACAATTCTAACCTTTTCCTTTTCTCTTGAATATGCTCCTTTTAGGTAGATTTATTCAGAGGTTGGGTCTAAAAATAGCCTATGAGGGAATGGGTTATAGTATACTTTTCTTCCATTTCTATTCAAAAACACAATCACAGTGTCAAACAGTTTGGATCCTGATGAAACACCAAGTCATTTGACGTCTCTACTAGATCCAAACTATTTGTTTACTTTTTTAACCCTTTTCCCGTTCTGTGTTTATTCCTAATTTTTGATACCTACTGAATATTCATGGACAAAATAGTTATAAAGAAATACAAATTCCATTAGCAAACCTTGATCAGATGGCTCCTATAGTAGCTATCTGATCTTGCTCTACTCTGTTTGCAAATGCGTGAAAACATGTTTATATGAGGGAAAGGGTTAATTGGCTAGTAGAATGCTGAAAGTTTAAAAGTAAAATGAATGACTATTTATCAGGTGCATGCATACATACCGAGATGAAGCCGGCCTCGTTGGATCCTGTGATGACTCCCCGGTGCCAGTTATTGTCCTCTGGGAACAGTGTTGCACACACTTGACCGGGAACCATCAGACTGTCAGGCATCTCATACTTGGTACTGGAGGAACCCGAGTACACTTCACTGCAACAAAATATCCACCATTTAACCCTTTACACCATAAATACGCCTTTCTAGGCCTTTGCAAACAGAGTAAACCCAGATCAGACAGCTCCTACAGGAGCCGTCTGCTCAGGGTCTGCTCTGTTTACTGAAGATATAATATAGATTCTACAGATTCCACAATGGTTAAGCCATTCCCTCATAGGCTATTTTTAGATCCAACCTTTGAATAAATCTACCGAAAAGGGGCAATAAATAGAGAAAAGATTTTTTTTAGAATTTTGTATACCAGAAACCATTGTGATAAACACAGCAGTGGCTCCTATAGGAGCAAATGCTCTATTTATCACAATGGTTTCAACAAGTGACCTTTACAAGGGCGTAGAAAGGTATATTTATGAAGGAAAGGGTTAAAAATTCCGTTGCACATAATGCAATTATAAAAATACAGTTAATTAATATTCATTATTTCTTAATAAATATTCATGGAGTAAACTGGTAACCTTCTACATGATACAGACATCTTTTTATACCTTTACAAACACAGAAGACCCAGACAGGTCCTTAAGGAGCTGTCTGATCAGGGTCTGCTGTTTGCATAAGTTATATGTTACACTATTATAGACATTAATATTTTACATGTAAGGCTTAAGCTTATAACCTTTTATGCATGAACTGATCACTTCATGTATACTCGTTAATTTATTTCTTATATGTGATTTTTTTTAAAAGGAATTGTTAGCTTAGACAAAAACTGTAGGGTCAGATCTACATGTATATAATTCCATAAGCAAACAGAGAATACCCTGATTAGATGGTTCTTACAGATTTGGGTCTACTGTATTTGCATATGTGTGAAAAGGCATTACTATGAGGGAATAGGGTTAAGATCTAATAATAATACCTTAAGAGCTTTTACAGAAAACGGAACAAATAAAAAAACCAGCTAATTAATTACAAACACTTGTTTTTTTAAATTTCATGTCATTTTTATTTTTACAAAATAATTGCAGTCCATATTATTCTTTAAGTAAACAGAGCAGACTCTTATCAGATTGTACTAGTAGGAGACAAAGTAGACCCCGATCAGACAGTAGTATGACAACTCATCTGTTAGTTACTAAATATAGAATCTAGCCAGCATCGCCCCTTCTGCCCCTTCGTCTAAATATCTAAGTTCAGTGAATCAGTTATGTGATAAATAGAATCTGAAGAGACAATTTTAAAGAGTGGTGACAGTATAGGGTATAGTGGAGAAATGATGATTTTATTAATTGGGTACGCACACTTATCTGTAGCTCTGGTACTGATCTATAACAGTCTTGCATTTCTCAGTGAAACCACACATGCTGAAACTCCATAGTTGCAATTCTAATGTCAGAGTAGAAGCTTAACCCTTTCCCTCATATAAACATGTTTTCACGCATTTGCAAACAGAGTAGACCCAGATCAGACGGCTCCTAGAGGAGCCGTCTGATCAGGGTCTACTCTGTTTACTAATAGAATTTCAAAGATCTGTGTCTTTACTTTCTAAAATGGCTACAATTTTCCATCTTCCATGTTTCGTTATAATCATTTTATCTATGAATATTCAGTAGGTATTGAAATTTGGAATGAACACAGAACAGGGAAATGGTTAAGAGGGTTTGGCTGAAAAATATAATTTTATGGTTTGGCTGAAAAATATTATATTACTTAGATTTCCTAAATACAATGTTATCTACAACTCTTGCAAACTGCTTACTCTATTCTATCCATAAGGTTTTCAAGAGCCAGGGATTTCTCCTTGTGTCGCAGTATGACCCAGAACAGGCCTGGATTGATGATGTTGGAGACGTACAGTGCTGTGTAATTGTCATTGTCCGGACACATCACTGGCATATAATGACAACCAGGACCTGCAGTAAACATAACTGATTCAGTATACATTACAACCCCTCTAAACCATTCAATTTAGTATAAATATTGGTCTTGGAGACAGGTGGCAGGGTGAAAGTCATGCAGAAAGCTCCTCTAGATGTTTTCTGCATGACTTTCACCCTGCATTAAGCAGCCACCTGCCTAAAATTATTCTCTACCAGCATTCTGGTTTAGAGGGGTTTTATTGTAACAAGTGTCAAATAGCATATTAACCATAAGTATTGCAGACACTCATTCTCCCTCCTCCCATGTTTTAGAAGCTGAATAAGTTTGATAATTTGACCACTTTACTCCATAAATATGCCTTTTAACGCCTTTGCAAACAGAGCAGACCAAGATCAGATGACTTTTGCAAGATCAGGGTCTGCCCTGTTCGCTTATGAAATAATACAGATTTGATTTTACATTTTCTGCCATTCCAAAAATATCTCGTGTTCACAAGTCATTCTGACAATCAACCTTATCAGTAATTATCATGTTGTTATTTCTGACATACATATTCATGGAGTGTATCTCTTTACCTGATATATTTTAACCTTTCCCTTCATATATATATAACTTTATTCAAATCCATAAGGCCATAGGCCCATGAGGAAGTGTATACATAGTATACACATTAAACATATATTCAAAACTATAACTGACAAAACTATAACTGACAAAACTACAACTGACATAACAATACATAAAAACATCAGTAATGTAATTTTTTCTGGAGAAGGTTGCTAAAACTTAGGGTACATTAATAGGGCTTCTAAAAGTCTGAGATAAGATAAGTGCATTTTTACAATGTGCTTGCCATCATATTGTGACTAGACACTACAAGAAAAGCATTGATGTAAACATCAAAGGGCGCCATTAAAAAGAACAGCCATGTATATAAACACCTTTTTATGTATTTGCAAACAGAGTGGTCCCAGATCAGACAGCTCCTATAGGAGCCAGGGTTACAGATAAGGGGAGTATTGGGGTATTTACCCAATTAAAATTGTGGAAAAAGCCATTGTTTTTCAAAAAATTGAGTAACACAAAGCAAATAAATATAGCAAAAAGCAAAAGAAATTTAGAATACCTATGAATATTATACCCAATTACGAAAATTGCCAATACCTAATAAAAATTGCAAATACCCAATTCTGTAAAACTTCAAGGAGTAAATACCCAATTGCATCAAAACCTTATCTGTAACCCTGGGAGCAGTCTAAACAGGGTCCAGCTAATTACAAGTGGAGGAAGACCCAAGAGGTTCTTCCGTGCACGAAACAAATTGCATTGTATCGTGAACAGAACATCCAAGTAGAACCACCGACCTACCACAAGCCAGCTGGAAGGCTTCCTCACATGAAATATCCAAATGCCCAGACCACGATTCGAACCCACAGCAGCGAGGGGCTAAGCGATTGTCAGTCAAAGACCATACCCACTTGGCCAGGGAGGCCCTGTTTGCTTGTGGAAATTTATAGATCTGATTATGCGGTTTCCAAAACAGTGAAAAATTTCTTTCCTATGTTCCATTTTATTGATTATAACCATGAATATTCATGGGGTAAAGAAACCTTGAATATATAGTAAACAGGGAAAGGGTGCAAACAGCAGTAGAGCAGGGTAGACCCAGATGTTGCATGAGCAGTCTGATCAGTGTCTACACTGTTTGCTTATAAAATGATATAGATCTGCTTCTACAGTAGCTGACATGGCCAAAACTGTGTTCATATGTATTTATAAAAAAATCAGCTAATTAATATTCATGGTCATTATCTTACATGAATATTCATGGAGAAAAGAATCAAGTCCCTTGGCCCTTTGCCATGCCCTACATAATCACAGACGCATAATATGACTTCAAATCTCCAATGGTAAAAGTCCCATCAGCTCAACAGGAGAGTAATAACAGGGTACTAGTCTTGACTAGTACTGTGGCAAGCCAATCACCTGGTGTACTCACCTACAGCATCTTCAGGAATGCCTGAGGACCGTGGGCTCTCCACAGGCATCTCTGGGGACTCCACATGTATACTGGTCAGGTCAGTATCTGGCATGAATAGCACCAGGCCCACTGAAACAAGGTCAAAGCATTACTAACAAATCCAGTTGTCTGCTACATTAAATATCTCTACAACCGCAACTAAAAAGTCAAAATTTGAGGGTTTAATCCTTATCTTCATATAAACGCTTTTTCACGCATTTGCAAACATAGAAGACTCAGATCAGACAGCCTGTGTAGGTGTTGTCTGATCTGGACAGAGCAACAGATAAAGGTCTGTACTCAAATACTTTCTGCGATGATTATGAAGAGTGGTCGCAATATATGGTTTGGTGGAGAAATAAGAATGATTATGATTTCTCTTCATAATCACATTTATTTTTGCATAAGATCTGATTTTGGTGTTTTTGTTTCAAGTTAGTTAATATCTGTCATGGGACAAAAGTGTTGAGGTTGAACAAATTGGCGGTGAATCCACTCTTTGAGCTGGGAACCAGTCTGCTACTTCTTTCCAGGAAAGTCTCCTGATAGACTTTTCCTGGGAACCAATCTCCTAGGCACTTCCTCTTTGACTGAAACATCCATTGGATGAGCAGCAAAATATATTTGTTAGATTAAATCAAGTGGAATCCTCACATTAGTACAATGCCAGGCAGAGGAAAGGGAAGGAAGAGGCAGTCTGTAACCCCAGGCAGACAGCAAGTACAAGAGAAGAGGAAAAGAACAGAAGAGGAGGAAGAAAACCAGGAGGAGGTTGAAGTGGTGTGTTTAGACTCAATGAAGGTCAAAGAGGGAAAGACAGGGCAGAGAGGTGAGGCAGATGATTTTGGGAATTTCATAGATTTTGAGAGGCTTGTGGGGCATACAGAATTCACAAACAGTAGGTCTAATTCCAATTTAAACAGCAATGGTCTGTTTGCAAAGGATTGTTTACATGAGCATGCTGACAACATCGAATTGTTAAGGTGTGGTGGGGATGGCATTTGTACTCATGTCCCTCAACAGCTCTGTGAAAAAATATGGCAGGGAAAATATATAAATTTAGCTTGTTTACTAAAGGGCGGCATTGAGCTTTCAGCTTTGTTTGAAACGGGTGGCTTGTTGAAGGTCAATGAAAAGGGCGAGATTGTCTCACAGGAGAAAACATGTAAGGACAAAATTTCATCAATTGAAAAATGGACAGATGCATTCATCATATTCATGAGTATATATCTGAGGAAATTTCCTCACAAATCACAGGAGCTGTTGAGTTACATGGCACTTATTCGTGAAGCAGCCAGTGCCAAGCCAGGCAATGGCTGGCAAATTTACGATGAACAATTTAGACTCAGGCAGCAGGTCTTGCCAAGAGCATGGGACCAGATGCATGCAGAATTATGGCTTAAGGTGATGACTTTGTCCAGAACCCCTGCCACATTGTTGCCGACTGCAACGGCCAGCAACCCATCATCAGTTGCTGGGGCACGTTGTTTGGATTTCAATAAGGGAGCTTGTAACTGGAGAAACTGCAAGTATTTACACAAGTGCCTCTTTTGTGGGTCTCCTGATCATGGCAGAAATCTGTGCATGAAAGCTAGAAACTTTAATGTCCAACAAGCCGGCAATGGCAATGGTCTTTTTCGTGGCCCAAGAGGTAGGAGATCTGGACATTTGTCATTCAAAAGAAACTGATAGAAATAAAATATTCTTAAAGGCAAGGTCACCCATCAATGTTAATGTCTTAGAAAAAGAATTACAGGGATTTGACCCGAAAGAGGCAGACACCCTGGTACAGGGGTTTTCATCTGGTTTTTATTTACACTATTCAGGACCTAGAATTGCATATGAGTCAAATAACTTAAAATCCATTAAGCAATTTCCAAATGTAGTTCAGAAAAAAATTGACAAAGAATTATCAGAAGGTAGAATTGCAGGCCCATTTGAGGATCGACCTATATCGACCTTGAGAGTGTCACCCATAGGTTTAGTTCCAAAGAAGGAACCTGGTGAATACAGATTGATTCACCATTTGTCGTATCCAGCTGAACAGTCTGTTAATGACTTCATAGATCCAAAATTATGTTCGGTTCAATACACAGAATTTGACAAAGCAGTAGAAATGATACAGGACTTGGGCCGAGGTGCTCTGCTATTCAAGATGGATATTAAGAGTGCATTTCGACTACTGCCAGTAAATCCTCATGATTTTGAGCTTTTAGGCTTTAAATTCGAAGGGAAGTATTATTTTGACAAATGTTTACCATTTGGCTGTAGCATTTCTTGCAGCATTTTTGAAAAGTTTTCAACATTTCTAGAATTTGTGGTGCGTAGAGCATCCAATTGCAAACACTTATTGCATTATTTGGATGATTTTCTTGGTGGTGGTCGAAAGAATACAAATGAATGTCAGGTATTAATGGATAAATTTATCATGTGCATGAATAGTCTCAATATACCGCTCGCAGAGGAGAAAACGGAAGGTCCCACAGAAATTCTTTGTTTTTTAGGCCTTGAACTTGACACAATAAGAATGGTGGTTCGTATCCCTGTAGATAAGTTAGAGGAGCTTAGAGAAAAAATACAAAGCATGTTAGGAAGAATGAGAACTAATTTGAAGGAAATGCAGTCCCTGATTGGGTCCCTGAATTTTGCATGCAGAGCAGTTGCTCCGGGTCGGCCATTCTGCCGTAGGCTCATCAACTCCATACGGGGTCTAAGTAAACCCTACCACCATTTACGAGTCACTAAAGCAATAAAAGCTGACTTATACATTTGGCAAATATTTCTTAGAGACTACAATGGCATTTCACTGTTTCATAATAGACAATGGGCATCAAATGATGAGTTACAATTATTTTCAGACAGTGCTGGGGGTGAAGATTTTGGCTTTGGAGTATACTATGTAGGTCATTGGGCTTTGGGTAAATGGCCACAAGATTGGCATACCGAAGGGTGGACCTCTGACATAACACTTTTAGAAATATTTCCCATATGGGTGGCCTTGCAACTATGGGGTGAAGACTTAAGGCGACAAAAAGTATGTTTCAATTGCGACAATAAGGCAGTAGTAGATATCATAAACAAAATGACTTCCAAAAATGATAAGGTTATGACTGTTCTTCGCCAGATCACACTAGCATGCATGAAGAACAGTTTGGTCATAAAAGCAAATCATGTTCCAGGTGTTGATAACGAAATTTGTGATTCATTGTCTCGATTTCAGATGGAGAGATTCAGTGCCTTAGCACCACAGGCAGATATGCACCCAACACCACTGCCTCAAAACATTTGGGACATATTCAAATAACTGCATTGAAACTATTAGACAAAAGTGTTGCAGCAAACACAAAGCATGTTTACTCGACAGCTCTGTTTGCCTTCAGTAAGTTCAGAAAGAGTTGCACACTTCAAGAAATTTGGCCGGCTCCGATTAGTCACCTTACCTTCTTTATTGCTAACTGTTTTGAGACAGGTTGTGCTGCTGCTACTATCACAACATATATGGCAGGCATAGGGTTTTATCATAAGATTAATGGGTGGATCGATCCATTAAATTCCTTTTTGATTAAAAAGTTGTTAGAAGGTTGCAGGAGGGCAAAACCACAGGCCGACACAAGGGCCCCTGTGACATCGAGGATTTTGGAAAAGATTTTGTCTGTTTTAGCACCCATTTGTTATTCTCATTTCGAGATGGCATTGTTCAAAGCTGCTTTTGTTCTAGCATATTATGGTCTTTTTAGAATAAGTGAACTTGTGTACACTAATAAGGCTGCACAACCTCTAACGGCCAATGACATATTAGTTGAGAGTAGTGGCAGTGCGGTATTGGTCACCATAAGGACGTCTAAAACTAACAGAAAACCAGTGACAATAAGAATACCAAAAGTACCACCGCCAAAATCCTGTCCAGTACAATTAATTTCGGAATACTTGAAAATGCGACCTCACTCTTCAGACATACTTTTTGTGCATAGTAATGGTTCACCTCTGACACGTTACCAATTCTCAGCCATATTAAAAAAAGCAATTATCACGCTGGGTTTATCTGCAGGCACATTCAAAACGCACAGTTTTCGTATAGGCAGGGCAACTCAGCTGGCAACAGAAGGAGTCCCTGAGGATAGAATTAAAGTGATGGGCAGATGGAAGTCTGATGCATATAAAACTTATATCAGGAAGAGCAAACCATAATTTATTTTAAATTTTTCCAGAGATCTAGATATTTGGAGATTCTCTGGTAAAGAGGGCAGAGAAAGCAGCAAAGATATTTGGACCTCATCTAGGGCTGGAGACCGGGGGTTTCTGTATTCGGTGGTATGGGAGATCTGGAATGAGATGGCATGGTTTACGGCCGACATTCCAGCTAAAGATGTTGGCAGGCGGCACCCCAGAATATGTGGTTCTACACTTAGGGGGTAACGATATTGTTCAAAATGATTTGTGTCAATTGAAATTATGGATCCTGGAAGATGTGAAGTTTATAGCTAGCATTTTGCCCCAAACTCACTTGGTATGGTTTGACATTATCCCTCGTCTACAATGGAGGGGGGCTACTGACGAACAGGCTAAGCAGTTAGATCTAAAACGCAAGAGGGTGAACAGGTTTGGCAGGCAGTCTGTTTGTGCTACAGGTAGGGGCCATTTCATCGCCACGAATATAAACCGACACACCCCTGGTTTCTATGCTTTGGATGGGGTCCACTTGTCTCTTGTCGGGGAAAAAATGTACCTACATATTTTAGGGCAGGCACTGGAAATCTTTATCAGTGACAGGAATGTGATACAATACACACAAAGTGACTAATTTTTATCATTCCAGAATTTTGGGGTGAAATCTTAATAGAGTATTTAGATTTCATGTGGCGGAAAATTCTGGATGGCACACTCAGATACTGACCAGTGTAGCAACATAGAATTTCTGGATATGGTAGATAAGGCCAGATGTTAGGTGGAATTGATCTTTCCCTTGACCATGGGCACATTCCTGGGTAGGGAAAGTATCAATTTCAAAACAGTTAAAATTCAAATTTCTTATATCATAAATTAGGGGCCAGGGATAAGCCCGGAGCAGTGTCAGGACACTTGGTTTTTCCCGTGTATCCCCTAATATTTTGGCTTTCTACTTAGGCAGCAAGCATGGAATCTTTTGTCATCAGTGGCAGATGACGGCGGGATATAAGGTCACCATTGGCAGGTGACGGCGGCATAAATGCAGGCAATTGGTCACTTGGTGAAAGTGGCAGCAAAACTTAATTGTTACCGCTTGGAGGTGACGGCAGCCATAGAGGTCACCAGTTGCAGGTGACGGCAGCTTACAGTTCATAGCAACCGCCAAGTGCTGGTGAAAATAATGCTTATCGCTGGTCAGTAGGTCGGGGTGTTTTTATCCAGAGTTTTCCAATTCATTCCTAGTATGGCAAACCCTACAGGAGTGGAAGCACATTGTGATCTTATTCTCCACATTATAAATTATAGTTTCCATTGTAAGCTGTGGTTAATGGTGACAGTTAGAATGCAGATGAGTTGTTACTGTATATGCATGAAGATTATATTGGGAAGTAATTTTGGCAGGAGTTATATTTTAGAGCATCTGAATATATTATATGTGATGCAAAATTAAATGTAGTGAGCAGTATGTTGTTGTTTCTATCTTATGTCATGAAATAAGAATGATTATGATTTCTCTTCATAATCACATTTATTTTTGCATAAGATCTGATTTTGGTGTTTTTGTTTCAAGTTAGTTAATATCTGTCATGGGACAAAAGTGTTGAGGTTGAACAAATTGGCGGTGAATCCACTCTTTGAGCTGGGAACCAGTCTGCTACTTCTTTCCAGGAAAGTCTCCTGATAGACTTTTCCTGGGAACCAGTCTCCTAGGCACTTCCTCTTTGACTGAAACATCCATTGGATGAGCAGCAAAATATATTTGTTAGCCCGCCCACCACACCCAATTGTAATGTTAATGCAAAAAGCTTTATCTTAGAATTGATGATGCTGCCGTAAGTCTCTATACTTTCAGTATGATAATGTGTGATGTGGACCATACAGAAGGATGTTTTTTTCATGCCTGTACAAACACAATGGTGGCCAGTCGCATACAGACTTTCAAATCAGAAGGTGGAATACGATATAGTGTTGACATTTGAAGGGACAAAGCGAGCTGTGTATGTACTGTGTCAGTTATGTGCCATAACAAGCAAGTGAACAAAAGCACTACCCAGAACAGGCAATATGTGAAAAGAAGATATAAATATAAACAATAAT
This sequence comes from Azorinus chamasolen, assembly GCA_963576725.1. Taxonomy (NCBI): domain Eukaryota; kingdom Metazoa; phylum Mollusca; class Bivalvia; order Cardiida; family Solecurtidae; genus Azorinus; species Azorinus chamasolen. The sequence goes on from OY755241.1 coordinate 2,576,941, forward strand.
CCACTTTTAAATTGTTGATTGGTCCTAGGTTATATATGTAATTTGAATGAAAGATGTGGCCTGCCAACGTTACATTTGAATCATATCTTTTTCTTCATACATGTTATCATACTAGCTTTATTCTAGAATCATTGAATAATGTTACATGAACAATTAATACAAGAAATGTTAGGATACAGATTAGATACATGCGAATTGCAGGATATAAACAATGTAACTACTGAATAAGTGACTGGAAGGACAGGCCCTTACATTTTAACAAACGTCACAATGTGGCGGAAAATTCTGGATGGCACACTCAGATACTGACCAGTGTAGCAACATAGAATTTCTGGATATGGTAGATAAGGCCAGATGTTAGGTGGAATTGATCTTTCCCTTGACCATGGGCACATTCCTGGGTAGGGAAAGTATCAATTTCAAAACAGTTAAAATTCAAATTTCTTATATCATAAATTAGGGGCCAGGGTTAAGCCCGGAGCAGTGTCAGGACACATGGTTTTTCCCGTGTATCCCCTAATATTTTGGCTTTCTACTTAGGCAGCAAGCATGGAATCTTTTGTCATCAGTGGCAGATGACGGCGGGATATAAGGTCACCATTGGCAGGTGACGGCGGCATAAATGCAGGCAATTGGTCACTTGGTGAAAGTGGCAGCAAAACTTAATTGTTACCGCTTGGAGGTGACGGCAGCCATAGAGGTCACCAGTTGCAGGTGACGGCAGCTTACAGTTCATAGCAACCACCAAGTGCTGGTGAAAATAATGCTTATCGCTGGTCAGTAGGTCGGGGTGTTTTTATCCAGAGTTTTCCAATTCATTCCTAGTATGGCAAACCCTACAGGAGTGGAAGCACATTGTGATCTTATTCTCCACATTATAAATTATAGTTTCCATTGTAAGCTGTGGTTAATGGTGACAGTTAGAATGCAGATGAGTTGTTACTGTATATGCATGAACATTATATTGGGAAGTAATTTTGGCAGGAGTTATATTTTAGAGCATCTGAATATATTATATGTGATGCAAAATTAAATGTAGTGAGCAGTATGTTGTTGTTTCTATCTTATGTCATGAAATAAAAGTGTTATTCTTGAAAATGTTTTAATTTACGCATGTTATATGAACCTCTGGATCAGGGTCTAATCTTTTTGCTTTTAGTTAACAGATCTGAGTCCAAGGTTATAAAACTTCTGAGTCAGAGTCTGAGATCATTCTCAAGTATCTGATTGGTCAGATGCTTGAGAATGATCTCAGACTCAAGCAAAAAGTTTTATAACCTCGGGGCCAGATTCTCTGTTGTTTGCTATGGCAATACGTTTTCTTATTTAATAAATATAGATCAATTCATATCTAAAATGGGCTGAGTCATCAAATACAGTAAACCCCCTAAAATAGGTATAATTCTGGGTGGTTAAGGTGCGACCACCTAAAATAGGTATAATTCTGGGTGGTTAAGGTGCGACCACCTAAAATAGGTATAATTCTGGGTGGTTAAGGTGCGACCACCTAAAATAGGTATAATTCTGGGTGGTAAAGGCAGAAGGTAGCTTAATGCAGGACAAAAGTAATGCAGAAAGGAGCTTTCTGCATTACTTTTATCCTGCATTAAGCAACCACCTGCTTATAAAGACATTCATATATATTCATTAAATGGTCACATTCGAGGGGTTCTACTATATAGGGTTAAAATGTTACCTTTAGGTATGTAGTCCACTTGGAGAACAGAGTCGGCCATGGACAGAAATAACTGATGAGAAGATTCAAATCCACACTCACTGACTGGCAGGTCATGCCCAGTAAAATCCTAGAAATACAAATACAGTTACAGACATGCAGTACTGATCTATATGACAAATACAGTGTACTGATCTATATGACAAATACAGTGACACACCTGTAGTACTGATCTATATGACAAATACAGTGACACACCTGTAGTACTGATCTATATGACAAACCACATAATTTGTCTACTACTGGTCTTTAGGAGCTACCGCCATACCAAAAGTTAATTTATGAGACAAACAACTTGGACTGAGGGTAACTGTATATCATGTCAAGACTTTGTTCATTACATCCAACCATAATAAATTAATCACAATTCTGATGTTTTCATGTATCAATCATAATCAACAATAATACCAGTTAAAATTATTTTTAAGTGGTATGCTTCCATCAAAAATGATACTCTTAGGTGATGGTATGCTTTGATAATGGCACAGTTTGTCCATTAACCATGACTGACTGCCCCTTTATATAGGTATGTCGTCTAAAACTTCCTACCTTAAACACCTGTAGGAAATGACTAATAGGAATTCCATGTGGCTGTGACTCCAACACTTGATGGATGTTCTCTCTAGTGGCTTCCAGGATGGACATGCCACTCACATGTTTTCGTCGCCCTTTCTCGTCCTGTACTGTCTCATCATCTACAAACAGTGTGTGATAAAAGTTTACCATTTTTTGGAAGAACAGCTCTTTTATTTCTAAATATACATTGTGACCACTCTCTATTGTCGGAGCTACAGATAAAGGAGCACACCTAAATACTGAAATTGTCATTTCTCCACCAAACCCTATATTGTGACCACTCTTTAGAATCGTCTCATGCTGTATGAACTGGGTCTAATCTGGTCATAAAGGTGTAGACAGGTGTATATATGGCGTAAAGGGTTAATATTCATTGTAATAATATATGATTTGATCATTCATAGAGTAAGCATTGTCTGTGGCAGGGGCACATGTGCAAATGACCATGTGGTTCACAAAGAAAGAGCTGATCTGACAAATTGAAGGAATGAACTGTCTTGAAAATGCCAGATCTGCCAAGAAAGGCTAAAAATATAAATCTGGGAGGAATAGATATTTTTTAATCCTTTTCCTGTTTAGTATTCATGTAAGAAATAATGACATCATGAATATACATTTGCTAAATTTCTATAATGGCATATTGTATGTACTCTTGTTCTTTTGGTATTAGTAGAAATGAAGGAGTTAGATCTATTATAATTTCAAAAGCGAACAGAACAGACCCTGGTCAGGGTTCACTCTGTTTGCAAAGATTTGCAAAGGTGTTAAAAAGGCATTTTTATGGAGGAAAGGGTTAATTTGTCTGATATCCAGACAATCCAAGGATGATGTGGATGTTGACGAATTTCATCTGATAACCCATTCCCAGATAAAGATGCCTTTTTGGTTTTTATTTGATTTTACGTTGTTTTAATAGTATTTCAGTCATATCACCACATTCAGCTAATTACAGTTCGAGGAAGACCCCAGAGGTTCTTCTGTGCACGGAGCAAATTGCATTGTTTCGTGCATAGAAGAACATCCAGGTAGAACTACCGACCTACCACAAGCCAGCTGGAAGGCTTCCTGACATGAAAAATTCAAATGCCCAGACAAGGATTCAAACTCACAGCTGTGAGGGGCTAAGCAATTGTCAGTTGACGACCATAACCACTATGAGGTAATGGATTAAGTGTCCTCAGGTAATAAGTCGCAACGTACCTTGTACTGGGGGCAGTCTTGCATCGTACAGCATCCAGTCTCCAGTAGGGTTTGGTCTCTCTATTCTCACGGTGTCAGACAAGGACGACATAAAATCTACCACACTGATGTAACCAAAGCCTTGATAGTCAAGGGGTTTGTCAAACAGGTTCTAGCAAAAAGGAAGTAATAAGATGTGTAAATTAAAACATTTTTCAAGAATAACTCCTTTATTTCTCCACTAAACCCTATGTCAAGGGGTTTGCCAAACAGGTTCTAGCAGAAAGGAAGTCAGTGTATACATACTACTGCTCCACAATACAGTAAAACCTCTCTATTTGTGTTAAAGGCAGGTGGCTGCTTAAAGCAAGGTGAAAGTAAAACAGAACGCTCCTATAAGAGCTTTCTGTTTTACTTTCACCTTGCTTTCAGCAACCACCTGCCCTAAAGACCAACTAATTAACACAATTCAGTGGCTGTTATAGAGAGGTTTTACTGTACTTAGAAATATAATATAGATGTGCAGATAAGATGCGCAAGTTGCGCAAGTTATTTTTATAAGAGAAATCCTTTATTTTTCCACCAAACCCTATGTTGTGACCACTCTTTAAAAGCAACTTTTCAAGCCAATTCTAAAGAGTGGTCACAACATAGGGTTTGGTGGAGAAATGGCGATATTTATAATAAGTATTTGAGTACCAACAGTTATCCTAGAGTATTTTATCCATCAGTACAGTAAAACCCCGCTAATGCAACCACCTAAAAGAGGTATAATTCTGGGTACTAGATGCAGGTGGTAGCTTAATGCAGGACAAAAGTCATGCAGAAAGCTCCTCTAGGAGCTTTCTGCATTACTTTTGCCCTGCATTAAGCAACCACCTGCTTATAAAGACAACCATTAGTATATATTAAGTAGTCGAATAAGAGGGGTTCTAATGTATTTGGGACTTTTCACTAGAAATGGTGGCAATTCTTTTGAGTAGTCACAAAGATTTGATGGAGAAATACAGCCTTTTGCATCTTAACCCTTTCCCTCATATAAATGTCTTTTCATGCATTTGCAAACAGAGTAGATCCAGATCAGACGGCTCCTATAGGGTCTGCTCTGTTCGCTAATGGAAGTATGATACTTCTGTTGTTGTTTTTAACTATCTAAAATGGCTACAATGTTCCACCTTCCATATTTCAATCATTATAACTGTTTTGTCCATGAATATTCAGTAGGTATTGAAATTTGGAATAAACATAGAACAGGAAAAGGGTTAACCCTTTCCTCCATAAATATGCCTTTCTATGCCTTTGCAAACAGAGTAGACCCAGATCAGATGGTTCCAATCTGATTCTACAGATTCTGCATTGACTTAACTTTCATTATAGTAATATGCCATTTCAAAAATTAAACTAATTACTATGCCTGATGTCATTAATTCTTTCATAAATATTCAAAGAGGAAAGGGTTAACTGCCCCTTGTGGCTTACTTACTGTATATTCATGGGGAAGTCGTGCAGCCCATGTGCCCCTAGGCTTCCTCTCTAGCACCTGAAACACACAACAAGGGATATATCAGAAACTCTTTGAATAATTGCGACAAATGCTTGGAACAAATCATCCTTTTTTGCATGGTTGGGACAAATAATCCCTTCCCTCATATAAATGCTTTTTCATGCTTTTGCAAACAGAGTAGACCTACAGGAGCCGTAGGATCTGGGTCTATTCTGTTTTCAAAGGCACAGAAAGGTGTATTTATGGAGTAAAGGATGTATCTAAAGGAAAATCAGAAGAGACTTCCATTATTCTTGTTTTATACATGTATTCAACCATAACCCATTACCTAATAGACTATTTTTTAGACACATTACCTCATAGGCTATTTTCAGATACAGTATCTCATAGGCTATTTTTAGACCCAACCTATTTGAATAAATCTACTGAATAGGAGCATTCACTAGAAACAAAGGAAACTTTAGAATTGTGTAGTTCTGAAACCACTGTGATAAATATGTAGCACTTGCTCCTATGGAGCATGTGATAAAAATTTAATGCTCTATCACAATAGTTTCAGAAAGTGACTCTTACTGAGGCATGCATCAAAAGGCGTCATTATGTAATTGGGTTTACCTGATAGAGGTACAATTGTAGCAAGATATGTCTTAGCAAACAGAGTAGACCCAGATCAGACCATTCCTGTAGGAACAGTCTGATCAGTGTCTGCTCTGTTTACATAGATCTGATACTACAGTTTCTACTTTGGTAACAATTTCACGTGTTAACCCTTCTCTTGCTGAATTTTAAAATACATTTCTCCTTCTTTACCCATGCTCTGTTGTATAATTACATATATCTCAACTGCGTACAAGTATTTCACTGTGCTATCACTGCTCTGGAGTGCACTGGTTGCACAATCAACTTGTAAATAGTGCAGACCCTGATGAGACAGCTCCTGTAGGAGCTGTCTCATCTGGGTCTTCACTATTTACAGGTAGGTATATTGACGTGAATAGCATGCGAAGGGTTAACATGCGTTTTAAAAATTAATCTTATAAGTATTCATGATGTCATCATTTATATAATGAAGTAAAGGGTTACCTCATACTGATGCCTTTTATCACTCTATTTATCACAATGGTTTCTAAACTACACAATTCTTCAATTTTCCTTTTCTCTAGTATATGCTTCTTATCCGTAGATTCAAAGAGGGTGGATCTAAAAATAGTGATTAACCCATTCCCACATATTGACACCTTTTGACGCTTCTGTAAAAGTCACTTTTTGAAACCATTGTGATAAATTGAGCATTTGCTCCTATCACAATGGTTTAAGAACTACACAATTCTAAAAAATTCCTTTTCTCTGGTAAATTTATCTGGTAGATTTATTCAAAGAGGTTGGATCTAAAAATAGCCTATGAGGTAATGGGTTAACCCTTTCCCTCATATAAACGTGTTTTCACGCATTTGCAAACAGAGTAGACCCAGATCAGATGGCTCCTATAGGAGCCATCTGATCAGGGTCTGCTCTGTTTGTTAATGGAATATGATAGATCTGCTTCCTTTACTTTCTAAAATGGCTACAATGTTCCAGCTTCCATATTTCATTATAATTTTGTCCATGAATATTCAGTAGGTATTGAAATTTGGAATAAACATAGAAGAAAAGGGTTAAGGGAATGGGTTAAAGGAGGGGGACATACAAGTATATCATGCACACAGTAGTAGATGACAATATTTGTAAAACAGTAATTGCTATAGGATAATTAATATTTTATCTACAAGTACCTGTCTAATTTCCAATTCCAGTTCCTCTAGGCGACCTCTACTCTTATTTGAGGACCCAGAACTGTCAGATCCACCAGATACCACACTTCTGTTGTCATGTCCCACACGTCCCTCACTGTCTCCTGAGAGCTCGCGACGTCGGCCTGCCATTAAAAAATAAACCAATTTATAATGTTAACCTCATAGGAATGCCTTTTTAATGCCTTTGCAAATATAGTAGACCAAGATCAGATGGCTCTTGTAGGAGCAATCTGATTAGGGTCTGCTCAATTAGATTATAAAAAGGTATCATGATTCTACGGTTTCTATCATATCCAGACCAAAGGTGCCCGACGCATGCTTGGACTCCCCCCCCAAAAAAAACCCCAACAACAACAAAACACAACCCCACAAACAAACAAACATTGTGATCGAAGTACATGTATGTAAAACTAGCCTAAAACTATCTATTTGAACCTTAAACCACTCCGAAAAACAAGAAAAACACGACCCGGAAAAAAATTCCTATCGGGTCTATATATGTATTGAAAGGTACCTAACTAAGTCAGATCAGCGGCGGAAAATACAACAGTCATGTTTTTCAAAGTCTTACAGCAAAGCCAATTCAACACCGATTTCAATCATTTTGCTCTTGATCCGTTCCAAATTCCATATGCTAAGCGGCACAGTTAGTGCTTTCCTTAAATATTGCTCAGTCTTGTCGCTGCAAGACCGCGATTTTGAAAATACGCTAGAGCGAAACGATGTGACTCCCGCCAGGATGCATAGACGTATATAGGGGGATCTGTATTCGTTAAACTTTTCAACAAAAACGCGAATTATGGTGAAACACTATCGAAAAACATTAAACTCACCGCAATTAAAACGGCGCTTACTATTTCCAGTCTGCTACGAAGCGCCAGTTTTCTTTCTCCAACTTTCCTTTTGAACGGATGCAACCATTTTGCTGTGACCCGGCTCATAAACTATTCGATATGCAAATTGACTACTACTTCCGGGCCACAGCGAAATGGCAAACTCCTTTCAAAACGAAAGTAGGAGAAAGAAAACTGGCGCCTCGTAGCAGACTAGAAATAGCCAGCACAGTTTTAACTGCGGTGAGTTGAATGTTTTTCGTATGTGTTTCACCATAATTCGCGTTTTTGTTGAAAAGTTTAACGATATAGATCCCCTTATATACTTCTATGCATCCTGGCGGGAGTCACATCGTTTCGCTCTAGCGTATTTTCAAATTCGGATTTGGAACGGATCAAGACCAAAATGATTGATATCGGTGTTGAATTGGCTGTGCTGTAAGACTTTTCAAACAGATAGTTTTAGGCTAGTTTTACATACTTGATCACAATTTTTTATTATTATTATTATTTATTTTATTTTATTTTTTTTTGCGGGGGGGGGGGGGGGGTCCATGGGTGAGTCCAAGCATGCGTCGGACACCTTTGATCCAGCATTCATAATGCTATTACATGTATAAAATTCAGTCAATAAATATTCATGACGTCATTATCAGAGCAACAGTACTCAAATACTAAAACAGTCATTTCTCCACCTAATCCTATGTTGCGACCACTCTTTAGAATCGTCTCGAAGACACAACATAAGGTTATATGGTGAAATAAAGGAGTTATTCTTGAAGACATTTTAATGTAAGCATGTTATCTGGACCTCCCCCTATATGTTACTTTATTTCTCCACCAAACCTTTCCCTTATGTTTACACATTTTTACGCATCTGCAAACAGAGTAGACCCAGATCAGATGGCTCCTATTGGAGCCGTCTGATCAGGGTCTGCTCTGTTTGCTTATGGTGTAATATAGATCTAATTCTACAGCGTCGGCCTGAGCGAAAATGTCATGTATTCATATGACATTATAAAAAAAATAATCTTATTAATATTCATAACGTCATTATTTCCTACATGAATATTCCTCAGGGAAAGGGTTAAAATTACGATATAATTATGGTAGAATTGATACAAATGCAACATGTTTTTGATACTAACTAGATCATTAACCATTTACCTGTTCTATATCTATTCCAAATTTGTACTGTACCTACTGAATATTCCTGGACAATAGTTGTAATGAAATATGAATGGTGAAGCATTGTAGCCATTGTAGAAAAAAAAGAAACATATCTTTCAAATTACATTAGCAAACAGAGCAGTCCTATAGGAGCTGTCTGATCTGGGTCTACTGTGTTTGTAAATGTGTGAAAATGTTTATATGAGGGAAAAGGTTAAGTCAAAGTTTTTACTGAGTCCCTACAAACTCGTCGTAATGAACTTTTATCATTTCTCATCATTCTTAATTTACCTCTCCCTTTTGATGGTCTCTTCGATGAGGAATTATGATTGTAATCCATGCTAGCCTGGATATTGTCTCCATCTGAACTGACTGCATGATGATTCCTCTGCCTGTTTCTAGGATCAGTGTAGGTGACTGGAAGTATTCTGTATATATTTGGTCCATCAGACTGTACTTTCACAAGATCTGGGAGTGACTGCATAAGCTCAAGCATGGAATTGAAACCATAGTTCTTAAACAATAAATGTGTTCCATATTTACGACCATAAGCTATGTCAACATCATGTAACGAGAGTCCTTCAGGAAAGGATCGGAACAAACCCGTTACCTGATTCCTCACATAAGCTGGAATTATTCTTTTTGGTGGTACTTGATGACTTGTCGATTTAAATCTGTCCTGGAAGCAACGTGGTGCCGATGAATACCTAGGTATGTTTTTGTTTCTGTTCACAGCATATTTCTTCTTGTTGGTAACTTTCTGTTTTGACACCAATTTAGCAATGTGTTTGTCTGTTTCATCAGAGATGGCTCTGACTGTCATATGGCCATTCCTCCAAGATATCTGAACAGAATCTTCAATGTCCCTGAAGAAAAAAGAAAATGTATTAACCCTTTCCCTGTTCTATGTTTATTTCAAATTTCAATACCTACTGAATATTTATGGACAAAATACTTATAATGAAATATGTAAGGTGGTACATTATAGCCATTTTAGAAAGTAAAGAATCAGATCTATCAAATTCCACTAGCAAACAGAGCAGACCCTGATCAGACGGCTCCTCTAGGAGCCGTCTGATCTGGGTCTACTGTTTGCAAATGCGTGAAAACATGTTTATATGAGGGAAAGGGTTAAAGACAGAAAAAGTAATAGTTTGTATACATATTCATACACACTAACCCTTTCCTTAATTTAAACACCTTTTCACTCCTTTGCAAACAGTAGACTCAGATCAAATGGCTCCTATAGGAGCTGTCTGATTATTGCTCTGTTTGCTTTATAAAGATCTGATTTTGCCATGGTCAAAAACAAATCCTGTTCATGTACCATTATAACAAATCAGCTATTACCTACTGAATATTCATGGAAAATTGTTACAATGAAATATGAAAGGTAAAACATTGTAGCCATTCTAGAAAGTAAAGAAACAGATCTATCAAATTCCATTAAGAAACAGAGCAGACCTTGATCAGATGGCTCCTATAGGAGTCATCTGATCTGGGTCTTCTCTGTTTGAAAATGCGTGAAAATGCATTTATATGAAGGAAGGGGTTAAAGAGCAAGCTCACATATTCCACCCGGCCACGCCAATACATTGTCAGATTCCCACGACAGATTCCTCTGAAAATCAAACTCATCCAAGCTTTTATTCATGACAATTCTAACAGCAAATTTTAAACAAGAGGGCCATGATGGCCCTTAATCGCTCACCTGTTCGTAACAGATTTATGATTTCAATGACAGATTGGTCTAGGCCTTACAGTTTTAAGAGAAGAAGATTTTCAAAGACTTTCATATGAAAAACTGATATGCCCCAGGCAGGGCCATTTTCAACCCAGGGGTCATAATTTGAACAAACATGGTAGAAAACTATTAGATAACGCTACATACCAAAACTGAAAAACTGATAAGCCCTAGGGCGGGGCCATTTTTGGCCTGGGGTCATAATTTGAAAATTCTTGGTAGAAAACCATTAGATGATGCTACATACCAAATATCAAGGGTCTAGACCTTACAGATTTGGAGAAGAAGATCTTTTAAAGATTTTCCTATGAAAAACTGATAAACCCCAGGGCGGGGACATTTTTGATCCGGGGGTCATAATTTGAACAATCTTAGTAGAGGACTATTAGATAATGCAACATACCAAATATCAAAGGTCTATGCCGTACAATTTCAGAGAAGACTTTTAAAGATTTTTAAGAGAAGAAGATTTTTTAAGACTTTCCTATGAATATCTGATATGCCCCAGGGCGGGGACATAACTTGAACAATCTTGGTAGAAAACTATTAGATAATGCTACATACCAAATATTAAAGGTCTCGGCCTTACAGTTTTGGAGAAGAAGATTCTTAAAGATTTTCATATGAAAAACTGATAAGTCCCAGGGCGGGGCCATTTTTGGCCCACGGGTAATAATTTGAACAATCTTGGTAGAAAACCATTAGATGATGCTACATACCCAATATCAAGGGTCTAGACCTTACAGTTTTGGACGAGAAGATTTTTAAAGATTTTCCAATGAAAAACTGATAAGCCCCAGGGCGGGGCCATTTTTGGTCCGGGGTCATAATTTGATCAATCTTGGTAGAGGACCGTTAGATAATGCTACATACCAAATATCAAAGGTCTATACCTTATAATTTTAGAGAAGAAGATTTTTAAAGATTTTCCTATGAAAAACTGATAAGTCCCGGGGCGGGGCCATTTTTGTCCTGGGGGTCATAATTTGAACAATCTTAGTAGAGGACCATTAGATCATGCTACATACCAAATATCAAAGGTCTATGCCTTACAGTTTCAGAGAAGAAGATTTTTAAAGATTTTCCTATGAAAAACTGATAAGCCCCGGGCGGGGCCATTTTTGGCCCGGGGGGTCATAATTTGAACAATCTTAGTAGAGGAACATTAGATCATGCTACATACCAAATATCAAAGGTCTATGCCTTACAGTTTCAGAGAAGAAGATTTTTAAAGATTTTCCTATGAAAAACTGATAAGCCCCGGGGCAGGGCCATTTTTGGCCCAGGGACCATAATTTGAACAATCTTAGTAGAGTCTTAATAGAGGACCATTAGATCATGCTACATACCAAATATCAAAGGTCTAGGCCTTACAGTTTCAGAAGATTTTTAAAGATTTTCCTATGAAAAACTGATAAGCCCCGGGGCGGGGCCATTTTTTGGCCCGGGGGTCATTATTTGAACAATCTTAGTCGAGGAGCATTAGATCATGCTACATACCAATTATCAAAGGTCTATGCCTTATAGTTTCAGAGAAGAAGACTTTAAAGATTTTCCTATGAAAAACTGATAAGTCCCGGGGCGGGGCCATTTTTGGCCCAGGGGTCATGCTTTGAACAATCTTAGTAGAGGACCATTAGATCATGCTACATACCAAATATCAAAGGTCTAGGCCTTACAGTTTCAGAGAAGAAGATTTTTAAAGATTTTCCTATGAAAAACTGATAAGCCCGCGGGCGGGGCCATTTTTGGCCCGGCGGACATAATTTGAACAATCTTTGTAGAGGACCATTACATCATGCTACATACCAAATATCAAAGCTCTAAGCTTTGTGGTTCCAGAGAAGAAGATGTTTAAGTAAATTGTTGACGTCTGCACGTACGCATGACGCACATACGCACGATGCACATACGCACGACGACGGACGCCAGACACAGGATCATCCCAATAGCTCACCTTGGCACTTTGTGCCAGGTGAGCTAAAAAACCCGATTTGTTGTGAAACACTATGCCCTACCTTTGACCCTGAAGAATGACCTTGACCTTTGACCTATGGACCAGGGAGTTGAACAAGACACATCGTCTTTGTGTAGCAGGTTATTTTGAAATCCATTCACAGATAAAAAATTTATAAAAGGGACACGAAATTTGGGACGGATGGACGGACGTGCCACCAATTAAGGACAAGGGGCCAATCCTTTTGTTATTTTCTTTTGTTGAACAAAGGGCCATGTCCTCTTGTACTATTGTTACGGTATGAACTCCATTGTTTTCTTTTGTTCTGCTGATCATGACCTGGCCCTCTATTACCTTTAAGTTGCTCGGACAGACGGAAGGACGGACAATGCTATTACTATATGCCCGCCGCTGGGGGGCATAAAACCTGTCAAGAAATGAAAGTGCTAAATGAGGAACAATATATTATGATACACGGACGGACAGACGGACTGACAGATGGATGACAAATTCCTCTTAAAATACAACTCATCCAAGCTCATATTTATGACAATTCTTAAAACAAATTTGAGAAAAATTGGTCAAGAAATGAAAGTGCTAGATGAGCAAGTTTTAACCCTTCAATACCCTTTTTAAACACAGAAGAGACGGCACCTGTAGTATAGACATATACTGACGTCAAAAAGAAACGCTACACCTGTATTTATGTATGCATATTTACTACGGTATGGTAGTAACAGCTACAACTCTTGTCAAATACCAATGTCAAGAGGATTTTCAAACATGTATACAAAATTTCATTTGTTATTATCGCCATTGAGATGTTCAGAATGGTGATACAAAAACATTGCCTTGTCCAAAATGTCAGTATCGGGTATGGCCTCCGTGTCCTGCGACGACTGCTTGCAACCTTCGTCTCATTGACCCACACAAGTTACGCAACATGTACCGTGGAATACGTGCCCACTCCTGGTGTAGAGCTTGTGTTAATTGCTGAACGTTTTGTGGCTGTGGACGACGCTGACGTAAACGGCGTCCAAGAACGTCCCACATGTGTTCAATTGGATTGCAGTCCAGGGAATTGGCTGGCCATTGCAAAACATCAATATTGTTGGCATTAAGAAAGTTTCTTGTCACATGGGCTATGTGAGGACGTGCGTTATCGTGTTGGAAGGTCATTGCGGGACGTTGACGGAAAATAGGAAGCACTACAGGTCGTAAAACCTGGTTTATGTAGCGCTGTGCTGTCATATTTCCATTAATCACAACCAAATCCGTCTTAAAAGTATGGTTGATGGCTGCCCACACCATTACGCCTCCTCCACCGTAGCGGTTATACTCCAAGATGCAGTTACGTGCGAAACGTTCATGACGTCGCCTATACACGCGAAATCGTCCGTCAGCATTCGAAAGGTTAAACCTGGATTCATCGCTGAATACGACTGTTCTCCAGTTTCGTTGGAGGTTATTCTGTGCCCATTGACGCCGATCACGACGGTGACGTTCCGTAAGAATAACTCCACGTTGAGGTCTTCTGCAGATAATCCCACGCTCTCTCAAGCGATTCCTTACAGTGTTTCTGCTCACAGTCTGACCACGATTACCGACAACTTGGAAAGAAGTTGATTGGGCCGTTGTAAAGCGGTCACGCAGGTGACGTTGACGGATATAAACGTCTTGACGTACAGATGTCACACGTGGCGCACCTGAGCGAGGCCTATCTGCTAAGCTCCCAGTGGCATTTACGCGTTGAACTAACCTCGCAATAGTGCATCTTGCAACACCAAATCGCCTAGCGACGTCAGTTTGTGAAATTCCACTTTCTAGCATTCCTAAAGCCCGTGCTCGGTTTTCATTATTTAATCGCGGCATTTTAACTCCTTTTAATTTACAGATTTCCTTTTGAATTTCAACTCGTAAATCAACTGTAGCATAATAAATTGATTTTTTCGATTGACATAATCTCGTGGCAATGGCGCACGGGCCGCACGTGCGAAACGTGCAGCTAATCATACCTGAAAACATAGGGGCCAGAGAGGGTATTTTCTTTCGCTTCAATAGACGCGTTATGAGCTAAATATATGGTGTGTCGGTTATGATATGAATATTTTGAAAAACAGAAAAGTTATTCACTTTTTTCATTGTAGCGTTTTTTATTGACGTCAGTGTATATATACCCCTTTGCTGCCTTTCCCTGTTCTATCGATTGTTGCTTGGCCCCTTGTAAAACGAACATAATCGCGATGCCTCAGGACAAAACCATTGTGCAATCAATACATATATTGAACCTCAGGAGATCCTAAGTATTCAACCAAATAAGTTTCTACTTACCGATGTTCGACTGCAAGGCCTGATTTTCACAGATAGATCTTCAAGCTTGTTGTAGCACTGCTGAATCATCAATATGGCGCCTGGAATCTTCTGAGTTCCCGCCGAAATCACCAGACTCCTCCGCAAGAGCTACTTCCGGTTGACGGGTTCTCGAGATATTAAGTAAGGTACGACGCGTCTGAGGACGAATGCATTCAGCCACTACACTCCTCCCCACTTTATTTAAGCAGCCCCGTACCTCCTTGGTCCATGTCCAGCTTGATCTGTGCAGGGTCTGCTAGATTTCAGACCCTGGGTGCTAAACTGGGACAGTCGTTTAACTGACTCCAGCCTATCCTACAGCCAAGACGCACCAACTTGGCCGACTACACCACTCTGTCGTCTACACCATGGGCGGTTGCCTGTCCAGGTACAGACGTCGCGCATTCTGCAGGGCGACACCGAGAACATCCTTCCAGTCCTCCTGGCGTACGTCTGCCACCACTGCAGCCACCTGTCCTATGTTTGCAGGTGTAGACCTTTTCTGGGGTCTGAAGCTGAAGTAGGGTGCATCTGTTTCCAGAAGCAACCTACCTGGTGCCATCCTACGCAGACACTCATAAGTGGCTGCGTTCACCTCCTCCGCCAGCTTGGTTAACACTCCCGTGTAGCCAAAATATGTGTTGGGAAAGCAGTCCAACCAACGGTTCATCAGTTGAACAGACCCAACAAAACAATGACAGTGAATCAGCCGGTTAGGACCCACTTCAGGCACACTGCGCAACAGGTAGAGTAAGGTCAGCCATGCCTGATCAGCTAGCTGTCCTTCCTGTCCCCGGCAGTGCAAAACCAGGATATGATCCGCACCCAAGTGCTTCAGCTGACGCTCTAAGCGTTCAAGCTGACTCACCCAGGTGGACTCATCCTCCGTGAGATCGTAGCCCACTTCGCCAAATGCTACGACCTCCTTCATCGACAGAAGGCTCTTGAAGGCCTCCCAGAATTCTGGTTTTTCAACCTTCTTTCTGGGATGCCACCCAATAGCCGGCACCACCCCTTGGCCCGCCCAATTTCGGATTTCATCGGGCGAAGGGTAACTCTCAGGGTCACAAAATACCCCTACAACATTATTCACCACCACCCTATATTCCTGTGGTGGTGACTGTACTCCAAGAATGGCCTTCAGGGATCGTTCCTGAAGACCAAACTTCTCCATAGTCCTGTCCAGGTGACAGTGACTGTCAAACGCCTCGGGTTTTGAGGGCAAACACAACTTCTCCTCGGCAGAAGGCTCAAACAGGCTCTTAAATTGTTCCTGTTTATCACTAGGCAACAGTGACATTAGGGCAAGAAGTCTCTTCCAGTGAAGCAGAGACTCCACCCCATTGCCGACAGGCCTCAACAGAATTTCCCTGGGAATTGGGTCCTGCCTTTGTTCCAGCAGTTCCCTCATCCCAGTGTCCAACTGTCTATCCGGTCTTTCTGTGCTTTCTGAATAGCACACACTTTCAGCCATGCTAACTAGGTCCTTCAAGGTTTTATGCAGACCCACTAGCATCCTTTGCAGAAAAGTTAGCGCCGTCAGTCTGCGGCTCGCTACTTCCTTACCATTAAGGGCTAGGTGAAACAGCAAGGGGAGATGAGCGAGAAACGAATGTTCCTCGTCCAACCCTTCACTGCACCCTTCCACCAAACAACGAGACACTGTCGCAGTCCTTTTTTCGGCCTGCCTTGCCCCCTGCCCCTTTGCAGCTCTAGGCCCAGATACCCTGGCCTGGTACCTGGGACGGTCCTCCCTCCTTTCCCTCCTAAATTCCGGATGGCCCCCAGGATATCTCTCTCGTGAAGAGTGAGATGTCCTAGGACCCCCCCTTCTAACACCATACCCCACAAACTTAGTTCCCGGAGGGTATTGATGATATTGCACGGCCTGACTGTACGTCTTTGACCTTGCCGACGTTGATTCTATGGGAGCTTGGATTCTCCCATGATCCTCCTGACGAGATCTATGCCGAGGACGTTCCTCCCGCGTTGGAGAGATTCTCTCTTGTTTACGAGAGCCCTCCGCTGTGGGTTTTACCTGTTTTTCGGCAGCTCTCTCTGGCTTGTGAGAGACCTCCTTTGGCGGTTTAGCCGATGCTGCCTGCTCTGTCTCTTGGTTACGAGACACAGGCTTCACAGGGCTCACTGGCTTCACCGTGGTGGTGTCGATGGTGGTGTTTTCACCATCTCCGCCCACTCTCTTGTTGACTGAAGAAGCTGATCGACAGCTGCTGCATCAACTTCCATGTCCTCCTCTTCACCCTTACCACTGGGACTACGCAACAGCTTATCCTCATCCAAGGCATCCAACAACTCAAAGTGTTCCCCTGAGCGCTGAATGGATGGATCCGTCTTCAGCCGGATGTCGGCACACGAACCAGTTGGAGATTTTGCCTCCGCCTTCTTTGGTTTGCGGATGTCGCAAACGTTCTCGCACAGCCACTTGTGCTCCTGGAAGTTGAGTGTTAGCAACTTCTCTGCGCATGCTTTCAACCAAGTATTTTGCTTGGTCTTCCTGGCTACTTTTACTTGTCCAAGTAAAAGTTCCTCTGCCATGTCCCTATGATTGGTAGGGTGCAGAGACAGCAATTTGGACAGCTCATCTGTTCGAATAAGCTTGCCCGCCTGTGTTTGGGTTTTAGCCTGTTCGGCATCTTTTACCCACTTCTTCACGGCTTCTTCCATGACCCTGAAATGACAGATAAGAATTAATTTCTCCTAGCCCTGGTCTTGTACTCTCCGCATTTAAACCTAACTATATCGAGGGCATCTGTTGGTGTGACATTCACACAGGCACCGTGGTACCATTCCGAGCAAAAGTCACATTGGATCATAAACCTGCCTTGCCACTGTTTACGACAAAAGCAGTAGACCCTGTCATCACCTCGCACTGTATGCTCAGATCCAGGATTACTCTTCCAGTGTTTGATCCACTGTGGGAGTTCCCGGTCTTTGCATGGCTTAATGCGGTCATGGTTAACCACAAAAACTGCGTTTCTAAGCTTAACCCTGAAAAGAAAAGACGACAACTTGGAGACGATTACTCCTGGCCCCTTCCAAGGTGGGCATAGTTTCTTACACTTACCTTTCAGGACAGCTGTATCCAGAAGGTATACCGCATCGCCTACCTCGTAGTTCCTTTCCAACAATCTCAGATCATAATCTCGTTTCATACGTCGAGTGGTCGTTTGTAACCTCCGACGTGCAGTCTCATGCGCCTTCTGCATTTCTGTAGCTAACTTACCAGCATATGCTTCTTGACTAGTAAACTTACCTGTCGCTTGAGGGAACATCAAGTGAGCTGGTGTATTAACCTCCCGACCGAGCATCAGCCTGTTAGCGGAATACCCGGTCATCCGGTTTACTGATGCACGCAGTGCACCTGCTATCTGCTGTAGATGGAGATCCCATTCATTCTGAGACTTACCTATGAAGCAGCGGACAGCATCCATGAGCGTCCTGTTGTACCGCTCAACCTGGCCATTACTGGAAGGCCTGTACGGCATTGTTCGGGCCTTATGGATTTCCAAGACCTTACATACCTCCGTGAAGAGATTAGAGTCAAAGTTACGACCCTGATCTGAATACAGCTGGAACGGCATGCCAAATCTTGAAAAGAACTGGTTAACGGCTGCTCTGGCAGTTTCTTCTGCAGTCTGTGATGGAAGAGGGATACATTCTACCCATTTGGTAAACTGGTCAACCATCATCAGAACATGCTCGTTGCCTCTCGGCGTCTTGGGAAGAGGTCCCAAGAAGTCGATGTGGACACGCTCCATCGGTGCACCCGCATGATGTTCAGTTAAAGGTCAAGTAAACAGGCAGGACACTTTTTCGTAAATATTTGACAAATGGGTACCTTGTACGGCGTAGTTTCGAAAACACAAAAAAATACAGTCATATCGCACATAGCAGCTGTCATATATCACCGATAAGTAAGCAATGGCTGATTTTGGTCGCTCGCTTATCTCCCTTGTGATGACGTCACTTGTGAACATTCGCTATAAATGTCGAACTAGATATCGTATAGAAAAGAATCGCACGTAATGTACTTCTGCTTCGTTTTGAGTGCTAAAATGGTAATTTGTGCTGCATATGTGTATATCCCTGCCTATGGGTGTAGCTCCTAATCCGACAGAGACTAAATAGGATTATTTAAATTACCAAAAGACGAGAAGTTCAAGAAAACGTGATGTGATTTATATTGGGTCAGCTTACATTTTGTCTCGATGGCTGTTTTCAGTGAAATTTATACTAGAGAAAATAGTGCAGTCAATGACTTGGGTCTACAATTATAAACAAGAGGGCCAGAATGGCCCTGAAGCGCTCACCAGACAATCAGAGGAGAAGATTTTCAAAGTTTTCACTTTATGTTTCTATTGAAAGCTGGCTACTCCTGGGGAAGGGCCAATTTTGACCACAGGGGCATAATTTATATAACATTTGTAGAGGACCTGAACATGAAGCTATGTGCCAAATATGAAAGTTATGAACCTTCCAGTTTCAGAGAAGATTTTCAATGTTTTTACTATATATTTTTATTGAAAACTGACCACCCCTCGGGTGGGGCAATTTTAATCCCAGGGGCATAATTTAAACAAGGCCATACAAAGTTCTGACTAAAGGCGATCAACTGTTCTTCTGAACGGGTATGTGTACCCTAGCATTCCAAACTGATTTTTTGCATTTGAATATTATTATAAATTATTACATAATAATTGCATACTCATAAGTATAACTTAATAGTTTCAAGTAATACAATTTCATATTTCATAATTTATTTGAAATCTTTAATTTGGCATTCTGGAGTCTTCACATGATTTACCCTTCTTCTGAACTGCAGGGCAGGTTATACATGTAATAATATCATAATGCCAATCACTATTATTAATTAACCCTTCCCTCATACAAACGTGTTTTCACATTTTTGAAAACAGAGTAGACCCAGATCGGATGCCTCCTATAGGAGCCATCTGATCAAGGCCTGCTCTGTTTGTAAATGGAATTTTATACATCTGTTCCTTAAGTTTCTAAAATGGCTACAATGTTCCACCTACTATATTTCATTATAACTATTTTGTAGATGAATATTCAGTAGGTTGTGAAATTTGGAAAAAAATGACTACAATGTTCCACCTTCCATACTTCATTTTAACTATTTTGTTCATGAATATGCAGTAGGCATTCAAATTAATAATAAACATAGAACAGGCAAAGGGTTAAGGCACAGAGCTCCAGCACCAGATACAGGTGACCTAAAAATAGCCACTGGTCATCTATCCCACTGCTTGACTGGATGACCTATTTATGAGCAAAGAGAAGATGCTTAAAATCGCAGTCAGCTATAAGTTTGCTAGAAAACTGTCCACCCCGGGGTGTAGCCAATTTTGACCACAGGAGCATAATTTATATAACTTTTGTAGAGAACCTGAACATGATGCTATGTGCCAAATATGAAGGCTGAGAACCTTTCAGTTTCAGAGGAGATGATATTCAAAGTTTTCACTATATGTTTCTATAGAAAACAATGCACCCCTGGGGTGGGGCCAATTTTGACCCTAGGGACATAATTTATATAACTTTTGTAGAGGACCTACAGATGATGCTATGTGCCAAAGATGAAAGCTGAGACCCCTGTAGATTCAGAGGAGAAGAATTTTAAAGGTTCAAATTGTTGACGACGGACGACGAACGACGGACGACGCACGACGCACGCCGACGGACGACGGACATCAGGCTATCACAAAAGCTCACCCTGAGCACTTTGTGCTCTGGTGAGCTAAAAAGGATATGCTACATTCTGTTATAAATCTGACTTAGGTCTAGCACTGTAGGTTAATGGGCTTTTTCTTCGTGGATTTTTTTTCTATACAAACGTTTTGTTAACAGCGTTAACCCAAATCACGCAGGAACTGTCTGATCAGGATCTGCTCTAATTGCTTAATCCGTATACTTATTTCTTTAGATTCGATCAGGGTTGTCTAGCGTCTCTGTAATCACTGTAATGAATATTCATGAGGTCATGAAATCTTTAATAAATATTCTTAAGAGAAAAAATGATTAATAAACACGATTTAGCACTGTTGGCAGGAGACACCTAATTTGCTTTTAATCAATTTCCCAATCATTCTCTTCTTATATAAACGGCTTCACGCGTGTTTGCAAATAGAGTAGATCCAGATCGGACAGTTCCTGTAAGAGCTGTCTGATCAGGTTCTGCTCTGTTTGCTTATGAAATTTTGTTGATCTAATCCTAATTGATCTGTCAGAGCCAATGATCCATTTGAAAAGTTAATATTGTGAAGAAAAAACCTTTAGATCTTCTTTATGAATATTTGTGTAAGAAATAATTATTTCATGGAGAGTTAATGATATATGAGCACAGGCTATGGCAGTAATTGTACAACCAGACCTACCGGTATATTATTTCATAAGCAAATCGACAAGAACCTGATCAGGAAGCTACAACAGAAGCTCTCTGATCTGGATCTACTATGTTTATAAATTTGTTTCAATACGTTTGATCTGGGTCTACTATGTTTGCATTGGCATAAACAACAACGTGGAATGAAGGGTTTATATTCGTGAAGTAATTTACTCACACATAAGTTTTCATCAGGGAAATAGTTTATCATAAATATGATCCTTTTTGCAATTTTGGAACTTGGACAATTTTGACCATAAATCCATAGGAAACAAGATGTGTTTGTGAAACACTATGCCCCCTAGATATGATATTTGACCCTAAAGGATGACCTTCATCTTGACATGTCATCCCTCAAAATGTGCAGCTTCATGGGGTGCACATGCATACCACATATCAAGTCTGTATCTCTACTGGTTCAAAAGTTATGGCCAATGTTAAAGTTGGTGACCTTTGACCATGAAGGATGACCTTGACCTTGACATGTTACCCCTCGAACTTTGCAGCCAAATAAGAAACACACGTATACCAACTATCAAGTCTGTATCTCTACTGGTTCAAAAGTTATGGCCAATGTTAAAGTTGGTGACCTTTGACCCTGAAAGATGACCTTGACCTTGTAATGTCACCCCCAAAAATGTGCAGCTTCATGAGATACACATGCATACCAACTAGAGGTTTTTGTCAAAAAAACGGATGTCTCCCCTCTAATAAAAACAATATGTAAAGGGAAATCACTAAAAATGTTATGGTCTTGATGAATGATACTTCCCCTCATTATGCGTTTTCCACACTACATTTTTCAAGAAGAAAATGATAACAGCTAATAACTCCAAAAATACTGATACCAGATTTATGGCCCTTGTGCATATGACACTTACTTTCATCATGCTCTTTCCAAAAATAAAATGTCATTCCAATAGCATCAGTCGAACAGGAGTTATTGATCGGCCAAAAAATGTAACAAAGGGCAATAACTCCAAAAGAATTGAAGCCAGAATTATGGCCCTTGTTCATGACACTTTCTCTCATCATGCTCTTTCCATGTATGAAGTTTCAATACGATGGCAAGAGCCATGTAGGAGTTATCGTCCGGACAAGAAAGAATTAAACAAATGTACATGGGGCAATAACTCTAAATTTATTGAAGCTCGAGTTAAGGATCTTATGCATGACACTTTCTCTTATTATGATCGTTCCATGTATGAAGTTTCACTCCAATGGCATGTGTCACATAGGAGTGATCATCTGGACAAAAAGTTGTGATTTTTTTTTTACAAGGGCAATAACTCCAATATTAGTGAAGCCAGAGTTATGGACCTTGTGCATGACACTTCCTCTCGTTATGATCTTTCCATATATGAAGTTTCAATCCAATGGCATAAGCCATATAGAAGTTATCGTCCGGACAAAAAAGTGTGATTTTTTTTACACAGGGCAATAACTCCAATATTAGTGAAGCCAGAGTTATGGACCTTGTGCATGACACTTCCTCTTGTTATGATCTTTCCATATATGAAGTTTCAATCCAATGGCATGAGCCATATAGAAGTTATCGTCCGGACAAAAAAGTGTGATTTTTTTACAAAGGGCAATAACTCCTATATTAGTGAAGCCAGAGTTATTTTCCTTCTGCATGACACTTCCTCTCGTTATGATCTTTCCATATATGAAGTTTCAATCCAATGGCATCAGGCATATTGAAGTTATTGTCCGGACAAAAAATTATGATATTTTTTACAAAGGGCAATAACTCCAATATTAGTGAAGCCAGAGTTATGGACCTTGTGCATGACACTTCCTCTCATTATGCTCTTTCCATATATGAAGTTACAATCAACTGGCATCAGGCATATTGAAGTTATTGTCCGGACAAAAAATTATGATATTTTTTACAAAGGGCAATAACTCCAATATTAGTGAAGCCAGAGTTATGGACCTTGTGCATGACACTTCCTCTCGTCATGATCTTTCCATATATGAAGTTTCAATCCAATGGCATGAGCCATATAGGAGTTATCGTCCGGACAAAAAAGTGTGATTTTTTTTTACAAAGGGCAATAACTCCAATATTAGTAAAGCCAGAGTTATGGACCTTGTGCATGACACTTCCTCTCATTATGCTCTTTCTATATATGAAGTTTCAATCAACTGGCATCAGGCATATTGAAGTTATCGTCCGGACAAAAAGTGTGACAGACAGACGGACAGACAGACAACTCTCACGAAAACAATATGTCTCCCCCATATAAATATGGGGGGAGACATAAATATCAAGACTTTATCTCTATTGGTTCAAAAGTTATGGCCAATTTGAAGTTAATGACCTTTGACCCTGAAGGATGACCTTGACATTTCACCCCTCACACTGTGCAGCTTCATGAGATACACAAGCATGCCACATATCAAGTCTCTATCTGTACTGGTTCAAAAGTTATGGCCAATGTTAAAGTCAGTGATTTGACCCATATGTTTGACCTCTGACCTTTAAGGATGACCTTGACCTTGACATGTCACCCCTCAAAATGTGCGGCTTTATGAGATACATATGCATGCCAAATATCAAGTCTCTATATGTACTTGCTCAAAAGTTATGACCAATGTCAAATTCGGAGATTTGACCCATGTGTTTGACCTCTGACCTTGAAAGATGACCTTGACCTTGACATGTCACCCCTCAAAATGTGCAGGTTTATGAGATACATATGCATGCCAAATATCAAGTCACTAGCTGTACTGGCTCAAAAGTTATGACCAATGTTAAAGTTACAGACAAAGAAGCGGACAATTTTACCTTTGACCCTGAAGGATGACCTTGACCTTGACATGTCACCCGTCTAAATGTGCAGCTTCATGAGATACACACACTCGCCAAATATCAAGTCTCTATCTCTACTGGTCCAAAAGTTATGGCAAATGTTAAAGTCGGTGATTTGACCCATATATTTGACCTCTGACCTTGAAGGATGACCTTGACCTTGACATGTCACCCTTCAAAATGTGCGTCTTTATGAGATACATATGCATGCCAAATATCAAGTCTCTATCTGTACTGGCTCAAAAGTTATGACAAATGTTAAAGTTGCGTTAAAGTTACAGCCAAAAAACAGACAATTTGACCTTTGACCCTGAAGGATGACCTTGACATGTCACCCCTCAAAATGTGCGGCTTCATGAGATACACAAGCATGCCAAATATCAAGTCTCTATCTCTACTGGTCCAAAAGTTATGGCCAATGTTAAAGTCGGTGATTTGACCCATATATTTGACCTTTGACCTTGAAGGATGACCTTGACCTTGACATGTCACCCCTCAAAATGTGCGGTCCTATGAGATACATATGCATACCAAATATCAAGTCTCTATCTGTACTGGCTCAAAAGTTATGACCAATGTTAAAGTTGCTGACAAACAAACAGACAAACAGACAAACAAACAGGGCAAAAACAATATGCCCCCCAGATCTGATCTGGGGGGCATAAAAAGCCATTCTGAATTACTGTAATTTACGGAATTGTTCATTGGATGCGTTTTATAGTGTTACTGATTATTACCTACATAATGCCCAACTAACTTTGAGGCACCATGACCGCAATGACTGATTCTTTTGATACGTTACCACAGCTACATAAAGGAATGCAACAATACGTAATATACAGGATGCGGGTTTTATGGTCATGTACTAATCATTGTCCCCTAGTGGGTCACTATGATAACTGACATCTGGAGACAATTGACCCTGCATGGGGCATTCGTGTGTAATATGGCTTAGTACAATATACTACAATATGGCCTAAGGCCATTTAACACATTCATTCATAGAGAAATTCTAATGGCTATGTTTATTGTTATCAAGATCCACCTTTTTCTCAACAAAATACATATTTTGGTTTTTCAACCTTTACTCGATTTTCTGAAAGTAATGCATCATTTTGGTATTGCAAATATTAAAGTAACATAAATAAATAAATTATTTCCTATTTTTCTGTATTTTGGTGGAATTTCTTTTTTTTTCGTAAGTACGTACATTTATACATAGTAATGTGAACGTCCCATTTCATCTGAACCCACTTTGCCTACATTTGTAAATACGAAATTCATCTAAAGTTGTCCGGTTCTGTCTAAAAGTTGTTTGGACCCAACTCATGGGCGGGACCCAAATGGTCCCTCTGATCTGAATCTACACTATTTGCTAATGGTCTTGGTCCTAACCTCATCCTATTTTAAAATTATAGTTTATGAATAGTGTAAATTCACTGACCGGTAAAGTAAGTTTTAACTCTTCGCTTGCTATTCACGTCAATATACCTACCTGTAAATGGTGAAAACCCAGATGAGACAGCTCCTGCAGGAGCTGTCTCATCAGGGTCTGCACTATTTACAAGTTGATTGTGCAACAAGTGCATTCCATAGCAGTGATTGCACAGCGAAATACGTGTACACAGTGAAGATATATGTAATTTTACAACAGGGCATGGGAAAAGAAGGAGAAATGTATTTTAAAATTCAGCAAGAAAAGGGTTAAAATTAACAAAATTAAAAGACATGTGTTTAATATATTGTATTTCACACCTAAAATAAACATCACACCCCCATAAATAGTTCCCCCATCTCGATAAAGTGTCACTTTCTATGGTTAATCCATGGACGTAATGTCTGGAAAAGTGTGAAAATAATTTGGGTATTTATAGAAACTGTTGAGTTGGATTTTATCTAATTGTGTAAGCAAACAGAACAAACCCTAATTAGACGGTTCATGTAGGCTCTGATCTGGATCTACTTTGTTTGCAGAGGCGTTAATTTAAAGGAAAAGGTTAAGTTTCTGTGTACAATCCTCCCTGTCAATGGGATCCCTGTCTGGCATGTACACAAGTGACGTCACGCAAAGGGAGATAATTATAGGGTTAATCCTACTGTAATTTGAAATTTGCGACGGTATATGAGGTTTTTAACGGTCGCAAATTATTTTAATGGCGACGCCAAAGGCGGAGTCATTAAAATAATTTAAGACCGTTAAAAACCTCATATACCGTCGCAAATTTAAAATTACAGTAGGGTTAACCCTATTCTAACGTAATATTAACACGAAAAATGCCAAATTGGTGTTATATCCCATGCGCGCAGGTGATTAAATGAGTGATAAGGCGAGAAATAGTGCCCAGTTTCTCTCAGATTTCTTAAAATAACTGGATTTTGTTTCACCCTGGTTTACACAAAGTCAAAACACCGGGCCAATTATAAGTTCACTATTACATTTGTAATGAATAATTATGCGACAGCTATTTCACATGTTCAATACACATTCAATACACATGTCAGGAAAAGTAACGTTATCTTAGTCTTTGGCGCCATACGCAAAAACGTCGTCTGTAACAATGAAGTCACGCTATAACGTTATGTTTGAATAGTATGATAAATATCGTTGAATCTGGATCACAACGCTTAGAGTATCTCAATAATTCACCACATGACATATAAGAGACCGGTCGAGTCGTGACAAACAATGAAAACTAATAACTTTCAAAATACCTGACTGAACTTGAATATATGTCATTGTATGCATACAGATTTATTAGTAGATCTAAGTGTTAGATAAACAAAGCGCATTAATATATTTACAGGCTAATGCTGTAATTCGGCCGTTTTCGATTGGTTGAATTTGCGACATATAAAACACTTTTTATATGCCGCAAATTTGGTCACATGAGCCAATCAGATTACAGGAAACTGACAGATTGCGTTAGAACATGTATTGATTTTCAAAATGCACGGTTCGCGGTACAATAAAAACTCAATTTAAATCAAAACAAGATAAAAACGGTAAGAATTTTCTACAGCTTGGTGTTTAACTAACTGTATACTATCAGAATTTGACGAAAACCCAATCTGTTTACTTGACCTTTAAGGCGCACCGACCATGCTTGTCAGACTTTTTACTCTGATTACACATTTCGCAACCAGAAACATACTTCAGAACATCCTGTTTCATCCCATACCAGTGATACTTCTCTTTAAGACGCTCTCTGGTACGAGATGCACCCTGATGTCCTGCAGACGGAAGGTTGTGGTTTAAACCCATTGCCGTCTCCTGCATACCTTTAGGTAGCACTAACTTCTTATCGTCTGTGTCTGGATCATTACGATACAGAACACCATCAATTAGAAGAAAGAGCTCGCGATTCAGCCAATAGTTCTTAGCAGCTGGACTTGCCCTAAACAACTTTGAGGGATCTGGATCCTCAACATCCTCTACCCAATCAATGATCACCTTAAGATCATTATCT
Organism: Azorinus chamasolen; assembly: GCA_963576725.1. NCBI lineage: Eukaryota > Metazoa > Mollusca > Bivalvia > Cardiida > Solecurtidae > Azorinus > Azorinus chamasolen. The sequence goes on from OY755241.1 coordinate 2,604,493, forward strand.
TCTGACTGAGCTCGTTTAAGCTCCTCTAGCGAGACACCCCAACTGGACAGAGATCCTACTTTGTAGGAACTCTGGCCATTGATAATTGGCTCACTATCTGATTTCTCTGGTCTTGAGGCTTCTTTTGCCTCCTCTCTTTTCTGTCTACGGGTGGCAACAATGTTTATGCTGACCACCTCCGCATCACCAACAGATGTTGTCAACTCCCAAGGGATCTGCAACAGAGCCTCTTCCAGGATCTGAGCATCCTCTTCGCACTGACTTGAGTGTGACCAGTGGAGTTGTTCACTCGCACTGGCACCTCCAGCTTCCCTTGGACCGAAGATAACTTCTTCACTACAATTGGTTGGTTCAACCATAGCGGCATGATCCGTCTTGCCATTGTCGCAGCAATGACCTAAAGAGAATTCACCCGGGCCCCCGTGGATGGAATTCCCAGCCCCCTGACTGTCCAATACACTGACCGCAGCCACTCGGGCTTCAGACAGAGCATTGTTGGCCAATGGCACAACATCATCCACATCCTCTGTGAAAGCGACCCAGTTCTTATGAGCCCTAGCACAGTATTCACAGCCCCCACAAGGTAACTCCCCGAGCCGCGCACATGCACCATATGCTCCACACTCCCCAGAACTTGCCGGCTTTCTGGACAGTGCATCTGCATTGCTGTGCTCACGACCCGCCCGGTGCTTCAGCACCATGTTGTACTGAGACAGCTCCTCAAGCCATCTCGCCAACTGACCCTGTGGCTCCTTGAATCTCATAAGCCATCTTAAACTTGAATGGTCGATTCTAACCACAAACGGTTTCCCTAACAAGTAGTGTCTGAACTGCCTAGTGAAGCGAACCACTGCAAGTAGCTCCTTCCTAGTAGTACAGTACCTGCGCTGTTCCTTCGTCAGCGCATAACTACCATAAGCAATCACCCTCTCGGTACCATCTTGTACCTGCAGTAACTCTGCTCCTACAGCAAAATCACTGGCATCTGTATCTAAAATAAACTCATCCTTCAGGTTTGGCAATGCCAAAACTGGAGGTGACGAAAGGGCTTGCTTCAATGTTTCGAATGCACTAGACTGTTTTTCTGTCCATTCGAACTTTTTCTGACCCGTCACTGCATAAAGAGGTTCTGACAATTTAGAGAAGTCCTTGACAAAGGCCCTGTGATAATTGGCCAATCCCATGAAACTCTCCACCTCCTTTGCCTTGGTCGGCACAGGCCAGTCTCTGACCACTTGAATATCATGTTCTGACATTTCAAGGCTATCCCCGGTAATATTTCTACCAAGGAACTCTACTTCCTTCTGAAAGAAGATACACTTCTTGGGTTTTAGTTTCAACCCATACTGTCTAAACCTTGCTAGAGCATCCCGCAGGTTCTGCAAGTGCTCTGTACAGCTTGAACCTAGTACCAAAATATCATCCAGGAATGCCAAGATTGTTTTCCATGACATGCCCCTGAAAACTAAGTTCATTATTCTAGCATATGTTGCTGGTGCTCCACACAGGCCAAATCCCATTTGTACATGCTCAAATAAACCGTACTTGGTTATAAAGGCCGTTTTCTTTCGGTCTTCTTCTCGTATAGGGACTTGCCAATAGGCCGAATTAGCATCTAGTTTAGAAAACCAGACACTGCCTGCTAGGGTGTCGAGACAATCATCCACCAATGGTAAAGGAAATACATCCTTAGTGGTAACAGAGTTTAAGGCGCGATAATCTATGCACCACCTAACTGTTCCATCCCGTTTACGGATGAGAACAGGTGCTGATGCCCAGTCTGATGTAGACTCTTGAATCACACCTGCTTTCAGCATCTTCTCCAAGTGAACTTCCTCTTCCCCCGCAAAGCAAGCAGGAGTTCGTCTCATGCGTTGCTTTATGGGCCTTGCATCTCCAGTATCAATTGTATGTTCAATTGTACTGAAACCTCCCAGGTCGAATTCGTTTTTGGCGAAAACGTCCTGGTTTTCTACTAGGAGTTGTGCGAGTTGTTCACTCTGTTCTTTATCTAAGTGTTTGCATGATTCATCAAACACCGATTGGAGATGTTCTGGAACTTGATCACACTGAGGATCGGTTAACCTCGGTGTGGGGTTGTTGGTCTCTTCGACATGCCTAACATGTATAGATTTCCCAGAATCTGTCGGTTCGGCAGAACCTGGGGCCTCATCCTGCAAATATTCACCTACGGGATAAGCCCTACCTATTTCTACACCCTTGGCTACAAGCTTATATCTGTCACTTGGGTTGACGACACACATTACAGGCATTTCATCTCCTTCCCTAACCACTCTAGGAATCAGAAGCTTGCCCCTATACTTACCAATAGGTTCTACTACATAATCAGCAAGGGTTCTGTCCATCTTACACTGTATTTGTGCTACAGAGTTAGGGGGAATCACTCTCCTCTTAGCCACGGTGACCCGTGCCACCTGTGGGTCGCTGATTCTTGCATCACCATCTAATGTAATGCTCATGCCATCAAAGTACAGGATACCTTTAGCCAAGTCCAATATGGCCTTGCCTACACCGTGTAGTACATCAAAACCTAACAACATATCCTGTTCTATGGGGGCTACATACACATTTTCTGTGTACCATTTCGAACCAATCCTAAGTTTGATAGGACCAGCTACGAAACCAGACATTCCCATATCTCTACCTGCAGCCAAAAGCTTCACAGTTCTAAGCTTACTGGGCCTATTTCTGAGCGAGTTGTACACGCGATCAGAAATAATTGTTACCTGTGCTGCAGTGTCAACGACAGCTTTGACCGATTTATCCCCTACTTGCACACCAATGGCATACTGGGAGATCGATCTCATCTGACACACAAGTACCTCCTCTGGTTCTGCCTTACCGCCCTTAACATGTTCTGAAAGGGAAGCAGCTTGCTGTTGTGGTACCTGTTGTTTTTCAGTAGACAATTGTTCATTGTCAACCGAAACTTCACCTTTTTGGCCTATGAATTTCTGGGTCCAGGGCCGGCCGCCTTCCCTGACCCGTGACCTTTTACCTGTGGGTTGCTATACCTTAGTTTAGGACACTCTCTTTTAAAATGCCCTACTTCGCCACAGAAGTAACACGCCTTCGATGATGGTCTAAACCGTGGTTTAGGTTGATGACCACCACTGTCTACCTTCTCTCTAATTGTTTTCTGGAGACGGTGCTCAAGATCCTGCAGAGCTTGCATAAAGTCAGGAGTAGAAGCCTGTTCGGCCGCTTCCGACTTTACCTGGTTCACCGCTTGATAAGGGTCGTCGAAGCCTGGTTTACGGCTCGCCCCCTTTGACTTACCAAACATTGCAGAATGCACCTGCTGGTACTTTCGTACCAGCTGAATTGCAGACTGCACACTCTTTGGGCTCTGCATACATACATGATGGCCAGCCTCCCTATCCAGCATTCCTTGACAGAAGCGGTTTACTGCCAGTTCGGCCGTAAACTTCTCTGGTAACCCCTTATATGCCCTACCCGACAGGGTTAGGACACGGTCTGCCCAGTCCTCTAAAGACTCACCTGTGTTTTGGATGGCCTGTTGAAATCGTGCCTGCGCTGTCGCTGGCACCTCCTGCTCACCAAACCAATCCTCCAGTTTCTGCAGCAAACTACTGTAAGTTAGCTGTTCGCTACCATCAGTAATTACTGCATAATAATCTAGAGCCTTACCTTTCAGACTCCAACACAGGCAGTTGAGGCAGTCCTCTTCTGTCCACCCGCATGTCGTTGCATAACGGATGAACTGCAACTTGAAAGCCTTCCAGTTGCCCTTTCCATCATAGGTTAGCTGCTTTGGGATAGTAGCAAGCAGTTCTTTTGCCTGCAACTTCCTACTAACGTTTGCTGGTGCTGGTGCTGGTAGACCAAACAGACTCCTATAACTGCTGGTAGGTGCTGGCAGTTGAGACACCATACCAGTAGTTCTTACTGGTGACTCCACCCTTACATGCTTGGGCGAGGATCTGACAAACGAACTAGGTTGTGGGTTAAACCTACTTACCGGTGTGGAAGTGAACACTGGTTGTGGTATGTGTACCACCGGTGTGTCCGGAAGCACCTCAGCTACAGTGTCCACAAACTCCTCGTCCGACGTCTCAGAAGTAGTGACTGGCTTACTTACCTTTGGGTTGCTTGGTTTTGCAACCACGTGCTGGGGTACGTCAGGGAGCAGATCAAACATTGAATTGAGGTCTGCCCTCTGTTGACGAAGACGCCTACTTTTAAACTTACCCTGAGACCTTGGCTCTAGTTTAACAGCCACAGGTTGAGGCATGGAGGGTAGCCATTTTTTGGCTGATGTATACAGGTTGCTAAACCAACCTGCCACCGCATTCACTGCATCAGCTGTCCGATTAGCAGCTGGTATTTCTTCTGCTTCCGACGAAAACGACGAATCTGTTTCTGATTCGACCTGGCAGTTGTCGTTTGGTGAAAAATCGACTAACTGTAATTCTTCCTCAGAAAATACACGCCGTGATATCGTGCTTAAGATATCAGGCGTAATATTTCCTGAGCTGCGCCTCACTGCTACAATGGCATTAGCCAGTTTACGGCCAATGCCAGGAATGGCTGCCAGCTCTCCCGCTGAAGCAAAGTTTATTGCGACAGCGTTCATTGCTGCATCAGGTGCCTGTGCGATGTCTGCTTCAGCCATTATTTATTTATTTATTTTTTTCAAAAATAATCAAAAGCAGAATATACCAAAGTTACATTCAAAACACAACTAAGGCAACACTCGTGGCAGTTATCGATAATAATTAATACTATCAATAACAAAATTGATTGATGCTATAAGAAATATCGGTTAAATTTCTCGCAGCGTAATCAATGTAAAAACCGTTGGCACTTACAGTCGACGGCAAGTATTTCAAGCCCAAATACTGCAAAACCAACGTGCAAAATACCGTATCTGTTCGATAGGTAGTATTTGTACAAAGGTCCTTCGTTTATGGACTACTTATTTAACACTGAACAGGTTCGAGTGCAATGGCAATTTTGGCCAAAAACAATTTCAAACCCGACGTAGCGTTCAGTCAAATAAACCCGGAATAAATTCGATCCGGAACCGCTGCCACCAATATTGAACCTCAGGAGATCCTAAGTATTCAACCAAATAAGTTTCTACTTACCGATGTTCGACTGCAAGGCCTGATTTTCACAGATAGATCTTCAAGCTTGTAGCACTGCTGAATCAATATGGCGCCTGGAATCTTCTGAGTTCCCGCCGAAATCACCAGACTCCTCCGCAAGAGCTACTTCCGGTTGACGGGTTCTCGAGATATTAAGTAAGGTACGACGCGTCTGAGGACGAATGCATTCAGCCACTACACATATGACAAAGAGCTATCATTTACCTCTCAAGCTCTGCGGACATGCATACAGATCCGAAATGCAGGCGAATTTTCGTGCAATTAGCAGATTTAAATATCTTTCAGGCAACTATGAGTCACGTGACCCACTTCCTTTACAATAACAACATCCGGGTGCCTGTTATCTTGCTTACCCTATAAGCGTTAACGAGAACGCAGGGCACCATCCCTCGGTCAATCAGGTGCCTAGTTACTAAGTAGAAACTAGGTCACGTTGTTGCGACTTCTCGTCCGAGTAAGAAAAATCAGCTTATTTTGTAGGAATTTCACGTCGGCACTGGCTATGGCGTATCAAAAGTTATATTATTTGAAAAGTACAATGTCCCAGCTTCATGTTTGTACCAAATATTAGTGGTTATTCCATCTTGGCTGCCCAAACCCGGGTGTTATTTCGAATCGGTCGTGAAATTTGCGAATCGGTATGTAGCCGGGTAGAGATTATGGTCAAATAAGTTGATAGGCTTTACTGTGTGACTTGGTAGCTCAGTCGGTAGAGTGTTGGCATGGTAAGCCAGAGGCCCTGGGTTCGAGTCCCAGTCGAGTCACAACTTTTTCACCATGTTACAGGTAGTTAGACCTCTTGTATATAACACTAAATCGACCCAATCATTTTTTTTACTTTTTAGACCATCTAGACCCACGAAATGGCTTCCTGCGACTCAGACAGCTGCCTAAGCCACGCCACTAAAGGGTCTACTGTTTGCAAAGTATGGAGTAAAGCGTTAATGTCATTTCTGTTTGTACCTCAGAAAATCTTCTACTGTTGAATAGCCAATCCCTCTGTAGTCTAGTGGCACACCAATGAATGTATGGAAGTCCCTTGTCAACTCTTGTACCGTCAGCTCCACGGGCGAGGAAACCAGCAGAGCACGCACGTGTTTTTTCAAGTTATTTTTCTTTTCTGCAAAGTCTGTCATCCTGTTAAACTATTGCAAGATGAAGCATTATATATTGATAACGGTATATTATAATACTAATAGGTGTGCAAGGAAGACACACGTAAATTATTGACTATTCATTCTCGCTTTTCATATAGCAAATTGCACACTTTCCTTTTAAAAGATAAAATCTGTTTGTTAGCCGATATTTCGAAGTTGAATTACAGTGCATCGTAAGTTTTTTTTGTATTTAAAAAAAATAGACAAAAAGCGTACTTTAAATTGTTATGTAGCTTGTTTAATTAATTATTATAACCAGTTATCAGTTTCATATTAGCCGAAAACTTTAGTTCGAAACAGAGGCTTGTCTCATGTAAACAAATTACAAAAAGGGACATATAATTGCCGGGCCTGACTGTGAATTTCAGTGACAAAAACCCCCACAATAAACCCCCCCAAAAAACCCACAACAACAACAACCAAGAAAACATACAACGAAGATCGTGAAATATAAAGTGAGACATGCAATTTTCTGTTTTTATTACTTTAAAGTTTAATTTCCTTTCACAGATTGTTTAGAATTCAATCGCATGTCCTTCGCCATACTTCCCGCGGTTTACACCTGCTCTTTCAATTTCGGACTAAAATCACAACTGTCTTTTGCCCTACCAAACTTCTACCCCAGCTCGGAGTTAATGAATTAATTTATCTAGGCGTCGATTGTATTATTCGTTTTGCAAATGGGTGCGAATGTGTACCTTAAATGTTCGAATCAGATAATTAGATGATTTTGTGAAATATTGTTAAAATTGCAATGAAAGTCGTATTAATCATCATTACCATCATTAGATGAAGATGATACCGACCCAGGTCGATTAATTCTCATATCAACCGACCAAAAAGGCGACGAATGTCCTACTACAGATATATAGATGATACAAGAAAATCACGCCAATGACATGGTTATTTTTTGTTTTGTTTTTTCAGCGGCTAGCTGTCTATTTTCACTTTTGTTCTAGTTTTCCACCAATGAGAAACTATGTTACATTGTAATTTGCATATGACCTACGAGTATTTAGTAGTAAACTGTATTTTCATTGGTGAATACCTTGACTGGCATACAACCTTTTTATATGCCTCTACACTTTGCCAAACTATGTAAAATTCTGATATACAGTCTGCTAACGTGTCGAATTTCCTGGGGTAATTATTACGATATTGTTACGATATGGCAGTTATTTCAAACACCATGTTTTATGATAATTAGCTGCTTCGGCCTCGCAAATTGAATTCAATGCAATAATTAACATAATCACAACACATGTAAGGCACCTTGTTACACAGACATGTTCTATAAACTTCTTAGAGTTCAGTCAAAAGGCCATATAGTACAGAAAATCATTACACTAAACTCCTTGCACTAAACTCAACATAAGTTATTTAAAGTAATGTCACAGATGCAAGGGCTTCCTTGCACTTAAGCAAACAAATTCACTTGCACTCAGATATTAGGACAAAGCTACGGAACATTCATATATGTAGGGATTAATAAAGGAAATAAATACATGTACTAGATGCAAGGGCATCCTTGCACTTCAACACATTTGGAGTAATACTTAGTCTTCGGCAGCTGCAAGGGTATCCTTGCACTCCAGTGAAAGCAACTGTTAGATAGGCCATTAGATGCAAGGGCTTCCTTGCACTACTTTTTTAACATAAAAGTTTTCAAAAATGAGTCATGCAGGAAACACCACATACAGAACAAACACTCGCCCGAACAGCAACACAAGGAAACAGCAAATGTACATAACTAGAAAAAACAACAAGAGACACACAAAGACAAAACACACATACAATAGGAGGAAGATGGAAGTACCGCCTTGAAAATTCTTCTTGTAAATAAAAACTTGGATGTCAAATACAAAGTTGGAAAAAACGGCCGACTTACTGAGACGGAAGATAGACGGTGAACTACGGGAGCTAAGGAATAGACGCTCAACTACCACATGTATCTGCTTATCTGATAGCAAGGGGAGATACCTTGAAAGAGTTAGGGAAGAGTTACCGGAGAGGGTATCCAGGAATATCTATTGGTGGCATCGCAGTGGGGCCAAGATAAATGAGAAGCTGAACTGGGTTAGAGCAAATTTCGATCGAGAAACGATCCACTTCAATAATATTATTGTATACCTATGGTTAGGGACGTGCGATCTAACAGACAAGACTCAAGGAGGAAGAATAAAACTGCAAAATCAAGAAAATATAGACTACATCACAGAAAAATACAAAGAAATTAGACAATTTATCGAAGCCCGAGGTCACAGAGCAGTTATTCTTGAAACACCATATTTCTCTATCAGTAAATGGAACCAGCACAAAGGACAAGAAACTGACAATCCAGAAGAAGACAGACAACTGAAATTAAGAATAAACATACTGAACGAACGTATCAAGCAGCTAAATGTAGAAAGAAATATTACAACAACCAGATTCAACCCAGATTTAGAAAAAAGCAGGCGTCTAAGACATTCAGGGAATACCCATACAGAATATTATACAAATTTTAAACTGTTTCCTGACGGCATACATCCAGGACTAAAGCTATCCAGAGTCTGGTTCCTCAAAATAGTCAGAAGCTGGCTCCAATTACAGTAATTTGGTTCAAAAAACGGTAATCTTCACAGTCATGGCCTCAAAAGACATAAGCAAAAAGACCAGAGGTAGGGCTAGCAAGCCGAACTAACGTACAAACTCCAAATCTAACTCTCCAATGGTATCACTAATAAGAAAAAATGGGGAAAAGGAAGAATCCTGGACCTGTAACGTTTGTCATGGCTGTTTTAGGGACCCGGAGGACATGCTTATGGAATGCCAGAGATGCACTAGCCACTTCTGCATATCATGTCTAGGCAAAACTGCAGATGAGTACAATCTCCTTAGTAAAAGTGACCTTATGTGGTTCTGCACTGGGTGCAGAGAAAAAGTTGAAAAGAATATTTTGACCGATAGAAAGATAGAAGAAGCATGTCATGAAATGACCAAGGCATTTGAGGAAAGACTATTGAGCATTGAAAAGACTCTGCAAGAAAAATGCAATAAAGAAGAAACTATTGATATTGTCAGGGAAGAAATTAAGAAAATAAATTATAGACAAGAAGAAACACCCAAAGCAAACACGGAAGGAAACAGAACAGACGTTAACACGGTCCTGAGTGAAATAAATGAAAGGAAGAAGAGGGAAAAAACGTCATCATATATGGACAACAAGAGATCGATTCTGCGGAAGTCGAGGCTCGGATAGACCATGATAAGGAGGTTGTAATCAATGTAGCGGCAGCTTGTAACACACAAATAAAGTTTGAAGACATAAGTCATGTGAGAAGATTAGGCAAGTACGATAACGAGAAAGCAAAGAGACCCATGCTTGTGCAATTCGAAGAACTGGACACCAAAAACAGCATTTTCAAAGGGGTTAAACATATGAGGGAAAAAGAAGAATACAAAGACATCAGAATTTCAAATGACCTAACAAAAGCCGAAAGGGATAATGAAAAAACATTGAAAGATAGGGCACAAGAAATGGAAAAGGAGCAATCGTCGGGGGAACAATCTTCCGGGTCAGGGGTCCTCCCTGGGCAAGGAAAATTGTCAAAATAGTCAAAACCAGGGACGAAAGCGAGGGGTAAGGGAAAGCCAAAAACATGTAAATACCACAAATGTACATAGGGAATATTTTGTAAATAAGTTAACCTGTTTCTACACAAACGCTGACCAATTTAGAAATAAAATGAACGAGTTTGAAATCAGGATCAGGGATACAAAGCCAAAGATAATAGGAATAACTGAGGTTAAAGCAAAAAATAGCTCATATCTTATGAACCAAGCAGAGTATAATCTAGATTGGACAAATGAATACAACATGTTTCATATGAAAGTACAAAAATGAGTCATGCAGGAAACACCACATACAGAACAAACACTCGCCCGAACAGCAACACAAGGAAACAGCAAATTACATTGATAATTACATAGGCAGAGGCCTAATCATCTACATCCATAAATCTCTGGAAGCAACAGAAGTAAAATTTGAGGAAGAATTCCAAGAGAATCTATTCGTAAATATCAGAACCAATAAAAACGAAAATGTTTTAGTCGGCGTGTTGTATAGGTCCCCTTCGGAAATGTCACAAACACACAATGAATCACTACGGGAATTAATAAAATACTCTCACTATTTAATAATGGGTGATTTCAACTACCCTCTAATTAACTGGGATACACAACTAGCAAAATATGAGACATCAGAAGAACAAAAATTTGTTGACTGCCTCCAAGATAATTTCCTGTTCCAAGTAATAGGCAAACCAACAAGATGGAGGGGCACTGACACTCCGAATATTTTGGACTTGGTGATAACAGAAGACGGAAATAACATAGAGAACATTGAGTACCAGAGTCCCTTAGGAAAAAGTGATCACTGTGTAGTTTTGTTTAACTTCATATGTGCTACGACAACAAAAAAACAGGCGAAACAAAGAAGACGATACAGGAACGCAGACTACAACAAATTTAGACAAGATTTGAATAACATAAATTGGGTTTCTTTCTTAATGGCAGACAAAGACATAAATACCTCCTGGATATTATTCCGGGATAAACTCCAAGAATTGGAAGACAAACATATACCTATAATTAAAATCAAAAGCAGGAAGAATTACACAATCCCCCTTGACAAAAAAGCACTGGAAGCAATTAAGCAAAAAAACGCATCGCAAAGGAAATTTATGAGCAGTAAACAAGCAGAAGACCAGGAAAAAATATAATAGGGCGAGGAATAAGGTAACAAAATTAGTCAGGCAAGCGCGTAAAGGTTTTGAGAAAAACTTAGCATCTGAGGCAAAAAGTAATCCCAAAAGGGTATGGCAATATATTAACTCTAAGAGTAAAACGAAAATTGGTATCGGAGATCTACGACTAGACCCTTCCAACATCAAATCACCGAAAACATCAGACGACCTGGTAAAGGCTAATATCCTTGCTGAATATTTCAGCAGTGTCTTCACCAAAGAAGACACCAATAACATACCCACGCTAAACCAAAGAACCCAGAAGATAATATGGAATACAGTGCATTTCACACCTGAATCGGTAGCAGCAATCTTAAAAATCTGAAACCAGACAAAACAGAATGCATCCACAACTACTAAAAGAACTGTATGAAGAGCTGTCTGTCCCACTCGCAATCATCTTCAATTTATCCGTAAAATTAAATCAGATCCCCGATGAATGGGAAAATGCCAAAGTCAGTGCAATATTCAAAAAAGGAGACAAATCCAATGCTGGGAACTATAGACCAGTAAGCTTAACCTCAATAGTGTGCAAGGTAATGGAAAGAACAATTAGGGACCATATCATGGAATTTATGAACGCAAATGACTTCTTTACAGATAAGCAATATGGGTTTATGTCAGGCAGGTCTACAGTACTACAGTTAATAAATGTTCTGGATGAGTGGACTGAAGCCCTCGATAATGGGAGCAGCATAGATTGTATATACATGGATTTCCAAAAGGCATTCGATACCGTCCCTCATAACAGATTGCTTCAAAAGTTAGAAGCATACAATATTGGGAAAGAAATGATTGACTGGCTTAATCACTTCCTATGTAATCGGGTTCAACAAGTGACAGTAAATGGTAGTGGGTCAGAATGGAAAGAGGTCACGTCCGGAATCCCCCAAGGATCCGTGATAGGACCACTGATGTTCATCATCTACATCAACGACCTGCCAGATACAATTAGCTCCACGGTATATCTCTTCGCAGACGACACTAAAATCTTTAATATTATTGAAACGCCCGAAGATAAGAAATCATTACAGAAAGACCTGCACACGCTCGCAAATTGGACAGACAAATGGCTACTAAAGTTACACCCCCAAAAGTGCAAGAGTATGCATATTGGGAAATATGATCCAGACCCAGATTTCATATATGAAGTAATGAATACTAAATTAGATTATGTTACAGAGGAAAAAGATATTGGTGTCATCATAGATAACCAACTTAGTTTCGATAAACATATTGGGGAAAAGATCAAAAAGGCAAATTCTATGTCAGCCATCATCAGAAGGATATTCCGCCACTTGGACGGAAAAAGTTTCACACCGCTCTATAAAACTTTGGTAAGATCCCACCTTGAATATGCCAGTGCAACATGGGCACCCTATAAAGCAAAACATATAGACATGATTGAGGGTGTACAAAGACGTGCAACTAAGCAAATCCAAGGGCTCGGCACCCTACCGTATTCTGATAGACTCAGGAAACTCAACTTACCGACACTCACGTACCGACGTATGAGAGGTGATATGATAGAAACCTACAAACTCTTAACTGGCAAATATGATAAGAAAGCTGTGGACAGAGTGTTAAAACCAAGAACTGAAATGGCAATCAGAACATCAAATAGGGGAAATTCAATGAAATTGTTTGCCCAAAGGGCCAAATTAGACGTAAGGAAAAACAGTTTTGGTTTAAGAACAACACAAGCCTGGAATGACTTACCAGAACATCAAATTACCATCTTTTACCACCTCGACCTAGAGTTACATTTCGCTACTTGAAGAAAAACATTTCTAATTTTCATTCAGATTATGTTCTTGTTCCTGCTGACAAGGCATCAAACAATGTAATCATTATTTGAAGATTGTATTATGTTGTTGTTTTAAAGAAGGAGCTAACTGATTCAAAAACTTATATATCAGTTCAAACACCTGAAAAAGATATAGTCTCGGAACATGTAAAAATGTGCAATAATTTTAAGTCTGGTCCTAACATAAAACAACATAAACTTTCTACTTTGTACTGGATTCCGAAACTACATAAAAACCCTTATAAGTCGCGTTTTATTGCCAACTCTAGCTGTTGTACCACTACTAAATTATCTATACTTTTGACGTCCTGTCTTACTACGATCAAAGAACATGTTAAACGCTACTGTGATAAAATATATGAAAATTCTGGTATTAATGTTTTTTGGTCCATAAAAAATTCAAATGATGTTTTAACAAAACTTGAAAATGAACAGTATAACATTTCTTTACTGAGCTCTTATGATTTCTCTACACTCTATACTACTCTACCTCACCATCTTATAAAGGATAAACTTATTAAATTAATAGAAAAAACCTTTGCCAGAGAAAACAAAATGTTCATTGCTTGTAATGTTCAACGTTCATTCTTTTCGAATTCAGAAGTTGAACATTACACAATGTGGACTTGCCTTGATGTTTGTAGATCTCTTACCTTTCTTTTAGATAATATATTTGTGCGTTATGGGGATACCATATATCGTCAAGTTGTTGGTATACCCATGGGTACAAATTGTGCCCCTCTTGTTGCAGATTTGTTTTTGTATTGCTACGAGAGGGATTTTATGCTTAGCTTAAAACCTGATACACAGACCGATATTGTTAATGCTTTTAATAAAACTTCAAGGTATTTAGACGATATTTTGAATTTAGATAATCCTTATTTTGATACTATGGTTTCTTCAATCTACCCAAAAGAACTGTCTTTAAACAAAGCTAATCAATCTGACATTAATGCTTCATTTTTAGATTTGAATCTTTCAATTACAAATGATAAAGTTTCGTCCAAAGTATACGATAAAAGAGAAGATTTTAATTTTAAAATTGTTAATTATCCTTTTCTAGATGGGGATGTGCCACGTTCTACATCTTATGGGGTTTATATTTCTCAACTTATTAGGTTTGCCCGAGCCTGTTCTTTGCTTGAAGATTTTAACAGACGTAATTTAGTTATAACTGATAAACTTCTTAAGCAAGGTTACAGATATCACAAACTTCGGAAAACCTTTTCTAAATTCTATTATCGAAATTTACCTCTCATTAGTAAATATAATTGCAATCTACGGACGTTACTGCGACAAGGCATTTCTCAACCAGAATTTTATGGGGATGTTATCTACAAACTTAGGAAAATTCGGGGTCATATCCATTTTCATGATTTGTTTATAAAACGCATTAAAACATTTAAAAAGAAAGGTTATGATCCTATTATATTGCAACACACTGCATGTTTGGTTATCGACCCTTTTACAGTCGGTAGCTACGCTTCCCTCTTTGCTTGCGCGATGACAGGCCGAGGGTAGTACTCTATGATGGTATACTCTTAAACTTGGATACAGGAGGAGCTTACCAGACTCATGTATTACTTTTTCCCTGTCGTGCCCTTAACGGCTTACCTGCAGGTGCTCCGACTTCAGCAAAGTCATTGAGTACATATTTGACGGATTGTCACAGTTATTATGCTATGTTTTACATGTTGTCCTGTGTTCACCGTCGTCTATGTTGTGGGTAAGTCCAGCGGGGATACCTTTATTTACAATATTTGTAAAGCTAGGGTGACTTTGAGAGAAGTGTGAGGTTAGGACGTCCGTAAACCGGTTTAAACCCCCAGTGGTGTTTTTGCTGATGACCGTGCCAAGGCGGTACTCTCTTTGTCACCCTTCCTTTTGTTTGCCTTGCGTCTTTGTGCTTGTGGTTTGTTCATGTTGTGGAACGTTTGTCCCTGGTTCTTGTGTGTCTTTTGGTGTTTTCTGTGTTCATTTCGTGTGTGTGTGTGTGTACGTTTGGGTGTGTGGTTGTGTGTGTGTGTGTGTGTCATGCTGTCTATCGGTGTTTTGGTGGTGGTTGCGTCTTGCATGTGGCTTTGCCTGCTTGACTTTACTACTTTTCCACGTTATAAATGCAGAAAATATCAATACGTTCAAAAACAGACTGGATAAATACTGGCTA
This sequence comes from Azorinus chamasolen, assembly GCA_963576725.1. Lineage (NCBI taxonomy): Eukaryota > Metazoa > Mollusca > Bivalvia > Cardiida > Solecurtidae > Azorinus > Azorinus chamasolen. The sequence goes on from OY755241.1 coordinate 2,619,564, forward strand.
AACCAAGATATTTTATTTGAGCACAAGGCCACTTTAAAAACCGGAAAGTGCATAAATTACAAAACCCAAGAAGAGTCCAACATAGAGGATCCGATGGGAACCTGAGTTGGAAAACTACAATAAGTAACAATAAGTAAGTAATTATTTACGCAGATATTTAGCATGGGACCGAAGACTGTCGACTGTCGAAAGTTCTGTTCTTAAAATAGGTTTTAAGACCTGGAAATTCCCATAAAATCAAAGTACTGATGTACTGATATTTATCGCCTCATGGTAATGGTTGCTGAGCAATATTACTAGTTTGTCGAAACCTCTATTAAACTTTCAGACTTTTACTATCATTTTGCTATCAATAATATAACATTTGATCATAAAGTCCACTTTGACGAACAGGTAGTTTGCCGAAACCACCATAATTCACAGGCAGTGCTATAGGAAATAAAGAAGAAGGGTTGTTTAGTATATTAGAGTAGTGGTATTAATAGTATTAATTACTATCCCCGACCAAAGCACCGAGGCTCTGGTTGTTGGCTCTCTTTGATATAAAGCTACTTACTGAAGGCTATTGCTACGGCTCTATCACATGGGGCTTGGGCTCATAGAGTAGGTTATATTGTTTTAAAAATACATGTAGATTCAGTTAATGATGGAAAAGTAGTAAAGTCAAGCAGGCAAAGCCACATACAAGACGCAACCACCACCAAAACACCGATAGACAGCATGACACACACACACACACACAACCACACACCCAAACGCACACACACACACACACGAAATGAACACAGAAAACACCAAAAGACACACAAGAACCAGAGACAAACGTTCCACACATGAACAAAATCACAAGCACAAAGACGCAAGGCAAACAAAAGGAAGGGTGACAAAGAGAGTACCGCATTGGCACGGTCAGTAGCAAAAACACCACTGGGGGTTTAAACCGGTTTACGGACGTCCTAACCTCACACTTTTCTCAAAGTCACCATAGCTTTACAAATATTGTAAATAAAAGTATCCCCGCTGGACTTGCCCACAACATAGACGACGGTGAACACAGGACAACATGTAAAACATGTCATTAATGATGATGCACACAAGTCGATTAAAGCGTTGATCTAGGCTAAATAAATACCGTTCTTTAAAGAATTACAGACTATGCACAAACAAAAACTTTATGCTTTAAAGTGTATCACGAAGTAAATACAGATCTGTATTTACTTCGTGAGTGTATTCAATTTCTTATCTTCATATCAATACAAATATAAGCGTTTTCATGTACATTTTATAATAGGTAAACTAAAGAACTAACTTGAGATAGTTTTAAAACATTACTTTGACATCGTACATTTTAAAAGCGATTTCCTATAAAAGCAACTTGAAATATTTCAATAAATGTTTCTTCTACTCCAAGTCATTTTCATTGCATGCTTCTCTGCTAGTATAATAACAAGCAACCCTTCATAGATCTAGTTCTCTGTACTAGTAGAATCTCCAAACATTGCAATAAATATTGCAGAGATTGTTTTGTACATTGTGTCAATATTTGAGAGCCGCTGAATATCTTTTTAGCTCACCAGAGCACAAAGTGCTCAGGGTGAGCTTTTGTGATCGCCTGATGTCCGTCGTCCGTCGGCGTGCGTCGTCCGTCGTGCGTCGTTCGTCGTCAACAATTTGAACCTTTAAAAATCTTCTCCTCTAAATCTACAGGGTTCTCAGCTTTCATCTTTGGTACATAGCATCACCCTTAGGTCCTCTACAAAAGTTATATAAATTATGGCCCTGGGGTCAAAATTGGGCCCGCCCCAGGGGTGGGAAGTTTTCAATAGAAACAAATAGTGAAATCTTTGAAAATCTTCTTCTCTGAAACTAGAAGGTTCTTAGCTTTCATATTTGGCATATAGCATCATGTTCAGGTCCTCTACAAAAGTTATATAAATTATGGCCCTGGGGTTAAAATTGGCCCCGCCCCAGGGGTGGGCAGTTTTCAGTAGAAACTAATAGTGAAATCTTTGAAAATCTTCTCCTCTGAAACTGGAAGGCTCTCAGCTTTCATATTTGGCACAGAGCATCATGTTTAGGTCCTCTACAAAAGTTATATAAATTATGGCCCTGGGGTCAAAATTGGCCCCGCCCCAGGGGTGGGCAGTTTTGAATAGAAACCAATAGTGAAATCTTTGAAAATCTTCTTCTCTGAAACTGGGAGGCTCTCAGCTTTCATCTTTGGCACATAGCATCACCCTTAGGTCCTCTACAAAAGTTATATAAATTATGCCCTTGGGGTCAAAATTGGCCCCGCCCCAGGGGTGGGAAGTTTTCAATAGAAACATATAGTAAGACTTTGAAAATCTTCTCCTCTGAAACTGGAAGGCTCTCAGCTTTTTTTTTTATAAATTATGACCCTGGGGTCAAAATTGGTCCCGCCCCAGGGGTTGGCAGTTTTGAATAGAAACCAATAGTGAAATCTTTGAAAATCTTCTTCTCTGAAACCAGAAGGTTCTTAGCTTTCATATTTGGCATATACCATCATGTTCAGGTCCTCTACAAAAGTTATATAAATTATGGCCCTGGGGTTAAAATTGGCCCCGCCCCAGGGGTGGGCAGTTTTCAGTAGAAACTAATAGTGAAATCTTTGAAAATCTTCTCCTCTGAAACTGGAAGGCTCTCAGCTTTCATATTTGGCACAGAGCATCATGTTCAGGTCCTCTACAAAAGTTATATAAATTATGGCCCTGGGGTCAAAATTGGCCCCGCCCCAGGGGTGGGCAGTTTTGAATAGAAACCAATAGTGAAATCTTTGAAAATCTTCTTCTCTGAAACTGGAAGGCTCTCAGCTTTCATATTTGGCACATAGCATCACCCTTAGGTCCACTAAAAAAGTTATATAAATTATGCCCCTAGGGTCAAAATTGGCCCCGCCCCAGGGGTGGGAAGTTTTCAATAGAAACATATAGTGAAATCTTTGAAAATCTTCTCCTCTGAAACTGGAAGGCTCTCAGCTTTCATATTTGGCACATAGCATCATGTTCAGGTCCTCTACAAAAGTTATATAAATTATGGCCCTGGGGTCAAAATTGGCCCCGCCCCAGGGGTGGGCAGTTTTCAATAGAAACAAATAGTGAAAACTTTGAAAATCTTCTTCTCTGAAACTAGAAGGTTCTCAGCTTTCATATTTGGCATATAGCATCATGTTCAGGTCCTCTACAAAAGTTATATAAATTATTGCCCTGGGGTTAAAATTGGCCCCGCCCCAGGGGTGGGCAGTTTTCAGTAGAAACTAATAGTGAAATCTTTGAAAATCTTCTCCTCTGAAACTGGAAGGCTCCTAGCTTTCATAATTGGCACAGAGCATCATGTTCAGGTCCTCTACAAAAGTTATATAAATTATGGCCCTGGGGTTAAAATTGGCCCCACCCCAGGGGTGGGCAGTTTTCAGTAGAAACTAATAGTGAAATCTTTGAAAATCTTCTCCTCTGAAACTGGAAGGCTCATAGCTTTCATATTTGGCACAGAGCATTATGTTCAGGTCCTCTACAAAAGTTATATAAATTATGGCCCTGGGGTCAAAATTGGCCCCGCCCCAGGGGTGGGCAGTTTTCAATAGAAACATATAGTGAAATCTTTGAAAATCTTCTCCTCTGAAACTGGAAGGCTCTCAGCTATCATATTTGGCACATAGCATCATGTTCAGGTTCTCTACAAAAGTTATATAAATTATGGCCCTGGGGTCAAAATTGGCCCCGCCCCAGGGGTGGGCAGTTTTCAATAGAAACAAATAGTGAAAACTTTGAAAATCTTCTTCTCTGAAACTAGAAGGTTCTCAGCTTTCATATTTGGCATATAGCATCATGTTCAGGTCCTCTACAAAAGTTATATAAATTATTGCCCTGGGGTTAAAATTGGCCCCGCCCCAGGGGTGGGCAGTTTTCAGTAGAAACTAATAGTGAAATCTTTGAAAATCTTCTCCTCTGAAACTGGAAGGCTCATAGCTTTCATATTTGGCACAGAGCATTATGTTCAGGTCCTCTACAAAAGTTATATAAATTATGGCCCTGGGGTCAAAATTGGCCCCCGCCCCAGGGGTTGGCAGTTTTCAATAGAAACCAATAGTGAAATCTTTGAAAATCTTCTTCTCTGAAACTGGAAGGCTCTCAGCTTTCATATTTGGCACAGAGCATTATGTTCAGGTCCTCTACACAGTTATATAAATAATGGCCCTGGGGTCAAATTTGGCCTGCCCCAGGGGTGGGCAGTTTTCAATAGAAACAAATAGTGAAAACTTTGAAAATCTTCTTCTCTGAAACTGGAACGTTTTCAGCTTTCATATTTGGCATATAGCATCATGTTTAGGTCCTCTACAAAAGTTATATAAATTATGGCCCTGGGGTCAAAATTGGTCCCGCCCCAGGGGTGGGCAGTTTTGAATAGAAACAAAAAGTGAAATCTTTGAAAATCTTCTTCTCTGAAACTGGAAGGTTCACAGCTTTCATAATTGGCACAGAGCATCATGTTCAGGTCCTCTACAATTTTTTTTTATAAATTATGACCCTGGGGTCAAAATTGGTCCCGCCCCAGGGGTTGGCAGTTTTGAATAGAAACCAATAGTGAAATCTTTGAAAATCTTCTTCTCTGAAACTGGAAGGTTCACAGCTTTCATAATTGGCACAGAGCATCATGTTCAGGTCCTCTACAATTATTTCTTTTTTTATAAATTATGGCCCTGGGGTCAAAATTGGCCCTACCCCAGGGGTGGGTAGTTTTTAATAGAAACATAGAGAAAACTTTGAAAATCTTCTCCTGAAACTGGGAGGTTCTTAGCTTTCATATTTGGCTCATAGCGTCATGTTCAGGTCCTCTACAAAAGTTTTCTAAATTATGCCCCTGGGGTCAAAACTGTCCCGCCCCAGGACCGGCTAGTTTTCTATAGAAACATATAGTGAAAACTTTGAAAATCTTCTACTCTGATTGTCTGGTGAGCGCTTCAGGGCCATTCTGGCCCTCTTGTTTAAAAGATATTTCTTGTTTGTGTGTGTTCTTAGCTCACCAGAGCACAAAGTGCTCAGGGTGAGCTTTTGTGATCGCCTGATGTCCGTCGTCCGTCGGCATGCGTCGTTCGTCGTCCGTCGTCAACAATTTGAACCTTTAAACACTCCTCTGAATCTACAGGGTTCTCAGTTTTCATCTTTGGCACAATAGCATCATCTGTAGGTCCTATACAAAAGTTATGCCCCTGGGGTCAAAATTGGCCCAGCCCCAGGGATACCTTGTTATCTATAGAAACATGTAGTAAAACTTTGAACATCTTCTCCTCTGAAATTGCATGGAAGGTTCTCAGATTTCATATCTGGCACATAGCGTCATGTTCAAGTCCTCTACAAAAGTTATATAAATTGTTCCCCAGTGGTAAAAAATGGCCCGTCCCAGGGGTGACCAGTTTAATAGAAACATATAGAGAAAACTGGAAGGTTCTCAGCTTTCATATTTGGCACATAGCATCATGTTCAGGCCCTCTATAAAAGTTATATAAATTATGCCCCTTGGGTCAAAATTGGCCCTGCCCCAGGGATGGCCAGATTTCAACAGAAACATATAGTGAAAACTTTTAAAACCTTCTCCTCTGAAACTGGAAGGTTCTCAGATATCTCACATAGCATCATGTTCAGGTCATCTACAAAAGTTATATAAATTATGCCCCTGGAGTCCAAATTGGCCCCACCCTAGGGGTGGCGAGTTTTCAATAGAAACATATAATGAAAAGTTTGAAGATCACCTTTTCTGAAACTGGAAGGTTCTCAACTTTTATATTGGCCCCACCCCAGGGGTAGCCAGTTTTCTGCAGCAGCCTGCTAACCGGTAGCTAATTTTAGCATACATAAAAGGTATGTTATCTCCCTTTGCACTTTTTGATAACCGGATTGCCTCCCTTCAGCGTAGTACAGCCGAAGTAAACTTTTATATTTAGACATAAATAGGACAATTAACACTTTACTCCATAAATATGCATTTCTACATATTTGCAAACAGCATAGACCCAGGTCAGATGGTTCATGTAGTAGCCAACTGATCAATCTGCTCTGTTTGCTTATGATATAATATAGTGCAAATTACATTAAATTATTTTCATTTTGTGTACAATATACATGTACTTATAATATGTTTACTTAACCCTTTCCTTCATATCGGGGTCAACCCTATTTGCAAAGTTGTAGAAAGTCTTATTTATGGAGTAACGTGTTAATATACCGTTACAAAAATCAGCTAATTAATATTCATAATTTGATGATATTTTACGTAATTATTCATCTGATAAAGGGCCAGTAGACGACTGTAGTTTTGAAACAGAGAACTAATAAGGTCTTATTGAGAAAACATGTGCGGTTATTTTCCAGACGAAATGGTTTTTGATAGTTTACGTCCTTGTAATTGACTCACCATCAAAAAAAGTATATACCCCCAGGTGCATGCAAACTTTCCAAAATAGTAAACCTATGGATCACGACATGTGAATTGACATAGCGGACTGTATGTGCTGCTGATTAATTCTACACGATCATGTTGAGGTTATTTAATAATTAGTTTAATTCTTAATTTTGAGCCGTAACTAGAACTAATACTAAAGGTGGTGGAATACCCCCACTCAGCTGCCTTGATCGCAAATAAACAAGACCTTAACGAAACTTTTCTGATTTGAAAAGGGCCATAATTCTGTCAAAATGCTTGACAGAGTTATGTACTCTTGCATGCACATGAAGCTTGTGATGGTCAACAGGTGTTCCAAGTTACACAGCTTTATCTCACAGGGTTATGAAAATAAGTGGACTTTAACAAAAACCTTAACCGAAAATTCTAAGTTAAAAGGGCTATAATTCTGTCAAGATGCTTGACAGAGTTATGTACTCCACGAAAACCCTAAAAACTCTGTGTGCGGCTTAAATATTTCAATAAAATGATAAGCACTGGTTAAATCAAATTTTATCATAAAATCTCCCTTTTTTAGAAATGCCAAACCACAGGGGTCTGGACCGCTTCATGGGGTCTATAAGTACTATATAATATTATATAGTACATATAGACCCTCATGAAGCGGTCCAGACCCCTGTGGCCAAAACTACCTTTACGGAATAATATACATTAAAATCCATCTAAAGCGACCACATAACTTTTCTTTAAATGCTATATTTATGAAAAACGAAATTGATTAGGGGTGTATTTATACAAAACCATACATGAGAGGTACATTTATAAATAAATACAAAACCATTGATTAGGGGTACATGTATATTGATACAAAACAATACATAAGAGGTGTGCTTAGATAGAGCTATAAATAAGGGATCCATTTTGACAGATACAGTAAAAACCCTCTAAACTAGACGCTCAATTTACTATCAATATCGGTTTTTGGGACAGGTGGGGGCTTAATGCAGGGTGAAAGTCATACAGAATCTCATCTAGGAGCTTTCTGCACGACATTCACCATGCATTAAGAAGAATTAATTTTCTCTTCTATAATTCCAGTTTGGAGGGGTTTACTGTACACAGATAAGGGCATATGCCGTTAAGTGTTATAAATACATTTTTGCTAGCGGTCACTTGAGAGAGGTTCTATTTTTGTCTATGACATGACTCTGTGATTTGTTATACATGTAGGTGTTTTATTTATGTAGCTTTAGTGTCTTTAAACCCTCATTCCTTATCCTGTTGCTATCATTTTAGTTTGTGTCAGAAATGTTAGACAGCAAACCGCTGAATCAAAGCTGGCCATCGAAGTATCGGGTGGCTGGTATAGAGCAAACTGTTTGCAAAGAGACTTCAGTTCTTGACCCGTTGTTCGAAAAGTCGTACGGATGAAATTGACATAATGTCTACCATACGACGATCGCAACTGGAAGTTGATCATCGTGTGCTAGAAATTACAACTTGTTGCGTGCTAGAATTGTGTGATGATAACGGCTATGTGAATAGTTATGACTGGGGAAAGTAAGGACTTACGACTAGTTTGGTAGTACGATCTGTCATAAAACGGGCCCCTGTTAACCAGGATAAGGTTTGAATGGTGTTTTCGTTATAGCTATGTGTTAAGTGAAAAAAAAAGTCATCTTCAGATCGATGTGGTTATTTGTTCCTTGGAAACACCAGTTTGGTACATTGTTTGTTATGCAACTAATTCAGGGCCAAGTCCCACTAGGCCTTACGACCCCTTAAGACCTGTTTACGATTGCTACCGACCTCTGGTCGCCGATATTCGTACGAAGGTCGCACGACAAGTCACTGTTAATCGCGGATGGTCTTCAGTAATCGTTGGTAATCGTTTACAATAGTGCGACCAATTTCAGTCTTATTACAGTCGTAGAGAGATTGTTGACCATGTACAACAACCCCAGTGTCCAGTCCCACCAGGCCTACGACCACGTATGACCTGTTTACGATTTCGACCTCGCTGATAATCGCCGATGGTCTTCAGTAATCGTTGATAATCGTTTCCAGTCGTGCGACGAATTTCAGTCGTAGAGAGGTTGTTGATCATATAAGCATATTAAGGCAGTATTTGTGCAGGATGTATGGACCGCTGCCTGCTCGTTGTCTTTGGGATTATTTCTCAAGGCGTATCTCTTTCTATGTCAAACAGTGCCTACCCAGTTCAATTATCACTCTGTTCTGGACCTGCACGGTTTGCAATATGCTTACTGTCATTCCTGCGCTTAATATGCAAAGCACCCGCAAATGTATGAATAGTCTTGTATCAATACATTGTATTTTGTGTGTGTATAGTTGTATCATAAGTTGTTTTTTGCGGGTTTTTTTTATTTCTCAAGGTTGATGTAGTTAATTACCTTTACACAGATGCTACTTATTGCTGATATTACACCAGAACTAAAACTATCTCTATTTCCGACAAGCAGTACAAATCATGAACAGAGGTTGCGCCAAGCACCGTCTGGGCTGTGTTTACACTGTTTGAGAAATGTCGATAGTGGTGATAATCATCTCGACACCCAGCAGTATTGCGGATGAACAGTTCCCCGAAGTATGTCCCATATATTTCGTTTCGATATGGACCTGCAGAGTAGGGTTATTAGTACATCTTGCCTATCCTGTCTATTACTTTGGTATACTGGACATCTATCGTAACGTTAATATAAAATTGTTTCATATACTTTCATTGTTAATAATGTTGCCATTTTGTGTAACGTGATTGTCGTTTGTATTGTGAACTCTCCTTAAGGAGGAAATAAAGAATATCTATCTATCTATCTCGTTACGATCGAACTGATCGCCGGTATTCTTTAAGATGTAACCTTAAGAGGGGGGGGGGGGGGGGGGGGGTAGGTTATAGAGCGGGTCTCCAATAATCTTTAACTTGTCGTTGGTGATCTTCCCTACAGTCATACGACTATCAGCGACCTTTCTACAATTACCTACGACTGTCGAGCAATTACCAGCGACTGCCTAAATATTATCCGCGATATTAGGCATAGATCACGTGACCAGACCAGATAACAGGTCGGAAATGATTGTGGAACCGTACGAATACCAGTGACTTGACGCACGGTCTTAAGGTGGTCGCAGATGCATCGCCAATGTGACTGCGATTTTTGTTTTAATTTAGTCGCAGACGATCGGCGGTTTCAGAGGTCTCAGAGGTCGCCAGTGGTCTTTAACGATCGCAAGCGCTAGTTGGGCTGTAGCCTAAGACCAGGCGTCCACTAGGACGCCGAATGGTTCCCGAAGGGTTCCCGAATGTGGATATCGCAGATTCTAGATGATTCGGCATGCCTTCGGGATGTTCGGGAACCCTTCCGCGTCATTCTTGAACTCTTCGGGAACCATTCTGGGTGATTCGGGGACTGATTGGGATCGAAAAAGATTCGGCATCCAAGTTTTAAAAGTTTTAAAATTTAGACGCCGAATCTTTTATTCGGGAAGGCTTCGGGACTTTCTGGAACCCTTCTGGAACCCTTCGGGACGTTCGGGGACCCTTCGCGGTGGCTTCGGGGTAGATTCGGGGTCATTCTGCAAGGCTTCGGGATCTCCTATCCATCCCGAACGGTTCAAGAATGATGCCGAATCGATGCAGAATGCTTCCCGAAGGCTTCCCGAATGCTTCCCGAAGACGCGGAAGGGTTCCCGAACCCACGCGGAAGACATGCCGAATGTATTATGAACAATTCATATACTTAATATGAAGTATTTTTATCTAAGCAAAATCCTTATAGACATTATTATAAATTTTAAACAGAAAATAATAGTTTGTGCATGAACTATCTAATTAAATCCCGTCTGTTACACATTCTTAAATACTGTTTTTGATTTAGATTACCCTCAATTATTATCAAATACAATATGTATTATTTAAATGACAATTAAACAAACGTCTTACAATTTGATTTTACAAAAAAACACTAATTTATGAAAATTTATGCTCTGGTGTATTTTTAAGTAACAGGCTTAGCTAAGTTATTACTTAAGAATGTTCGTGAAACTTTGGCTTGAATAGTCTCAGAAGATGCTGATGTCAGCAAAACTTATATCTGTAAAAGAACGGGATTTCGAGATATAAAATACAATATACAAGAAACTTTACTTATAATCGGATGTTACAAAACAGCTTATGTACCATAAGCTAGAAGTTATTTATCGACTAAAACAATATAATAGCTTCTTAACAAAATACATTCCATTACTAACTACCTATGGATAAAATGCATGTAGAAAGAACAGGAATAGCTATATCAAATATAGCACATCTCATTTTTGCTACCTATTATAAATAGCTTAAAATAGCATGTATATAATAAATGCCTTATACTCGTAATTATGTTTTTGTTTTAACCAAAACCAAATAAAACACATGAGAGGGAATCATTTATATGTAGATGTATGTGTGTGCGTACGTTTGTGTGTTCTCTTCACAAGAACTTGCTAAGAGTGTATTTGAGCCCCACCCAAACAGGGTCTACAGAGTTTGTATTAATATTAATATATAGATGTGTGTGTATCCTTTACAAGTAGTATATTTGCAAAGAGTGTACTTGTCTTTTGTAAACAGTGGAGATTTTGAAAAAGGGATTCGTGTTTGACCCTCCCAAAAAGGGTCCATACAGTTTGTTATTTTGCAACACATCTATAGCTGTAATAGATAAATGTCAATATTTATTTACATTAATTCTCATGTACACACTTTCTTATTTTGTAGTATAAGGGTGTGTGCATATAGTATGGCTATGTGTAAGTGGATCTATACTTGTACTATAGAAGCCTAAGAACTATCTTTAGATGCAAATTAAGATATGAAATGGAAATAAGACATACAAGAGTAATAGTCGTTAAGAACTGACATAGAAAATGAATCTTTCTTAATTAATTATGAGAGGTTTTTAAGCAATCCCCAGTAACATATATTGAAATAGTACGACACCATGCATGGAGAGGAGAAGAAGGTAATATATACAGTTTAAAAAGGGTACATGTATTAATATAAAGCAAGCATAATAAGGTTCATCCGGACGTAAAGGAACTGTCAGTATTTATTACATGATAATGATAATGGTGCCATGTACTCCGATCCACTACCCATTAGGTGTTGGGAGCCGGAGGTAACCATCCGCTCCATCCGAATGAATCTAGTCTAGATATAAGTTGGGGGGCATCTTTTCCACTCCAACGAGACATCTTTTCCATTCCAAAACACAAAAATGCGACATCGTTATATTCCCAGACTCTCAATTCGGCAACCCTTCGGCCTTACTTCTGCAACGATTCGGCATCCCTTCGGCATGTTCTGCAACGGTTCCGCAACCTTTCCGCACGATCGGGGACCATTCGGGAAGCATTCCGGAGGTTATCCTCAAGGTTTCGGCATGATTCTGCATCGCTTCGGCGTCTGTTCCGCAACGCTTCGTAAGCCACTTCCCGAATACTTGCGGAATACATGCCGAATGACCCCGAATACAAAGCTGATCCCGAATGGTTCCCGAATCGAGCAAAATGTATTCGGCAACCCTTCGGCAAGGCTTCGGCGCTCTAGTGGACGCCAGGCATTAGGTAGAAACCCCATATAAAGGCCACGAACGCAGTTACCCGTGTAAACGGGTCTATCAGAACGGATGGCTATTTATGCCAGTCGAAAGCAATACAGAAAACGAACTTTCTGCATAGCTTTCATCATGCATTAAACTACCACCTGTCTTTTGACGCCTCTGTAAGAGTCGCGTTTCTAATCCATAGCGATAAATAGAGCATTTGCTCTATTTATCACAATGCTGTCAAACTACACAATTTTAAAAGCTTTTCTTTATAGTAAATGCTGCTTTCAAGCAAATATAGTCAATCGACACATGATTTTCCGGTAAATAAGACATGTTACGCAAATGCACCATGTGTGTATATTGTGTAACATAATTTGCGTACAGCGATGTATGCATTTTTATGCCCCCCCCCCCCCCCGATCAGATCTGGGGGGCATATTGTTTTTGCCCTGTATGTCTGTTTGTCTGTTTGTTTGTCAGCAACTTTAACATTGGTCACAGGTTTTGAGCCAGTACAGATAGAGACGTGATATTTGGCATGCATATGTATCTCATAAAGCCGCACATTTTGAAGGGTGACATGTCAAGATCATCCTTCAAGGTCAAAGGTCAAATATTTTGGTCAAATCACCGACTTTAACATTGGCCATAACTTTTGGACCAGTAAAGATAGAGACTTTATATGTGGCATGCTTGTGTATCTAATGAAGCTGCACATTTTGAGGGGTAACATGTCAAGGTCAATGTCATTCTTCAGAGTCAAGGGTCAAATTCTATGTTTGTCTGTAACTTTAACATTGGTCATAACTTTTGAGCCAGTACAGATAGAGACTTGATATTAGGCATGCGTATGTATCTCATGAAGCCGAACAGTTACCGAAGGGTAAACATGTCAAGGTCAAGGTCATCCTTAAAGGTCAGAGGTCAAACATGGATCAAATCACTGACTGTAACATTAAAAAGGTCATCCTTCAGGGTCAAAGGTCACCAACTTCAGCATTGGCCATAACTTTTGAACCAGTAAAGATAGAGACTTGATATATGGCATGCATGTGTATCTCATGAAGCTTCACAGTTTGAGGGACATGTAAAGGTCAAGGTCATCCTCTAGGGTTAAAGGTCGCCGACTTTAACATTGACCATAGCTTTTGAACCTGTAGAGATACAGACTTGACATTTAGTATGCATGTGTATCTCATGAAGCTGCACAGTTTGGGAGTGACATGTCAAGGTCAAGGTCATCTTTTCGGGTCAAAGGTCACCGACTTTAACATTGGCCATAATTTGTGAACCAGTTGTGTTCGGGTCAAAGGTCACCGACTTTAACATTGGCCATAATTTGTGAACCAGTAGAGATACATGCTTGATATTTGGTATGCATGTGTATCTCATTTGGCTGCACAGTTTGAGGGGTGACATGTCAAGGTCAAGGTCATCTTTGAGGGTCAAAGGTCGTCAACTTTAACATTTGCCATAACGTTTGAACCAGTATACAGACTTGATACTTGGTATGCATGGATATCTCATGAATCTGCACAAGTTGAGTGGTGACATGTCAAGGCCAAGGTCATCATTCAAGGTCAAAGGTCACGGACTTTAACATAATTTCAAAACATAGAAATCAAAATTGAAGATGCTGAGATAACACCATCAACGTGGGTTCGAAATTTGGGGGCATTCCTAGATTCCAACATGAACATGGAACAACAGGTAAATTCTGTTTGTAGGTCTTGTTATGCCAAGCTACGACAAATAGGCCATATCAGAAAATATCTTACCACTGATGCTACAAAAACTCTAGTAAATTCTCTTGTTACATCCAGACTCGACTATTGTAACTCCCTGCTTTGTGGTTTACCAAAGACAACTTTGAACAAACTGCAGACTGTCCAAAATGTTGCAGCTCGTATCATTACCAGGACATCACGTTTTGACCACATAACACCAGTGTTAAAGGAACTTCACTGGCTCCCAGTGGAACACCGGATTGACTTTAAACTTTTGACTCACACCTATAAAGCATTGAATGACAAATCTCCAAGTTACATCACGGACATGTTAAAGATATATAAACCTCAGCGTGATTTAAGATCAAAAAATGACTTTATGGCCCTCGTGATACCAAGATCCCGCACAGTTACCTTTGGTGATCGTAGCTTTGCAAATGCGGCTCCTAAGTTGTGGAGTGAACTTCCGGTGGAAATACGGAACTCAGCTTCACTTGAGTCTTTTAAAAGAACTCTTAAAACTCATTTCTTTTTAAAGATATATGGTGGCTGGTGTATATTTTAAGCCCAAATAGCTGTTGCATGTTTTAACTCTGCTACACTAGAATTTTTAAAAGATCTCATTAAAATCATTCCTTTTTAAAGAATTATGGTGGCTGATATATATTTTAAGCCCAAACAGCGGTTGCATGTTTTAACTTTAGGAATAGTATGCCATCAACTTTGCTTTATCCTCTTATCATAGTTGTACTATACCTTACTAGGCATATAGATTTTAAATTTTGGGGTTATGCGATGAGTTCTTTTTATATACCTTAGAACTACACTGTAAATGTTTTGGTTTTGTTTATTGTGTTTTTATTTCTATTTAATATGTTATATTTTCTTTAATTTCTGCTTTAGTATGTATAAATGTTTTAATTGTAAAGCACTTTTGAACGTATTTAGATATGAAAAGTGTGCTATATAAATATGGTATAATAATAATAATAAAAATAATTTCTCAAGATCAAGGTCATTTTTCAGGGTCAAAGATCATATCGAGGGGGCATAGTGTTTCACAAACACATCTTGTTTATTCAATGAAGTTGGGACTAAAATAGCCTATTAGGGTATTGGTTATGAGAATATGACATATATTTGGTCGTCACTATAGGCAGATTTTACTTTGTTTTTGTTTAGATTGGGGTGCGAATTGGAAATACAGTCCAATTTAGTGTAAATATCGCGCTTGAATAATTCGGGGCGAAATGCATGCAAAAAGCTCCTCTAGGAGCTTTCTGCACGACTTCCACCCTGCATTAAGCAGCCACCTGCCTAAAAGTATTTAAATTATTCTCTACTAAAATTCCGGTTTAGAGGGGTTTTGCTGCAGTCTGCGATATTTCGATCCAACAATCGACCCATTTACAATGTATTCCCACATGAGTTCAGATGAACTCGTCGAGATCTTTTTTTTTGGAACCCATTCAATTTTTATATTGAGGGTGTGCAGAAAACACAATATTTACTGGTATTAGCTATTGACATAGATGGGTTCAGCAAACAGTGTAGATCCTGAACAGAGTGCTCCTCTAGGCACCCTCTGAGAGCAGCCTTCTGATATGGGTCTACATTGTTTGCCTATGTTCTTTTAAGGGACACTTAGCACTAGTTGGTTAACCATTCGTCATCTGAATAGGCTCCATAACGTTGGGCACTCTGAATGTATGTTTAAAACAAGTTTGATCGAACCTTCCCTTTAATTAACCCATTCCCTGATATTGACGACTTTTGACGACTCTGTAAAAGTCACTTTGTGAAACCATTGTGATAAATAGAGCATTTGCTCCTATAGGAGCACATGCTCTATTTATCACAATGGTTTCAAAGTACAAAATTCTAAAATTTTCCTTTTCTCTAGTTAATGCTCCTTTTCGGTAGATTTAATGAAAGAGGTTGGATCTAAAAATAGCCTATGAGGTAATGGGTTAAGCCGTAATTTCAAGAAAGTCCATGTAAGAAATAATAACATCATACATATTCATTAAGATAACGCTTTTTAATGGTCTTAGGTTCTGAAAGTAGGAGATTGTTCGAAAGCAAAGACAGAAATGCATAAAAGAGAAAATTGCAGACTCGGTTCATTAGCAGTTATTAAAAGTACTGTGATGAAAATCGGCAGCGGTGTAATTCTTACGATAATTTGAATCTTACAAAATACATCTTTCAGTCCGAGAATAAACGATTTAGAGACGCTAATTACACCAGCAAATCATCAGTCAAATGTAAGTTGTCAGTGCTGATCTAATACGTAATTATATATAAATAATATTTTAGAATCATGACAAATCATAACTTTGTGCAGTTTTTATTGTTTTGAGTTTCAAATCATTCCAATCTATATGCCTATTTGGACAACGAACATGTCCGAGGATACCGAAGTCACGGCGCCTATATAAACGGCTGCATTCTAGAAATTGAGTAGTTGGGGGCTGGCGATCGAAGAGTTAACATCGTCAGAACAAGAATAAGGATATATCGGGACTTTGGTTTGATTATACAGTTTGTCTCAGAGTTGCAGCTTCGGCTCAGAGTTGCAGACGCTGTATTATACCGGGTCGCAAATATACCTTGTTGGGTGCTCCAAGCATTAGATCCTAAGACTTTGGGTTGAAGTGTATGTCCTCGGGTATCAACAGAGTTGCAGCTTCGGCTCAGAGTTGTTGATGCTCCAGGCATAGTGTAGCCCGGGTCGTAGAGTGGTGCTTGACCCCAAGCATATACAAGACTGCATATAGCTTGAGGCATCTAAGAAAATCTACCGAGTTCTATAAATTTATATAGACCCGAAGCATAGACTTCAGGCACGAATGCAGGCACGACCTGAAGCACATACCTCAAGCACGACTTGAAGCATACTGACTTGAGGCAAGACCTCAAGCAGTGATTACCCCAGCTAGGACTGTCTGTTCTATTACTCTAGATAGGCATATAGAGTTGTCGTCACGCAGATATAGGTGACACTTGATTATTTACGCAAGCTCAGATCTTTCAAGTAGATCGACCTGAAGCATTATAATTAGTGATTCGTTCTCATTTATATTATGATCTTTATATATAATATCAAGTTCTGTATTTTATTTGTTTAATCAATCACACGGCAAGGTAGCCTGAGGAAAATTTATATATTGCTTCAAGCAAAGCAGCTTGAAGTCCGTAAACTAGATTTTTACTGTTTCTATTATATAACCGCTCCTATTATATAACCGCTCGGAAAATATACAATCACACACAAATCACGTTACAGTACAGGACCAGAAAATATAACAACATTGAGATTGAAGTACTGTGCAACTTTACGGCCGCCACATAAGCACTTTAAAAATCCTGCTGTTGTGAAGTACATAAGTTCCTAGTATACCATCTACAATGAAGATTTGACCGCAACATCTCAACTCTTTACTCTATGAATATCCATGTACGAAATAATGACACAAAGAATATTAATTAGAATAGGACTGTTTGGCCATGGAAGAAACTGTAGAATCAAATATATATTATATCACCAGTAAAGAGAGCAGATCCTGCTCAGGCGTCTCATTTGGAAGCCGTCTGATTTGAGTCTTCACTGTATGCACAGGTTTAGAATGGTGTATTTATGGGGTAAAGGGTTAAGCTCAAACCCAGTGTTTGCATTCACTCCAATACAATATTATAAAAAAAAACCTGTTCGTGTTATCTGAACGTTTTCTATAGGTGTGCAAATTCTTAACAATGTGTAATTTCTAATATTTCTCGTACATTAGTGAAAATATGACAGTGAAATGCAACATTTAACCTTTTTTCCGCTTTTTGCAACCCGACTCTTATTTGCAACAGGATGGATCTAGATGAGATGCCGATTTACTCGGCGTTTTCTCTAGTTACACACTACACTGTTCGATACTCTATCAATATGTTTTAAGACCTTGATCGAATAGGAAATGGTCAAAATTGCAACATATGCTAGGGGGCGCGAGTAGCATTACACGTTTAATGACTACTTATGAACAGACTCAATAAAACCGAATCTGCACTTTTCTCTTTCCACATTGCTACTTTTTTCTTTTCTCCAACTTTCAGAATTCATTTACCCTTTACTTTTTCTTCGTCTTTGCAAAACGAGTATACCCAGATCTGTGTATGTTCTATTTGTTTATGTAAGATTATATACATGCTTCTACAGTTTTTGCAATGATCAAAACGTTTTGTGTTCATGTGTCATTGTAAAAGAACTAATAATCATTATAGGGCGAATCTCTGTTTGTAAACAAACCCGTCGATTTCGCGCATACGCAGTTAACTGGTGGGCAAAAAGACCAGTGACGCCTTATATATCCCTATGTAAACTTAAAAGGGTAGGCAACAGTTAGCCTACACATCATTTAATGACTGTGTTGGTTTTGAATTGTTGATTTCTGTACATTTACTGTATCCTCTGACTATAATGACAATTATGTTTTTGTTTCTAAGTATAGATACAACAAGAAGATTGAATAAATCGGCCCTATAAACTACCAGCTGAACTTTGAAAAAAAAAAAACACGCACAAAAAACCCCGATCCCTTGATCTGGCCTTTCTTTGAAATGGGAGACATTCTTATATATTTGTTGGCCATGCCTGATATGTCGAATAATTTAGATCAACAGTATTAATTTTTTTTAATTCTCGTTTTATTTCAATAAGATCTAGATATTAAGTTATACAGTCTCATGTCGTTCATTCGTGTGTTGTAAATTGTCTTTCTGGCTACTGTACAGTACCGTAGCAGATCTAGTAAAAGTATTTTAGAATAGATCTAGATCATATCTATATTATCTTTAGAACTATATTTCACGATAAACTACCTTTTTGAATATACATGTATATAAATCGTTGGGATTTAATTCTGCTTAGCCATAGACCTAATTAGTCAAAACATAGTTATCTTCCATTGTTCGGGAAGCTATTTAACAAATCATAACTTTAGACAATTGGCACATAGTTTGGCAGTTGTCACAATAGAAGCATTCCTGTTACGTAATAGTTCATAACTTTGTTGATAAGACAGTGTGTGATAGATGGCAGTTCCGTGATCGCTGACCCTTGTCCCCTGCTGAGAAATTAGGGGATTTACTGACCATCTGGCACCTTTGATCGTTACTGTTTTCCTAGGTCTAGTAAGTAAATTAGCAGTATTTCGGATGAGTAAGTAATGTAATAATATAGTCTCCAACTGTCTTAAACAATTCATTTTTAGTATTAAAAAAAATCGTGTGTATTGTTAGAATCTTTGAATGCGGTTAATAAAAGTACTGACATTTGCAAAATGTAGACCCAGACAATATATACAGCTAAACAAGCAACCCTCTGACCAGGGTCTTCACTGTTTATTATTCAAAATCATATTGCAAATTTAAGTCTTATTATGTAATGAATGGGATCTACAGTTAAACAATGATGGGTCATTCCACCTTAAAATCTAAGCATTCAAAGATGTAACCCTTTCTCTAATGTAAGCGTGTGTAAACAGCGTAGACCCAGATCATACTGGGGCTGCTCTGTTTATTTATGAAATTGTAATAGGTCCAACAGAACAATCCTGTCTACAAATGTCATTAGAAACATTAGCTTATAAATAGTCATGATATCATTATTTCTTACATGAATACTGAGCAGGGAAAGGGTTTGTGTATTTTACCAATATTTTTTATTTTTTCTGATTATAATTTTGTACTGTGCATTACCCATGCGTTGAAAAGCTTATATCTTTCAATTCCACAGGTTGTCATGTTAAACTTGTGTTATTTTGTTACATAACCGGCAAATAGTTTATTGTAGATCTGTCGTGTTATTTGTTGTTCAACCGACTCCAAATAAAGATGTTTGTATCGTGTAAATTCATCTTCCAGAATCAATTTTCGGTTCATTTTTATGTTTTTACATGTACTATCGATGTAACTATCATCAACGATTGCACCATAATCGTTTTTTATTAATTTTAACAGAAGTTTTCAAAGTGCTGTCAATGTTTCTGTTATTGTTTACATATCAGCTGTCAGTCTTTTTGCCCACCAAGCTTTTCTCGGCTAAGATAACAGGTGCGCGTGACGTCACGGCGATTTAATGATGTCATTATTTCTTACATTGGTATTCGTGGAGTGAAAGGTCAGGGATGCAATATTTGTTCACAGCAGAGAAATAGTTTAGCACTTCTTCAAATGAAACCAGTAGCCTTAAGAAATGAAAAAATCTCAAATTCAGTGACAAAGTAAATTGAAATGGACAGTAGTTGATCCTTTGCCAAAGCGCATTCGATATACGAATCGGAAATTTGATATTCAACTCATTGATACCATGTAAAGAATACTGCAGTGTCTGCAACGCTTTGGTTAAATTTAGATTGACGCAGAAAGTCCCCCACCAAACTTTGAGTAAATGTAATGGTACATAGGGCAGTTCAATTAATTTAAGTAACGTTGCTTCCAAAACAACATGGCGTCTTTCATGAGTAGAACGGTTGGGATGGCTGCAATATTTCGAAGAAGCGTTCAAAGAATGGGAATTATTTCGGACACGAAATGTTTAATGCGTTTTAATACAAAACATACAGGGTTCCTTAAACAAGCTAGGCGTATGTCGACCTACACGCTACGGTAAGGTGACTAAGATCTCTCACTGAGTTGCATAAGCTTTGCGTAAGTCCTGATATTTAATACACAGCTCAAGGTGAATCGGTCGTTTGAATACTCTATTTCTTGGGGTTAAAATATATATACTAAATTTAAATGTACATATTCTATGAAATATAAATTAACACATTAATGCATAATGCTTATATTTTCAATTTGGAACTTGTACATGATCCTATAGTTCACATTTGTGTGATACTCTAAATAGGGCGAATCTCTGTTTGTAAACAAACCCGTCGATTTCGCGCATGCGCAATCAACTGGTTGGCAAAAACACCAATAAGAACCTATGTATCCCAATGTAAAAGCTAAGCAACAGTTAGCATACACATCATTTAACGACTGTTGGTTATGAATTGTTGATTTCTGTACATTTACTATATCTTCTGTCTATAATGACAGTTATGTTTTTGTTTCTAAGGATAGATACAACAAGAAGCTTGAATTAATCGGCCCTATAAACTACCAGCTGAACTTTGAAAAAAAACCCCACTAAAAACCTGATCCTTTGATCTGGCCTTTCTTTGAAATGGGAGGCATTCTTATTTTTAATTGTTTGGCATGCCTGATATGTCGAATAATTTAGATCAGCAGTATTTAAAATTTCAATTCTCGTTTTATTTTAATATTATAAGATCTAGATATTAAGATATACAGTCTCATGTCGTTCATTCGTGTGCTGTAAAATTTCTTTCTGGCTATACTGTACAATACCGTAGTGCTCAGATCTAGTAAAAGTATTTTAGATTAGATCTAGATCATATCAATCTATATTATCTTTAGAACTATAATTCACAATAAACTACCTTTTTAAATATATCTAAATCGTTGGGGTTTGATTATGCTTAGCCATAGATCTTATTAGTCAAAACATAGTTATCTTCTATTGTTCGGGAATCTGTTTAACAAATCATAACTTTAGACAATTGGCATATTGTTTGGTAGTTGTTACATTAGAAGCATTCCTGTTATGTAATAGTTCATAACTTTGTTGATAAGACAGTGTGTGATAGATGGCAGTTGTGTGATCGCTGACCCATGTCCCCTGCTGAGAAATTAGGGGATTTACTGACCATCTGGCACCTTTGATCGTTACTATTTCCCTAGGTCTAGTAAGTAAATTAGCAGTATTTCGGCTGAGTAAGTAATGTAATAATATAGTCTCCAACTGTCTAACACAACTAATTTTCAGTATTCAAAACTAATAGTTTGTATTGTTAAAATCTTTGAATGCGGAAATAAAAGTACTGGCGTTTGAAAAATGTAGACCCAGACAATATATTTAGCTAAAATTGCAACCCTCTGACCAGGGTCCTCTCTGTTTTATTATTCAAAATCATATAGCAAATTTAAATCATATTATATAAGGAATGGAATCTACAGTTAAACAATGACGGGCCATTCCACCTTAAAATTTAAGCATTCAAAGATGTAATCCTTTCTCTAATATAAACGTGTTTTCATATATTTGCAAACAACATAGACTCCTATAGGAGCCGTATGATCTGGGTCTGCTCTGTTTATTTATGAAATTTTAATAGGTCCGACTCTACAGTTTCTACCAATAAAACAATCCTGTCTACAAATGTCATTAGAAACATTAGCTTATAAATAGTCATGATATCGTAACAGAATAACAAGAATGTTTTCTTAGTTATACAATTCATAAACATATGTTTATTTGTTTAAAACTCCTAGCCCTTTATAAACAGATTTGCAAATGATTAGACTCAGATCAGATTGCAAATAGAAGCTGTTTGATCAGGGGGTCTGCTCTGTTTGCTTATCCCTTTACCGTACATAAACAGTTTTCCTGCCTTTGCAAACAGAGTAGACCATGATCTGAAGGCTATTGGAGCTGTATGATCAGGGCCCACTCTATTTGCTTATGAAATTATATCAGATCCGACTCTTCATTTCTACCAGTACCAAAACATTTAAGGCATGTGTTTCTATACCATTATATATATTAATGATGTCATCTTTTTCTGACATAAATATTCAACAGGGAAAGGATTAAAAACCATCTACAACCAACATTAAGTTACGAATTCAGCAAAAAATGTATACCTGATATTACCCGGCAACAGAAGTAAAAGTTATGAAAATATCGACGCTTTTTCACGTGCTTGCAAACAGAGTAGACCCGGATCAGGGTATTCTCTGTTTTCTTATGAATTTATGTCGGATCTGACTCTACAGATTTTTCCAATACCAAAACATCCTCAGTACATATGCTATTATAAAAATTAACTTAATAAATATTCATGATATCAGTATTTCTTACGAGAATAGTCACGGAGTAAAGGGTCCCAGTCAATTTATATGTGTATTACGATGTCAACTCTTAATTCTGGGTGAAATTTCACGCCTTATGATTTTAAATAAATTTGCAACAAATAACGTTTTTGTCATGATTGGTAGTATAGTATCCTGTGATAGGAACTTTGTGACACATCTTTAGAAATGCATGTACTTTTGTTACTCTAATCAATTATACCCTTTAGATATGACCCTTTATCAAATACAGTTAATACTTGTGTATTTTACCAATATTTAACTTTTTTTCTGATTATAATTTTGTACTGTGTATTACCCATGCTTTGAAAAGCTATAAATATCTTTCAATTCCACAGGATTTCATGTTAAACTGTTGTTATTTTTGTTACATATCGGCAAATAGTTTATTGTAGACCTGTCGTGTTATAATTTGTTGTACAACCGACTCCAAATAAAGATTTTTGTATCGATTAAATTCATCTTCCAGAATCAATTTACGGACCATGTTTATGTTTTTACACATACTATCGATGTAATTATCATCAACGATTGCACCATAATCGTTTTTTATTAATTTTAACAGAAGTTTTCAAAGTGCTGTCAATGTTTCTGTTATTGTTTACATATCAGCTGTCAGTCTTTTTGCCCACCTAGCTTTTCTCGGCTAAGATAACAGGTGCGCGTGACGTCACGGCGATTCGCCCTATAGTGTCTACTGTGATATCAAGCTACTTTCGGTTTTAACGGTATCCCGGCGGCAACCATCACAAAAATAGCATGCTGTCTTATAGCTCATTGATCCTGAAAGTGCCGTGCAGATAGTGTAAACAAATGTAAACTACCTCCAGATACTGAGAAATTCAATATACTTTTAATTCAGTGCAGACACTGATCAGAATGAGAAGGGGGGGGGGGGGGGGGGGGGGAAATCATCAAAACTGAAAGTAGCTTGATATCACCATTTAGAGTATAAATGGAATAATGAGCATATAATATTTCAGCCATGATAGTAACTGTAGAATTAGATCTATTAATTCATAAGCGAAAAGAGCAGACCCTGATCAGATAGTTCACATCTGTGTACTCTAAATGGTGATATCGAGCTACTTTCGGTTTTAACGCTATCCCAGAGAATGTAAGACGGCACCTGTCACAAATTAGCATGCTGTCTTACGGGTCATTAATGAGACTACCTGATCAGACTGCTCTTACAGGAACCATCTGATCTGGGTATACTCTGTTTACAAATGCGTATATATGAGGGAAAAGGTTAATAAAACTCTTGATGATGTGTAGTGGCATTCTATTCCACTCAGTATTCAAGTCTTCTGTCATGGATGTTATGACATTCTGACATCCAATTTCCCATACTTGAAATGCAGATATAATAAGAACGTGGTCTATTGGTCAAATTTTAATAAGACTGATCACCGTCTGAAATAAACGAGATGAATTTGCTAAGTAATCAGGTGCAGATCCAGAATTTCAAAATTTAGGGGGGGGGGGGGGGGGGGGGGGGAGGTTGTTGTTGGATTTTTATGTTTGATGACATAAAAAACTAAATAGTGTGTTTGTAATACATGTTGGAAAAGTTCATAATCGGGTATCGGGTGAGGGAAATAAAAAATCATTGTTTTATTGATTTTTAGTAGATCTAGATCTAAAATATTACTAAAAAAAAAGTTTGTTTGGGCAATTTTAGGGGGGTATAAGCCGGCTCCGCCCCCTCTTAATCGGCGCCTATAACATAAATAGAGGATCTTACATGAGTGTTCATTACAAATTGGTTTTATGAAACAAATTTACTATAATAATATGACACGAGCTTTAGAAATGAATTTGCTAATTAATCAAGTATAACATAAACATGTGTACTTCACTACATGTAATCTAATAAACAATGTATAAAAAATGTACTAGTGCATTTCCGCGAAATACGGCACTCTGTTACGGCACTCCCACATGGCAGATTATGTGATAAACATGTGTACTGCATTAATCTAATAAACAGTGCAATGTAATTATATGCAGATCTAACTAACATGTACATTTATTTATGTTTTTAGCTCCTCTGTTTTGAAGAAATCACGAGCTATTGTCGTAACTCCGGCGTCCACGTTGTCGTTCTCGTCTGAAATCTTAACATTGACCATAACTTCTTCAATTTTTCATGTACAACCTTCGTTTTTGGTATGCATGTTCATCTTGACACTGACGACAGATGAGCGTTGGCACCTGCTTGCGGTGCTCTTGTTTGTGCCTTGTATTTTTCACATGTGTATTGTCTGTCCAGGGAGGTAACTCGAAACAAAAGGTTATTATCCACTAATAAGGCAATATAATAAAAGGTGTCACTCCACCAATTGTGGGTAATCCTTTAAATCCCACAAGTGTTTGATAGGGGATAATTCCAGAGAAAGTGCTGGTCAGTCAAGTGTGCACCAAAAAATCTCTGGTATGTTGGGTAATGTGGGCATGAGTGTTGTCCTGCTTCAAACTGTCTGCTTCACCTTGCGTATACAGGGACAGTTGTATTTGTAGCTGGGTA
This sequence comes from Azorinus chamasolen, assembly GCA_963576725.1. Lineage (NCBI taxonomy): Eukaryota > Metazoa > Mollusca > Bivalvia > Cardiida > Solecurtidae > Azorinus > Azorinus chamasolen. The sequence goes on from OY755241.1 coordinate 2,644,838, forward strand.
GAGATTGTGGTGAAGCAATACGCTTTAGACTGTATACATATATGGCTTTATAGCTCGGTCTGTAGAGTGTTGGCATGGTAGGCCAAAAGCCCTGGGTTCAAACTACAGTCAAGTCACAACTTTTTCATCATGTTACATTTGACGCTCAAAGTAAATAACCCGCAGGGTGTTTAAATGAAAAAGATTTGTAGTAATAAGAAACCCATTGAGTGTTCTTTGAATAAGAATTTGGGACAAATTCTTGTGTAGAGGAGGTATGTGTAGTGGGGTAGAGATTGTGGTGAAACAATTGATAGACTTTAGACTGTGTAGTCTGATAGCTCTGTCAGTAGAGTTTTGGCATGGGATTCATGGTAATTAAGCTAAAGGCCCTGGGTTCAAACCCCAGTCGAGTCGCAGCTTTTTCACCATGTTACACAATGAAACTTCATCACTGTAACACTTGGATTTAGCAATAGCTTCAAGTTTGTTTGTTTTAGCTCACCTGGCACTTTGTGTATTGTGAGGAGGCTGTCTCTGGCGTCCATAGTCGTGCGTACATGCGTCATCAACAATTTACTTAAACATTTTCTTCTCTGAAACCACAATGCCTAGTGCCTTGATATTTGGTATGTAGCTTGATCTAATGGTCCTCTACAAAGATTGTTCAAATTATGATCCATGGACCAAAATTACTCTAGAGGGCACATTTTTAGCCCAATCTTCATTGGTCAGAATCATTGTCTTGATAAAAATCAATATACTAAATCTTTGAAAATCTTGTTCTGCAGAACCACTGCTCATGATCCACTATCAACATTGTTCCTAAGGTCAATATTGGCCCTACCCATGGGCTACCCAGCAAAAATCATTAATCTATGGTAATCAGGTGAGCGATTAAGGGCCATCTTGGCCCTCTTGTTAGTATGTAGCATTATCTAATGGCCCTCTACAAAGATTGTTCAAATTATGATCCCGGACCAAAAATGGCCCGCCCAGGGGCATATTATATAAGTTTTTCATAGGAAAATATTTAAAAATCTTCTCTAAAACTGTAAGGCCTAGATCTTTGATATTTGGTATGTAGCATCATCTAAAGGTCCTCTAAAAAGATTGTTCAAATTATGACCAGTGGACCAAAAATGGCCCCACCCTGGAGCGTATCAGTTTTTCATAGGAAAATCTTCAGAAATCTTCTTTGAAACTGTAAGGCCTTCTTCTGGCCTCCGTCCATCTATGTAGACGATGGATTGCGCCCTGTTGAGGTTATAGAGCAACGTCTGTGATGGCTGTGAAGACCAATCCTTGAGTGGCAGTCCTTGTTGCAGACATCACAAATGAAGACTGAACAGTCTTGGTGAACCACTGCCAGACATTTCTGTATTTTCTGTCTCTGCTGTTGGCAACGACGGGTTTCTGCCACCTTCACTCCTTTGTGAACAGCAAGCCTCCAAGACAAGCGTTTGCTTGCTGTGTCCTTCCATGTGTCGACATTAATGTTTGCTGACTTGAGGTCCCTATGGCCTAGACCTTTTATAATTGGTATGTATAGCATCATCTAATGGTTTTCTATCAAGATTGTTCAAATTGTGACCCCAGGGCCAAAGTGGCCAACCCCATGGTTTATCAGTTTTTAGCTGACCTGAGCAAAGCTGGACACTTAGTAAACCGGAATCCTCTCTAAACGGGACAAAATTCTCTGTCCCGTTTTATTCCTTCTTTATTTTTATACATGTGAGATTCCTCTCAATACTGGAATCCTCTTTACTCCTGAAACCGAATGAACCTTGAAACATTTTTGCAAGATATGTGCTATAAATTTCCCCTATATACCGGACAGCAGGCTAAGAGCTTGACACATCCCTTAATCACAGCCTGGGGCAGTAAAACTTAATACCTGTTTAACAGTTATCGCTAGGTGCTGAAAATTCATGGTCTATCCGGACTCAATTATGACCTGTCGATGCCTTGAGATTAACTAATGTGTGAAAAATACAAACTGGTGTTTAATTGGGTGATGTAAAACAAGCAATTGTTTGATCTCTTATTTACCTACGAGAATATCGCTGATGGTTGCTTTTAAAGGCATTTCAAAGCTCCTTATATAAGTGACCCCCCCATATACACAGTATCCAGCTGTGCTGATTGATTCCCTGGAGTGTTCCTGCAGTGTCCAGTCAGGGTCAATGACCATATGAGATAAAGTTATGCAATTATACCCTTGATCCAGGTAGATGGGCATATAAAGTGCTAGGCAGTACATTATACCAGTTTTTGTGTGAAATGACCAATAAAAATATCTTTAAACGGCTTTTAACCCTAAAATTCCCTCATATAAACCTGTTTTTACGCATTAGTAAACATAGTAGACCCAGATCAGATGGCTCCTATAGAAGCCATCTGATCAATGTCTGCTCTGTTTGCTTTTGACATGATATAGATTGGATTCTACAGTTTTTGTCAAAGCAAAAACTTCTGCTTATAGAAATAATGTGTTTTCTGCATAAAAAATAAGAGTAGACCCAGATCAGACGGCTCCTATAGAAGCTGTCTGATCAGGGTCTGTTCTGTTTGCTTTTGACACGATATAGATTTGATTCTACAGTTTTTATCAAAGCTAAAACTTCTCTTTATGGAAATAAAGTGTTTTTTTTACGCATTAGCAAACATAGTAGACCCAGATCAGTTTTTGTCAAAGCAAACAGGGAAAGGATTAATACGTGTTTCGAAATAATTCTAGCTCTAGGTGTAAATATCTGATAATCAGTCAATTAAACGGGTCATTAGTTTTTTAACAAATGAAATTGAGAAGAGTTACTCATTTTGTGGGTAACAGTAATTATTAATTGACAATAATTTTGATTAACTTAAATCATTATTTGTTTTCAAAATCAAATTCAAATAAATACAATTAATAGCAAGGAGAAAAGTCTTTATCAAACACCTACATTTCAACTAAATGCCAATAATAAAGACAATATTACATGACTCGCATAATAAAAAATATTAAAATAAATGATCATAATGATACTAAATACTGTTTCTCAATCACATAAATTAACTTCAGAAATAAACAAAACATTATGTAAAGAAATCAAAGATAATCAAACTATCACTTCATTTACCTGCAGATATTTTATCAATAATTCTACTGTATATGGTAGACTTGATAATTGACTATTGATATCCAGCTGTGAAATTCCCAGTGTGGCACCATAGAGCCCCCAAAATACACAGCATGGGGTTAATGGGTCAACATTCCTTTCGAAATGCCTTTAACTATGAAAACAAATTGTCTGCACAGATAATGTATTCACACTGTGAAACTTGTTTTAATTGTTGATTTATGGATAATTTGGATAATAATTTATTGGTACATGTAATTAAAATACAAAATGTAGGTGTAGGTGTACATGTACACTGGATGATAGATTATGGTCTTATATAAAAACCTCTCCAAATCGGAATCCCCTCTTAACCAGAATTTTTACCTGTCCCCAACCTTAAATCTCGGATGAGTTCAAAAATGGGTCATGTGGGGTCAAAAACTAGGTCACCAGGTCAAATAGTAGAAAAACCTTCTGAACACTCTAGAGGTCACATTTTCAGCCCAATCTTCATGAAACTTTATCAGAATTAATGTTTTGATAAAATCTCGGACGAGTTTGAAAGTGGGTCACATGGAGTCTAAAACTAGGTCACTAGGCCAAACAGTAGAAATACCTTGTGAATACTCAAGTGGTCACATTTTTAGTCCAATGTTCATGAAACTTAGTCAGAATGATTGTCTTGATAGAATCTTAGACAAGTTCGAAAGTGGATCAAGTGGGGTCAAAAACTAGGTCACATGTTCAAATAGTAGAAAACTTTGTGAACACTCTAGAGGTCACATTTTTTGTCCAATCTTTATGAAACTTTGTCAGAATGATTGTTTTGATAAAATCCGGGATTTGTTTGAAAGTGGGTGACTTGGGATGAAAAACTAGGTTAAATGGTAGGAAAACCTTGTGAACACGCTAGAGGTCACATTTTTAGCCCAGTCTTCATGAAACTTAGTTAGAAAAAGTGGCCTGATAAAATCTTGGAAGAGTTTGAAAGTGGGTTAAGGGGGGCAAAAAGTAGGTCACTAGGTCATATCTTAGAAAAATCTTGTTAACACTCCAGCGGCCACATTTTTAGCCCAGTCTTCCTCAAACTTGCTCAGAACGTTTGTCTTGATGATATCAAGGCCGAGTTTGATCATGGTCAGGTGGGATAAAAAAAAGTAGGTCACTAGGTCAAATCTTAGAAAAATCACTACAGAGGTCACATTTTTAGTCAAATCTTCATTGCTTAGAATGATTGTCTTGATAAAATCAATATTATAAATGTTTGAAAATCTTGTTCTCCAGAACCACTGCTTATTATCCACTATCAACATTGTTCCTTTAGGTCAATATTGGCCCCATCCTGGGACTACCCAGCTATAATCTTAAATCTATGGTAATCAGGTGAGCGATTAAGGACCATCTTGGTCCTCTTGTTTATGGGTAAATCTTTAGAAATCTTCTCCGAAACTGTAATGCCTAGACCTTTGAAATTTGGTATGTAGTATCAAGATTGGTTTCAAGCTACATAATTCTAAAATTTTACTTTCCTGTAGTAAATGCTCCTTTTGGGTAGATTCATTCAAAGTTGCTGGATCTAAAAATAGCCTATGGAGGAAAGGGTTAATTTACATATCTAATATCTGGACCTTGGTGGTTTCATCTTTGGCTTGCCCATCAGTGATATAATCCTGTCCGTTGCAACCTTGACCCGACAGCCGTTCCCCATAGAGATGCATTTTGATGCCTTTGCTAACAGAATAGACCAAGATCAGCATTCTGATCAGGGTTTACTGTTTACTCATGATATTATTTAACCCATTCCCTAATAGGCTATTTTTAGGTCCAGCCTCTTTAAATAAATCTACCGAAAAGGAACATTAGCTAGAGAAAAGGAAAATTTTAGAATTTTGTAGTTTGAAACCATTGTGATAAATAGAGCACTTGCTCCTATATGAGCAAATGCTCTATTTATCACAATGGTTTCAACAGGTGACTTTTACAGAGGCATAGAAAGGCGTATTTATGGAGGAAAGGGTTAACCAATGGGCCTTAACCCATTCCCTCATATTGATGCTTTTTGTCGCCTCTGTAAAAGTCTGTCTTTGAAACCAATTTGATAAATAGAACATTAAATTTTGCTCTACCGAAGCAAATACTCTATTTATCACAATGATTTAAAACTACAAAAGTCTAAACATTTCCATTTCTCTACAAAATACTCCTTTTCGGTAGCTTAATTTGAAGAGGGATCCAAAAATAGCCTGTATGTGGGAATGTGTAAAAACATCATTCATTCATTCAAATACACACTTGTGGATAGCATCCATTAGAGAGTCTGACCATTAGACAGTCGGACCAGAAATAATGAGGGCTTGATGACATCAAAATATAGCGATCTGCTTGTAACACTATTTTCTGTGGTCTGACAGACATATGGGAGCTGACTGGTCTGGGTCTACTCTGTTTGCAAAGGCTTTGAAAGGTGTATTTATGGAGTAAAGGCTTAATATGCCATTTTAAAACTTCATCTAAATAATATTCATAATGTCATTAATGATTATTTCTTAGTTTAAAATTCACGGAGTTAGGGATTAACTGTTAATCCTTTCCTTGTTCTATTTTTAGCTCAGGGTGAGCTTTTGTGATTGCCTGATGTCTGTTGGCATTTGTCGTGCGTCGTCAACAATTTGAACCTTTAAAAATCTTCTCTTCTGAATCTACAGTTCTCAGCTTTCATATTTAGCATATATCATCATATTCAGGTCCTCTACAAAAGTTATATAAATTATGCCCCTGGGGTCAAAATTGGCCCCGCCCCAGGGGTGCCTTATTTTCAATAGAAACATACAGTAAAACTTTGAAAATCTTCTCCTCTGAAACTGGAAGGTTCTCAGCTTTCATATTTGGCACATAACATCATGTTCAGGTTCTCTACAAAAGTTATATAAATTATGTCCCTGGGTAAAAAATGGCCCCGCCCCAGGGGTGGCTAATTTTCAATAGAAACAAATAGAGAAAACTTTGAAAATCTTCTTCTCTGAAACTGGATGGTTCTCAGCTTTCATTTTTGGCACATAACATCATGTTCATGTCCTCTACAAAAGTTATTTAAATTATGGCCCTGGGGTTAAAATTGGCCCGCCCCAGGGGTGGCTAATTTTCAATAGAAACAAATAGAGAAAACTTTGAAAATCTTCTCCTCTGAAACTGGAAGGTTGTCAGCTTTCATATTTGGCACATAGCATCATGTTCAGGTCCTCTACAAAGGGTATATAATTTATGTCCCTGGGATCAAAATTGGCCCCACCCCAGGGGTGGCCAGTTTTCAATAGAAACATATAGTGAAAACTTTGAAAATCTTCTCCTCTGAAACTGAAAGGTTCTCAGCTTTCATATTTGGCACATAGCATCATAATCAGGTCCTCTACAAAAGTTATACCCCTGGGGTCAATATTGGCCCCGCCCCAGGGGTGCCTTGTTTTCTATAGAAACATAGTGAAACTTTGAAAATCTTCTCCTCTGAAACTGGAAGGTTCTCGGCTTTCATATTTGGCACATAGCATCATGTTCAGGTCCTCTACAAAAGTGATATAAATTATGCCCCTGGGGTCAAATTGGCCCCGCCCCAGTGGTAGCCAGTTTTGAATAGAAAAGTATAGTGAAAACTTTGAAAATATTCTCCTCTGATTGTCTGGTGAGCGATGTCAGGGTCATTCTGGCCCTCTTGTTAAAATTTTTATGCCTTCACCTTTAAAGTGACGGGGCTTTAAGTTTTAATCTTGTTCGTACGTACGTACATCCATCCTGTAAAATTCTCATCAAAGATTTCTGGGTTAGTGTACGCTGGAATGATTTGATATTGGTCTGAAGCTAAATAATAGTGAGTTGAGCCATGTCTCCTCTTTTCAGGTCTGTTGTGTGGGGGCATCTGTGTCCATTTTTATGGCCCCACAAAGTGATGGCATATAGGGTTGCCCTTGTCTGTACGTACCTTCATATGTATGACCATATGCACATCTAGAAGAATTTGTCTGGGCTCTTTCTTGGAAAGTATTTGTTCAATCCACACCAAACTTTACACACATGTTGGTTGCCATTATATAACCATTATATAACCAAGAAACAGATCTATCAAATTCCATAAGCAAACAAAGCAGACCCTGATCAGACGGCTCCTGCTGTGTTTGCAGATGCGTGAAAACACGTTTGTATATGAAGGAAAGGGTTAAACGTAGTATATTTTATATTGTAGGACTGCTAGACAGATTGGTGCGCTAACTACTGGAACCACTTGGGCTTTTCTTGGATTGTCATTGAACAAAGAGAAAATGTCTGAGCAAGATAGAGTTCGCGAGCTTGTTTCTGAAGGTATTGTGAAGAAAGATCGAGGTGACATTGAAGGGGCCAGCAGAGCATTTCATGATGCCTTGAAACTGTCCTCTGAATTTTTAGCAGAGAAAAAAATAACAGAAAATGATAATCAGAATCATAGAGTGTTTATCTATGATCAAATAGCAAATATGTCATTGGAAATTGGACAGTTCAAGAATGCAGAAGAACTATTCAAGGAAACTATGAGGTTAGCCCTTCATCTAGGTATGGATAAAAATGATAATGCCATGATTGAAATGTCATTGAAATTGTCCATGATCTTTCTCTATACTGGGCGGCAGGAAATTGCTCACCAGGGTCTGCAGCACTGTATTAGAGAACAGGAAAAGAAAATAGAAGTCATGAAGGATAAATCTGGAAAACCTGACAAACCAATATCGACAGAGGAAATGAAAAAAGCAAAAGAAGAGGAAGCAAATACAAAGATACTGTTAGGAAAGGCATACAAAAACTATGCCAACAGCTTTTTGCAAAGTAGAGATTTCAAAAGAGCATTACCACTGATTGTTAAGTCTTTAGATATATCTAGAGCTGAGCTTGGTCCGCAGCACGACACTACATTGGTTATAATGAATGATTTAGCAACCTGCAAGATAATGCTCAAAGACTATCAAAATGCAGAGGATCTTCTCAATGATGGAATAAAAGCTAGTAAGAAAGTAAAAAGTGTCATGGAATCCGCACTGTTATCTAATCTTGGTGCTCTATACATCAGAACAGGAAGGTACGAAGAGGCAGAAACTGTCTGTACCAGAGGTTTAGCTATAGCTGACAAATTCAAAGATGCCTATTTTAGGGGTCCATGTAAAGCATGTCTTGGTAAACTACAAGAACTTAAAGACATGCAAAAGGAGGAAAAAGAGGAAGAGAAATCACCAGAATGATTTTATAGATTTTGTCAGAGCTACAGATAAGGGTGCATACCGAAATATTAAGATGGTTATTTCTCCACCAAACCCTATACTGTGACCACTCTTTAGAATCGTCTCTTTGAGACGATTCTGAAGAGTGGTCACAGTAAAGGGTTTTGTAGAGAAATAAAGGAGTTATTATTGAAAATGTTTTAATTTGCACATCTTATCTGGAGCTCTGGATTTTGTCATATTTTGATACTTACTACTACAGTAAAACCTCACTAGTTAATATTTTCTATCATATAAATGCCTTTTCACACATTTGCAAACAGAGTAGACCCAGATCAGATGGGCTCCTATAGGAACTGTCTGATCAGAATCTCCTCTGTTTGCTGATAGTTTTTGTCAAAGCAAAATATACCCTTGAAAACGGTACATTATAAAAAGTCAGCTGATAAATAATCATATCATTATTTCTTACATGAATACAGAACTGTGAAAGGGTTAAAACACTCAAATAAGTATCAGTATCGAGGGTTTCAACCTTCACTTCTTATAAACATGTTTTCATGCATATGCAAACAGAGTAGACCCAGATCAGACGGCTCCTTTAGGAGCCGTCTGATCAGGGTCTGTTCTGCTTGTTTGTGACATGGTATAGACCAGATTCTAAAGTGTTTGTCAGTGCAAAAAAAAATGGCTTGAAAATATTACGTTTTGAAAATTAAGCTCATAAATATTCTTGATGTCATAATTTCTTACATGAATATTGAACAAGGAAAGGGTTAAACCTTTACACCATGAATATCAATGTTAGAAATAATGACATCATGCATATTAATTAGATTAACTTTTATCAAAGAACATGGACACAGGAATGTTTGGCCATGGATATGTAGAATCATATCTTTATTATATCATAAAGAAAACAGAGCAGACCCTGATCAGATGGCTCTTACAGGTGCCATCTCATCTGGGTCTACTCTGTTTGAGAAATCGTAGAAAGTCATATTCATGGAGTAAAGGGTTAAAACAAGTGGTAGCTTAATGGAGGGTGAAAGTCATACAGAAAACTCCTGGGAGCTTTCTGCATGAATTCCTTTCTGCATTAAGCAGCAACCTGCCTTTAAATGTTCTCAATTATTTTTACTAAAAATTTGAATAAGTAAGTTTTAGCTGTGGTAATATTCATGTAAGAAAATTTAACGAATATTTATTAGCTGAATTTTTATAATTGTATACAAGATTTAGTAGATTCCAGAGAAATTTTCAAATATTAACCCTTTCCCTGTTCTATGTTTATTACAAATATCAATACCTACTGCATATTCATTGACAAAATAGCCATAATGAAACATTGAAGGTGGAGCTTTGTTGCTATTTTAGAAAGTATAGAAATATATGTATCAAATTCCATGAGCAAACAGAGCTGACCCTGATCAGCCGGCTCCTATAGGAGCCGTCCATATGATCTGGGTCTACTCTGTATGCAGATATGGGAAAACACGTGTGTATGAGGGAAAGGGTTAATTTAGAAGTGTTGATAAAATCAGTTTGACAATAATGAATTAACCCATCATGTAAAACATGTTTTCACACATTTTCAAACAGAGTAGACCCAGATCAGACGGCACCTATACCTTCCATATTCCGTTATAACTATGTTGTCCATGAATATTCATTAGGTATTGACATTTGGAATAAACATAGAACAGGGAAAAGGTCAAGACTTTTAAACAAGCGTAATAATATTTGCAAACAGTACATACCCATATCAGGGGGCTCCTAGAGGGGCTGTCTGATCAGGGTCTGCACTGTTTGTTATTCAGAATCATTTCACAAATCATACCCTTTCATTCTGAATGGACAGTACTGTTATAGCATTATAGACACTTAGGAAAATTTAGAATTGAAACGGTTAACCCTTTCTATTAACTCTTTCCTCCTTTAATATGCCTTTTTACGCATCTGTAAAAGTCACTTTTTGAAACCATTGTGATAAATAGAGCATTTTGAAACCATTGTGATAAATAGAGCATTTGCTCCTTTGGAGCAAATGCTCCTTTTATCACATTAGTTTCAGAACTACCATATTCTAAAATTTTCCTTTTCTCTAGTTATTGCTCCTTTTTGGTAGATTTATTCAAAGAGGTTGGGTCTAAAATAGCCCATGGAGGAATGGTTTAAAGATACACCTTTTAAATGCCATTGCAAACAAAGTAGGAGCAGTGTAATCAGGGTCTGCTCTGTTTGCTAATGGAAAGAAATATATGTCTGATCCTGCAGTGTCTGCCATTGTCATATGTCATTGTATAAATTCAGCCAATTAGTGTTCATCATATCATTATTCATATCATTATTTGAATACCTACTGAATATTCATGGGCAAAATAGTTATAATGAGATATGGAAGGTGCAACATTGTTGCCATTTTAGAAGCTAAAGAAACAGATATTTCAAATTCCATTAAAAACACAGCAGACCCTGATCAGACGGTTCCTATATGAGCCGTCTGATCTGGGTCTACTCTGTTTGCAAATGCGTGAAAACACATTTATATGAAGTAAAGGGTAAAAAAGTATTCATAGAGTAAAGGGTTTCATATAAAAACATTTGACACATTTTCAAACAGAGTAGACCCAGATCAGACCAGGGTCTGCTCTGTTTGTCTATGGATTTGTAAGCCTTTACTTCATGAATATTCATTCCAGAAATAATGACATCTTTAATATTAACTCTTCGCTTGCTGATTTTTAAAATACATTTCTCCTTCTTTACCCATGCCCTTTTGTATAATTACATATATCTTCACTATGTACAAGTATTGCGCTGTGCAATCACTGCTGTGGAGTGCACTGGTTGCACAATCACTGCTGTGGAGTGCACTGGTTGCACAATCAACTTGTAAATAGAGCAGACCCTGATGAGACAGCTCCTGCAGGAGCTGTCTCATCTGGGTCTTTACTATTTACGGGTAGGTATATTTACGCGAATAGCAAGCGAAGGGTTAATTAGTCTAATTGTTATAATAACACATGGACACAGGAATTTTGGCCATGGCAGAAACTATAGAAACATATCTATACTATATCATAAGCAAACAGAGCAGACCCTGATCAAAAATATAAATGACCACCGCTTCTATAGGAGTAAATATTAAGTAAATTATTAAGTAAATACCGTACATGTAGTTAAACATTTTGTTAATGGGGTTGTTGCTGTTATTGAGATGTCATTTGTTTTATATGTTTGCAATGCAAATAAATTTATGCAAATTGTTTGCAATTTTTTCTTTTATTGGTCTTCATATTTATGTAGTTAACTGCATAAATACACCTTTTAATGCCTAGTTTGAAAGCAGAGTAGACACAGACCAGACAACTCCTGTTGTAGCTCTCTAATCACGGTTTGTGGTCTGATTGCTTTTTGGACGAAATAGCTTGGATTCTACAGTTTCTATCATGGCCGAAACATTCCTGTGTACAAATGGCAATATAAAAAATCATTGAATTAATCTTCATATCATTACATCATTACTTCTTATATAAATATTCATGAACCCTTTCCTCCATAAACGGAGGATCTTACATGAGTGTTCATTACACATTGTTTTTATGAAACGAGTTAACCATAATAAAATTTTAATATGACATGTGCTTTAGTAAACGAGTTTCATGAAAACAATTTGTAATGAACACGAATGTAAGATTCTTTTTATCACATAAGCCTTAAAATGTCATAGAAAAATGAAACAGGTTATAGCTGATGGCTGTTTCGGCCATTGCTTACAAACAGCGTGGTAATAAAACGGACAATGTACATCAAGTGCTATGATTGGCTAACGCTTAAATGAGCTAATTTGACAAAAACTGGCTGTGATATGGGCAAATTTGTAGGTATGGGTCATCATTACGAAAACTGGGGGGTTGGCATGGAAACGGTTAAAATACACATAGCCTAAAAGAATTTAAGTTTGAGTACATTCGCGATTCTGATTCAGGACACTTTTCTGAACATATTGGTACCCATGAAAAATAGTCGGGGGGGGGGGGGGGAGGGGGGTGTGCACGGTAGACCCCATTGGCTCCCTGAGTAAATAGAGCATTTGCAATCAACAAAATTCTAAAAATTTCCATTTCTCTAGTTAATGCTCCTTTTCGGTAGATTTATTCAAAGTGGTTGGATCTTAAAATAGCCTATGAGGAAATGGGTTAAACAGTTTGGGTGCTGATAAGAGCCCAGTATCTCATCTTCATCTGAGCTGTTCACGTAGTTATTCACAAAGTTGCCACTAGTGTCTCTGATCTATGGAAGGTGGAACAGTTTTGCCATTTTAGAAAGTAACGAAACAGATCTATCAAATTCCATTAGCATACATAGCAGACCCTTATCAGACGGCTCCTATAGAAGCCTTCTGATCTGGGTCTACTCTGTTTGCAAATGTGTTAAAATACGTTTATATGAAAGAAAGGGATATATAGGTGTTCAGAGTCTTGAGAAATTAATCAATAAAAAAAGATTATCTAACGTTTTCGGTCCTTTACTTTTTATAGAGATGCATTTTCACATGTTTGCAAATAAAGCAGACCCAGATCAGACAGCTCCTGTACGAACTGTCTGATCAGGGTGTACTGAGATTGATTATGGAATAATATAGATATGATTCTACAGTTTCTTCCAATGCAAAACGTTCCTGTTTAATCATCTAAATATTCATCAATTCATTCAGGAGTTATGGCCTTTCTTTTGTTGAAATAACTGAAAATATATTACACAGACTTCAGATGGGTGTTTTTTGTGTCCTTTTTAGCTCGTTTATTGGAAGAATAGTGGAGCTATCCTACTCGCCCTGGCGTCCGCGTCGGTGTCCGCGTCACACCTTGGTTAAGGTTTTTATACGCCCACCTAATAAAGGTGGTCGTATATTGTCGTGGCCCTGTCCGTCCGTTCGTTCGTTCGTCCGTCAACATTTTGTTTGTCCGCTGTTTTCTGGGAAAACTATTTGACAGATATTAATGAAACTTCACACAAATGTTAAATGCATCAAGATCTGAAGCTGAGTTGATTCTGAGGTTCATTTGAATTTTCATTTCAGAGTTATGGCCCTTGTCCTTAAAAAATATGCAAATAGTTTGTCCACTGTTTTCTGGGAAAACTATTTGAGAGATATTAATGAAACTTCACACAAATGTTTAATGCATCAAGATCTGAAGCTGAGTCGATTCTGAGGTTCATTTGATTTTTCATTTCGGAGTTATGGCCCTTTTACTTAAAAAATATGTAAATAGTTTGTCCGCTGTTTTCTGGGAAAACTATTTGACAAATATTTATGAAACTTCACACAAATGTTTAATGCATCAAGATCTGAAGTTGAGTTGATTCTGAGGTTCATTTGATTTGTCGTTTTGGAGTTATGGCCCTTTTACTTAAAAAATAATGCAAATAGTTTGTCCGCTGTTTTCTGGGAAAACTATTTGAGACATATTAATGAAACTTCACACAAATGTTTAATGCATCAAGATCTGAAGCTGAGTTGATTCTGAGGTTCATTTGATTTGTCGTTTCGGAGTTATGGTCCTTTTACTTAAAAAATAATGCAAATACATGCAAATAGTTTGTCCGCTGTTTTCTGGGAAAACTGTTTGACAGATATTAATGAAACTTCACACAAATGTTTAATGCATCAAGATCTGAAGCTGAGTTGATTTTGAGGTTCATTTGATTTTTCATTTCAGAGTTATGGCCATTGTCCTTAAAAAATATGCAAATAGTTTGTCTGTTGTTTTCTGGGAAAACTGTTTGAGAGATATTAATGAAACTTCACACAAATGTTAAATGCATCAAGATCTGAAGCCGAGTTGATTCTGATGTTCATTTGATTTTTCATTTCAGAGTTATGGCCCTTGTCCTTAAAAATATGCAAATAGTTTGTCCGCTGTTTTCTGGGAAAACTATTTGAGAGATATTAATGAAACTTCACACAAATGTTTAATGCATCAAGATCTGAAGCTGAGTTGATTCTGAGGTTCATTTGATTTTTCATTTCAGAGTTATGGCCCTTGTCCTGAAAAAATATGTAAATAGTTTGTCCGCTGTTTTCTGGGAAAACTATTTGAGAGATATTAATGAAACTTCACACAAATATTTAATGCATCAAGATTTGAAACTGAATTGATTCTGAGGATCATTTGATTTTTCGTTTCAGAGTAATGGCCCTTGTCCTTAAAAAATAATGCAAATTGTTTGTCCGCTGTTTTCTGGGAAAACTATTTGAGAGATATTAATGAAACTTCACACAAATGTTAAATGCATCAAGATCTGATGCTGAGTCGATTTTGAGGTTTATTTGATTTTTCGTTTTGGAGTTACTGCCCTTTTACTTAAAAAAAATTGCAAATATATGCAAATAGTTTGTCTGCTGTTTTCTGGCAAAACTGTTTGACAGATATTAATGAAACTTCAAACACATGTTTAATGCATCAAGACCTGAAGCTAAGTCGATTCTGAGGATCATTGATTTTTTGTTTCGGAGTTATGGCCCTTGCACTTAAAAAAATAATGCAAATCTATGCAAATATGAGGATGGCCATAACTTTTTCTATATGGTTAAACCTTAATGTGAATTTTCACATATATTGCGGGGGTTTTGATATGTCATTTTATTCTAAAGTTATGGTCCTTGAACTTCGTGTGTTCGTTGCTTTGTTAGTCGGTCAACTATTATGTACCGTATGCGGTACTCTTGTTAAAGTCCACTTTTTGCCTTTAAACTTTTGAATAAAGCTTTGAAACTTGAAACACTTGTTCACCACCACAAGCTTCATCTGTAGACAAGAGTACATAACTATGTCAATCATTTTGACAGAATTATGGCCCTTTTTAACTCGCCTGGGCCGAAGGCTCAGGATGAGCTAATGTGACCGCGATCCGTCCGTCGTCCGACATCCGTCGTCTGTCCACATTTTCAAATGACATCTCTGAAACTGCTGACTCGATTTTAACCAAATTTTGTCAGAAGCATCAGTGGCTAGGGGGAACGAAATGTTCACAATATGATCCTCGGGCCAAAAATGGCCCGCCCAAGTGCTTATCAGTTTTTCATAGGAAACTCTTTAAAAATCCCTCGTCTTTGAAACTGTAAGGCCTAGACCTTTGATATTTGGTATGTAGCATGATCTAACGGTCCTCTACACAAATTGTTCAAATTATGACCCTTGGACCAAAAATGGCCTCGCCCAAGGCCTTATCAGTTTTTCATAGGAAAATCTTTAAAAATCTTCTTCTCTGAAACTGTAACGCCTAGACCTTTGATATTTGGTATGTAGGATTATCTGATGTTCCTCTACAAAGATTGTTCAAATTATGACCCCTGGGCCAAAAATGGCCCGCCCAAGTGCTTATCAGTTTTTCATAGGAAACTCTTTAAAAATCCCTCGTCTTTGAAACTGTAAGGCCTAGACCTTTGATATTTGGTATGTAGCATGATCTAACGGTCCTCTACACAAATTGTTCAAATTATGACCCTTGGACCAAAAATGGCCTCGCCCAAGGCCTTATCAGTTTTTCATAGGAAAATCTTTAAAAATCTTCTTCTCTGAAACTGTAACGCCTAGACCTTTAATATTTGGTATGTAGGATTATCTGATGTTCCTCTACAAAGATTGTTCAAATTATGACCCCTGGGCCAAAAATGGCCCGCCCAAGGGCTTATCAGTTTGTCATAGGAAAATCTTTAAAAATCATCTTCTCTGAAACTGTAACGCCTAGACCTTTGATATTTAGTATGTAGGATTATCTAATGGTCCTCTTCAAAGATTGTTCAGATTATGACCCCGGGCCAAAAATGGCCCCGCCCAAGGGCTAATCAGTTTTTCATAGGAAAATCTTTAAAAATCTTCTCTGAAAATATAAGGCCTAGACTTTTGATATTTGGTATGTAGCATGCTCTAATGGTCCTCTACACAAATTGTTCAAATTATGACCCTTGGACCAAAAATGGCCTCGCCCAAGGCCTTATCAGTTTTTCATAGGAAAATCTTTAGAAATCTTTAGAAACTGTAAGGCCTAGACCTTTGATGTTTGGTATGTAACATGATCCAATGGTCCTCTACAAATATGTAGCTTTGGCTTGTGATCCTCTGCCAAGAATGTTCAACTTACGATCCCGACCTCTCGGCGAAACTTGGCCCTGCCTTGGGTCTTATCAGTTTTTCATGGTAAAAATATATAAAACAATTTTTTTCTCTGAAACCAGAAGGCTTAGACCTTTAATTAATGGCATGCTGCTTTGCCTTGTGGTTCTCTACCAAGGTTGTACAAATGATGTCTTCTATGTAAAAAATGGCCCCGCCCTGGGGTTTATCTCAGGTGAGCGCTTCAGGGCCTCTTTTCCCTCTTGTTAACTTAGAATGTTTGGTTAAGGTTTTTGTTAAAGTCCACTTTTTGCCTCTAACCTTTGGAATAAAAGCTTTGAATTTTTTTATCACCAGAATGTCCGTCGTCCGTCGGCGTGCATCTTCTGTCGTTTGTCATCAACAATTTGAACCTTTAAAAATCTTCTCTGAATCTACAGAGTTCTCAGCTTTCATCTTTGGCACATAGCATCATATTCAGGTCCTCTACAAAAGTAATATACATTATGCCCCTGGGGTCAAAATTGGCCTCGCCCCATGGGTTTGCTAATTTTCTATAGAAAACTTTGAAAATCTTCTCCTGAAACTGGAAGGTCCTAGTTTTCATATTTGGCATATAGCATCATGTTCAGGTCCTCTACAAAAGTTATATAAATCATGTCCCTAGGGTCTAAATTGGCCCCGCCCCAGGGGTGGCCAGTTTTCAATAGAAACATATAGTGAAAGCTTTGAAAATCTTGTCCTCTGAAACTGGAAGGTTCTCAGCTTTCATATTTGGCACATAGCATCATGATCAGGTCTTCTACAAAAGTTATATAAATCATGCCCCTGGGGTCAAATTGGCCCTGCCCCAGGGGTGGCCAGTTTTCAATAGAAACATAATTTATAGTGAAAACTGGAAGTATCGTAGCTTTCATATTTGGCACATAGCATCATGTATAGGTCCTCTACAAAAATTATATAAATTATGTCCCTGGGGTCAAAATTGGCCCACCCCAGGGGTGCCTTGTTATACCCCCACCACCTGTGGTGGGGGCTATATAGGAATCATCTTGTCCGTCTGTCCGTCCGTCCGTCATTCGTCACTCGCATTTTTCCGGAATACATTTGCTTTTTCTTGAAAACTATTTATGATACCGCCTTCAAACCTAATACATATTATAAGTGTTATGCATAATGTGGGAACAATCGTCTCCATATTTCATAACTCTTGCACAAAATTTGACAGAATTATGCCCCTTTTAACTTCATATTTTGCCTCTTAATTGGGTTTTTCCGGGACACATGTTTCACAACTCTTGCACAAAATTTGACAGAATTATGCCCCTTTTTAACTTCATATTTTGTCACTTAATTGGTTTTTTCCAGGACATTTGCTTTTTGCTGGAAAACTATTTATGATACCACCTCCAATCTTAATACACATTATAAGTGTTATGTGGGGACAATCTTCTCCATGTTTCATAACTCTTGCACAAAATTTGACAGAATTATGCCCCTTTTTAGCTCACCAGAGCACAAAGTGCTCAGGGTGAGCTTTTGTGATCGCCAGATGTCCGTCGTCCGTCGGCGTGCGTCGTCCGTCGTCGGGCGTCAACAATTTGAACCTTTAAAAATCTTCTCCTCTGAATCTACAGGGTTCTCAGCTTTCATCTTTGGTACATAGCATCACCTATGGGTCCTCTACAAAAGTTATATAAATTATGCCCCTGGGGTCAAAATTGGCCCCGCCCAAGGGGTGGGAAGTTTTCAATAGAAACATATAGTAAAACTTTGAAAATCTTCTCCTCTGAAACCAGAAGGTTATTAGCTTTCATATTTGGCACATAGCATCATGTTCAGGTCCTCTACAAAAGTTATATAAATTATGACCCTGGGGTCAAAATTGGCCCCGCCCCAGGGGGGGGGGGCAGTTTTCAATAGAAATAAATAATGAAATCTTTGAAAATCTTCTCCTCTGAAACTGAAAGGCTCTCATCTTTCATATTTGGCACAGAGCAGCATATTCAGGTCCTCTACAAAAGTTATATAAATTAAGGACCTGGGGTCAAAATTGGCCCCGCCCCAGGGGTGGGCAGTTTCCAATAGAAATATATAGTGAAAACTTTGAAAATCTTCTCCTCTGAAACTAGAAGGTTCTCAGCTTTCATATTTGGCACAAAGCATCATGTTCAAGTCCTCTACAAAAGTTATATAAATTATGGCCCTGGGGTTAAAATTAGCCCCGCCCCAGGGGTGGGCAGTTTTCAATGGAAACAAATAGTGAAATCTTTGAAAATCTTCTCCTCTGAAACTGGAAGGCGCTTAGCTTTCATATTTGGCACAGATCATCATGTTCAGGTCCTCTACAAAAGTTATATAAATTATGCCACTGGGGTCAAAATTGGGGCCGCCCCAGGGGTGGGAAGTTTTCAATAGAAACATATAGTAAACCTTTGAAAATCTTCTCCTTTGAAATCAGAAGTTTCTCAGCTTTCATATTTGGCACATAGCATCATGTTCAGGTCCTCTACAAAAGTTATATAAATTATGCCCCTGGGGTCAAAATTGGCCCCGCCCCAGGGATGGGCAGTTTTCAATAGAAACAAATAGTGAAATCTCTGAAAATCTTCTCCTCTGAAACTGGAAGGCGCTCAGCTTTCATATTTGGCACAGAGCATCATGTTCAGGTCCTCTACAAAATTTATATTAATTATTGCCCTGGGGTCAAAATTGTCCCCGCCCCAGGGGTGGGCAGTTTTCAATGGAAACAAATAGTGAAAACTTTGAAAATCTTCTTCTCTGAATCTGGAAAGTTCTCAGCTTTCATATTTGGCACATAGCATCATGTATAGGTCCTCTACAAAAGTTATATGAATTATGGCCCTGGGGTCAAAATTGGCCCCGCCCCAGGGGTGAGTAGTTTTCAGCAGAAACCTTCTCCTCTGAAACTGAAAGGTTCTCAGCTTTAATATTTGGCTCATAGCATCATGTTCAAGTCCTCTGCAAAAGTTATATAAATTACGCCCCTGGGGTCAAAATTGGCCTGCCCCAGGGCCAGCTAGTTTTCTATAGAAACATATAGTGAAAACTTTGAAAATCTTCTCCTCTGATTGTCTGGTGAGCGCTTCAGGGCCATTCTGGCCCTCTTGTTTAACTTCATATTTTGTCTCTTAATTGGGACATGTTTTGGGGACATGCCATTTTCTGGAAACCTGTTTATGATATTGTCTTCAAACTTGGTACACATTATGAGGGTGATGAGAGAGCATGTGCAGTCAACAAGGGTTGTAACTCTAAATTCATTTTTTGAGGGAGTTATTCCCCTTAGGAACTTTTCAGAAGCAATTTTTTGTCCAGAGCATAACTTCTCAAGTATTGTAGGCACAACTGTGAAACTTTATATCACCTCTCTTCAGAATTTATAATTTTCACAACAGCAGGTGTTAAGTGCTTGTGTGGCGGCCGTAAAACGTCGCCCCATACTTCATTCTCAGTGTTGTTATACTTTCTGATCCTTCGAGATCAAGAATTTCAGTACTTTTTGTTCTGAAAATTGAATACCGCTTAAGCCGGTGCTAGGGGGCATGAGCAGTGTTGCACTTTCAATTACTGCTCATGAACAGACTCAATAAAACCGAGTCTGCAATTTTCTCCTTTTGTGTTGCAATTTTTGCTTACGGGGGATCACCTCTCTTTAGAATTTATATATGGATAGAGAGTGATAAGAGGATGTGCAGTCAGCAAGGGTTGCAACTCTAAATTCTTTTTTGAGGGAGTTATTTCCCTTACTTTTCAGAAACATTTTTTTGTCCAGAGCATAACTTTGTAGGCACAACTGTGAAACTTTATATATGGATGGAGGGTGATAAGAGGATATGCAGTCAATAAGGGTTGTAACTCTAAATTCATTTTTGAGAGAGTTATTCCCCTTAGTTACTTTTCAGAAGTAATATTTTGTCCGGAGCGTAACTTCTCAAGTATTGAAGGCATAATTTTGAAACTTTATATATAGATAGAGGGTGATGAGAGGATATGCAGTCAACAGAGGTTGTAAATCTAAATTCATTTTAAAGGAGTTATTCCCCATTGTTACTTTTGCAATTTTTTTGTCTGGAGCATAACTTCTCAAGTTTTGTAGGTACAACTATGAAACTGTATATGGATAGAGGGTGGTGGGAGGATGTGCAGTCAACACCGACTGTAACTCTTGATTCATTTTAGAGGGATTTATTCCCCTTTGTTACTTTTCATAAGTATTTTTTGTTCAGAGCATAACTTCTCAAGTACTACTTCTACATTTCTTCACCATTGAACCTAAAATTTTGCACATGCAGTTATAATGATGTGTAGATGTGTGTGACATAATTTTGATGTGAGTCATTCCTTGACTGGACTTTAAAAAATTCTTTCCACAAGTGTAGATGAAAGGATTATTGAGCTACTGCCTTTTGTATTGAGCATTGGATCTTTTGACAAGGTGGTGGGTGGGGGTATCAATCACCTTTAGTGATAGTTCTAGTTTTCTATAGGAACATTTAGTAAAACTTTGAAAATCTTCTCCTCTGAAACTGGAAGGTTCTCAGCTTTCATATTTAATGGCACGTAGCATCATGTTCATTTTCTCTGCAAAAGTTGTATAAATTATGCCCAGGGGTAAAAATTGACCCCACCCCAGGTGTAGCCAGTTTTCATTAGAAACATACATTGTATAGTGAAAGCTTTGACAATCTTCTCCTCTGAAACTGGAAGGTTCTTAGCTTTCATATTTTGCACACAGCATCATGTTCAGGCCTTATACAAAAATTGTATAAAATATGCCCTTTTGGTCAAAATTGGCCCCGCCCCTGGGGTGGCAAGTTTTCTATAGAAATATATAGTGAAAGCTTTGAAAATCTTCTCCTGAAACTGGAAGTTTCTCAGCTTTCATATTTGGCACATAACATCATGTTAAGGTCCTCTACAAAAGTTGTATAAATTATGCCCCTGTGGTCAAATTTGGCACCACCCAAGGACCACCTAGTTTTCTATAGGAAGATATAGTGAAAACTGAAAATCTTCTCCTTTGATTGTCTAGTGAGCGATATCGGCCATTATGGCCCTCTTGTTAACTTTAGAACTTTTGGTTAAGGTTTTTGTTAAAGTCCACTTATTTACATAAACCTTTGAGATAAAGCTTTAAAACCAGGAACACTTGTTTACCATCACAAACTTAATCTGTAGACAAGAGTACATAACTCTGTCAAGCATTTTGACAGAATTATGGCCCTTTTTAATTTAGAATTTTTTGTTAAGGTTTTGTTAAAGTCCACTTATTTACACAACCCTTTGAGATAAAGCTTTGAAACTTGGAATACTTGTTTACCACCACAGGCTTCATATGTAGGCAAGAGTACATAACTCTGTCAAACATTTTGACAGAATTATGGCCCTTTTAACTTAGAATGTTTGGGTAAGGTTTTTGTTAAAGTCCACTTTTTGCCTCTAACCTTTGGAATGAAGCTTTGAAACTTGGAACACTTGTTCACCACCACAATCTTCACCACCACAATCTTCATCTGTAGGCAGGTGAACATAACTTTGTCAAGCATTTTTACAGAATTATGGCCCTTTTTAACTTAGAACTTTGGGTTAAAGTTTTTGTTCAAGTCCACTTATTTACATAAACATTTGAGATAAAGCTTTACAACTTGGAACATTTGTTCACCATCACAAACTTCATCTGTAGGCAAGAGTACATAACTCTGTCAAGCATTTTGACAAAAGTATGGCGCTGTTTAACTTAGAATTTTTGGTTAAGGTTTTTGTTAAAGTCCACTTATTTACATAACCCTTTGAGATAAAGCTTTGAAACTTGGAATTCTTGTTTACCACCACAAGCTTCATAATTATGTAGGCAAGAGTACATAACTCTGTCAAGCATTTTTACAGAATTATGGCCCTTTTAACTTATAAGTTTTGGTTAAGGTTTTTGTTAAAGTCCACTTATTTACATAACCCTTTGAGATAAAGCTTTGAAACTTGGAACACGTGCTTCATCTGTATGCAAGAGTACATTACTCTGTCAAGCATTTTTAGCTCACCTGGTACGAAGTGCCAAGGTGAGCTATTGTGATCGCCCTGTGTCCGTCGTCGTCCGTCTTGCGTCCTCCGTCATCAACTTTTTCTTAAAATGACATCTCCTCCTTAACTACTTGCTGGAGTTTTACCAAACTTGGCAGAAATGTTCCTTGGGTCAACCTCTTCCAAAGTTGTTCAAAGAATTTGATTCCATGCAGAACTCTGGTTGCTATGGCAACTAATATCCAGAAAGAAGTAAAAACTTTAAAAAACTTCTTGTCAAAAACTGTAAGGGCTAGGGCTACCAAAGTTGGTATGTAGAATCAATTTGTGGACCTCTACATAGTTGAAATTTTGCCCCTTGGGTCAAAATTGGCCCAACCCGGAGGGTCACAAGTTTTACATAGGATTACATAGTAAAAACTTTAAAGATCTTCTTGTCTGAAACCGAAAAGCTTAGAACTGTGATATTTGGTATGTAGCATCATCTGGTGAACCTTTACTAAGATTGTTCAAATTATGCCCCTGGGGTCAAACACGGCCACACCATTGGGTCACAAGTTTTACATAGGATTATATACTAAAAACTCTAAAGATCTTCTTGTCTGAAACCGAAAAGCTTAGAGCTGTGATATTTGGTATGTAGCATCATCTGGTGAACCTTTACTAAGATTGTTCAAATTATGCCCCTGGGGTCAAACACGGCCACACCCTAGGGGTCACAGTTTTACATAGGATTATATAGTAAACACTTTAAAAATATACTTGTCTCAAACCTGAAAGGCTGGTATGAAGCATCATCTGGTGAACCTTTTCTAAGATTGTTCAATTTATGCCCCTGGGGTCAAAATTGTCCTCACCCTGGGAGTCACAAATTTTACTGAAAACTTTAAAAATCTTCTTGTCAAACCCTGTAAGGCCTAGGGCTACCAGGCAGATGGTTCTTATTGGAGTCATTTTGGCAGGGTCTGTTCCGTTTGCTGATGGAATTTAATAGATCAGTTTGTTTATTTTCTAAAACGGCTACAATGTTCCTCCTTCCATATATCATCACTAGTGTGTCCATGAATACTCAGTAGGTATTGAAATTTGAAATACACATAGAAAAAGGGACATGGTTACGACTTGTTCTACTGTATTTACAAACAGTGAGACAATAGACGAGATAACCTATGTAGTGCGACGTCCTATCTGGATCTGCACTTTGTTTTTGGGACTTGAAAACTTTACTCCCTGAATATTAATGTACGAATTAGTAGAATCGTGAATATTAATTATTGTAAATTAAAAAAAAGTGCATCAGAACAAAGGAAACTTTGGTCATGGCTTAAACAGCATAATCGGACCTACAGTGTATATCATTTTATAAGCAAACAGGACAGACTCTGAAACTATGGCTCCTACAGGAGCCGTCTAATCTTGGTTTACATTGTTTGTAAAGGGGTTAAAAAGTGTATACAATTAGGTCACAATGTATCTGTTGATCAGTTGCAATATTCAATCTGTAAATGTTGTGTACTTTGGCTATCAATACAGCGAACCCAATACACGCCTTATATTTTTTCCATTTTTCTTGTTCTTTATTCTGAGTATATAGTAACAACACTCAGAATGAAGTACGGGGTGACCTTTTACGGCCGCAACACACTCACTTAACACCTGCTGTTGTGAAATACATAAATTCTGAAAGTAGGAGATCCTTTGAAAGCAAAAGCAGCAATGCAAAAGATAAACTTGCAGACTCTGTTTATTGAGTCTGTTCATGAACAAGAATTCAAAGAGCAAGACCACTGACGCCCCTAGCACCGGCTTAAGCGGTATTCATTTTTCAAAACAAATAACATCGAAACTAAAGATCCCGAAGGACAAGAAAGTATAACAACACTGAGAATGAAAGTACAATTATGAGTCATGCAGGAAACACCACATACAGAAAAAACAGCCGCCCGAACAACAACACAAAAAACACAGCAAATGTACATAACTACATAACTACTACAAACATAAAGAGACGCACAAAGACAAAACAAATAAATAATAGGGTGAAGATGGAAGTACCGCATTGGAACGGTCAGTGACAAAAGTCACTGTTGGTTTAAACCGGTTTAGGGGTTTCATATTTATATGTTTCATATTTATATAAAAGTACAAAAATGAGTCATGCAGGAAACACCACATACAGAACAAACAGTCGCCCGAACAGCAACACAAGGAAACAGCAAATGTACATAACTATAAAAACATCAAGAGACGCACAAAGACAAAACAAACATACAAAAGGGGGAAGATGGAAGTGACAAAAGTCACGGGGGGGGGGGGGGTTAAACCGGTTTATGGGCGCCCAACCTCACCCTTATTCCATCCCCACCCTAAAAGACAAACAGTGTAAATAAATGTATCCCCTCTCCGACTACTCTACAACAACCGCGACGGCAAATACAGTGGTAAAGTGCATGTATAACGAAAACATTTAAGTTAACAAACTGTATCCACCTATCGCTAGTGTATTCAATGATTGAGCTGCAAACAGAGTAACTGTAGAAAAATAATAAAGGGTACGACAAAATCGAAATAGTACAGATATCCGACGTTCTCCTTCCATTTCTGGATTTAAGAGGTCGCCTTCATAGAGTACTAAACCTTTTTTTGTCGGCGTACATGCAAAGAGGCCAGCGTGATTGCCAACTGTAAAAGGGTTCACAACCAAACATGCAGTATGTTGTAGTACTACAGGATCACATCCCTTTTTAATGAATTTTTAACATATTTGATGAACAAAGTGAGCAAATGTCCAATAATTTTACGAAGTTTGTATATCACATCACCATAAAATTCAGGATGTGAAATACCGTGTCGCAGAAGCGCCTTGAGATTACATTGGTACTTGCCAATAAGCGAGAGATTTCGATAGTAAAATTTAGAGAAAGTTTTTCTTAGTTTATGGTATCTATATCCTTGCTTAAGCAGTTTTTCAGTTAAAATGAGATTTCGACTGTTAAAATCGTCAATAGATGAACAAGCTCTAGCAAAACGAATAAGTTGAGATATATAAACCCCGTAAGATGGAGCACGGGGAACATCCCCGTCAAGATCAGAATTTTTTTTTAAGCCAATTTAAATTTCAATACAACTGACTAAACGCTTCTTCGTGGAGTATTCTTCTAATTGTAATACAACTAGTGTTGGAATACTGACGCTGTCGGGTTCGCTAGACTAGTACTGATGTTTGCTTAGTTCCGGATCACTTGTGTATATATGGTCATCTTCCATGTGACATTTACCCTTTCTGTTTTGTTTGTTCATGTCACACACAATAACATTATAAATGTTTATCAGCTGAACTTTCACAATGGCATTTCTACAGAGTATTGTTTAATATTGGTAGAAACAAACTATATAAGAATCAAACAAAGCAGATCCTGATCAGACGGCTCCTAATATGTATCCACTCTTTTTGCAAAGGCATGCAAAAGCGTTTGCATGAAGGAAATGGTCAAATTGCTGCATAATTGAAAGCCATATTGTGTCGTTTGTAATAAACGGTTAATGTCTGTTAAAAACCTCTCTTAGACATACCGCCACCTTACTGATGGCATCATGGTGCAGAGAAACAGGTACATGGAATTTTAAAAGTACATATATATGTAATGCAGGAAACACCGCATACAAAACACACAACCGCCCGAACTGCACCACGACGAAAAATAATAAATGTACATGTATATAAAATACACAAAGAGACGCACAAAGACATAACAAACAAAACATAGGGGGAATATGGCAGTACCGCCTTGGAACGGTCAGTGACAAATATCACTTTGGGTGGTTGGATTAAACAGGTTTAAGGGCGACCAACCTCACACTTATTTCATCACCACCCTAAAAGACAAACATTGTAAATAAACATTTCCCCTCTCCGACTAATCTACAACAACCGCGATGGCAAATACAGTGGTAAAGTGCATGTAAAACGAAAACATATTTAAGTGATTTTTAGCTCCACTTTTTTAAAAAGTTGAGCTATTGTCATGACCCTCTTGTCGGCGTCGGCGTTGGTTAACATTTTTGTTAAGGTCCCTTTTCTCAGAATCCATCAAAGATATTTGGTTCATATTTGGTGTGTATGTTTACTATCACAAGGGGAACCCATTTCACAAGAGTAGGTAACCCTAAAATTAATTTTGCCATAGTTATACCCCTATTTCGACTTAGATTTTTCATTGTTGGTTAAGTTTTATGTTCAGGTCTATGTCTCAGAAACTGTCCAAGATATTTGGTTCAGCTTTGGTATACATGTTAACTATTACAAGGGGGACCCATTTCACAAGGGCAGGTAACCCTAAAATTAATTTTGCTAAAGTTATCTCCCCTTTCTGACTTAGACTTCCACTACACTATCCAGCACTAAAGAAAGTGGAGCGCGCTGTCTGCGGACAACTCTTGTTTAAGTGTTTCATATCATAGGTATTTTGATGTTTCACTCCAAATCTATTTGACACTCGATCAGCAATTTTTCAAAAGCTTGATTGAATAAAAAATAGTCAAAAATAATTTTTCTGCTGAATAATTGCTAAGTAAAACATGCACATTGGTCGGTCATTTGTAATACATGTACTTAATTGTCATGTGGACTGTTTTATCTTGATGTCAGTGTTTGTTAAATTAAATGTATAAAATACTAATCATACAATCTTAACCCTTCGCTTGCTATTCACGTCAATATACCTACCTGTAAATAGTGAAGACCCAGATGAGACAGCTCCTGCAGGAACTGTCTCATCAGGGTCTGCACTATTTACAAGTTGATTGTGCAACCAGTGCATTCCATAGCAGTGATTGCACAGCGAAATACTTGTACACAGTGACGATATATGTAATTATACAACAGGGCATGGGTAAAGAAGGAGAAATGTATTTCAAATTTCAGCAAGAGAAGGGTTAATGTATTGTTTTCTCAAGATGGTACTAAAACATAAACAAATGACACACTCTGTGATGAGTCCTCGTCGATTAAGAGAAGTAGGGGAATTATCTAGCTGTCATAAATCATATAATTGCCATGCTTCTAAGTTTATCTTATATGTTGTTAAGTCTTTGGGAAATTCTTTTGGATAAAATATAGAGCAATCATGTTCCCAACTGAGAAAACACCCTGCAAATCCAGATTCGATCAAGACTTTAAAACACTGACCGACTGTCATTCACGTAACGCATACCACAATGCAGTAAACCCCTCTAAACTGGGCATCAAATATCGGTTTTGAAAATGCAGGGTCAAAGTCAGGTAGAAAGCTTGAGCTTTCTGTATGCGTTTCACCCTGCACTAAGCAGCCACACTAAAAGTATCAAAACTCTTCTCTATTACAGTTCCGGTTTAGTGGAGTTTACAGCAATGCTATGAATCGAAACATCATTTACAAATGATTTGTAACTGCACGGATGAATTTAAGTATCTTTTATCTGCATACTTTCAGCAATATGTGATTGATCGAAAACGCGCTATTAAACGATTTAGGTGTTCATTCCATTTGTATTGAGTTCTTATTATCATATGATACACCAACTTAAATTGGAATATCTACTGCACCTTCATGTTTGTCATTCGGATACAATTAAAAACAAACAGAAAAACGTGATTAACTCTGTATTAATTGAGAAAAAAGAGATAGCACTTAGCCTCCTGCAGAACTTTACTCTATGCGTATGCATCACACTTAATAATAGTGTTTCCGTTTCGGGTAATTCTTTTCGTTTGGATCCAGATCAGAAGCCGATTTACCTGAAATTCGTAAAAATCCAATTTGTTAATTACCTTGTGTGGGGCCATAACGTAACTACGTCTGTCCAACCGAAATATAAGTACTTTTTTAAGTATAAGTATTTTTAGGTTCGAGTGCATTAGATATTCATCAGGAATGGACAGGGTTTCAAATACAATAAAACCCCACTAATGCGACCACCAAAAAGGGGCATAATTCACAGTGGCAAGGGCAGGTGGTTGCTTAATGCAGGACGGAAGTTATGCAGAAAGCTCCTATAGGAGCTTTCTGCATAACTTTCGTCCTGCATTAAGCAACCACCTGCTTATGAAAACAGCCATGTTTGTTTAAGTGGTCGCATTAAGTGGTCGCATTAGCGGGATTCTACTGTACTCATAAAATCAATAAATGCTCGCTTAATGCAGAATACAAGAAGTGCAAAAAGCTCCCTTGCAATACAATACAAAGGGAGTAACATATATGCAACGAGGTTCAGTTTAACTTCGATATCTCGACCTCGGATAACTTGAACTTCAAGACAACTCAAAGTAAAAGTTCGATCCTTCAAGAATTTACAATACCGACTTGTTCTTAAACGATCTTTTACGCATGTCTAGAAACGTGACAGCCACACACGTGACAGCCTAATACAGGTCGAAAGCAATATTGAAAGGTCCTACATGAACTTTCAGCATTACTTTAGACCTGCATTAAGCTGCAAACTTGAGAAATTGTTCAGATTAGAAATCGAATGATTCGAACATCTGTTATTTCGAACTAATTTGTATGATCCCTTGAAGCTCGAGACATCGGAGTTCAACTGTACATCAATTCCAGGTTTTTATTACATTATCCCTTCTCTTGCTGAATTTTAAAATACATTTCTCCTTCTTTTCCCATGCCCTCTTGTATAATTACATATATCTTCACTGTGTACAAGTATTTCGTTGTGCAATCACAGCTGTGGAGTACACTGGTTGCACAATCAATTTGTAAATAGTATAGACCCTGATGAGACAGCTCCTGCAGGATCTGTCTCATCTGGGTCTTCACTTTTAACAGGTAGGTATATTGGCGTGAATAGCAAGCGAAGGGTTAAACAGAGACACCTCTAATGGACCAATTCCCTCCCGTGTTTCAACTTCAATGCTTCAACAGCTCTGCTTAGAATGCCCACTGCCCACTCTTTCACATACAACCAAACTAACCAGAATGGCCATATTTTCACATACAACCAAACTAACCAGAATGGCCACCGGCCATATTTTCACATACAACCAAACTAACCAGAATGGCCACTGGCCATATTTTCACATACAACCAAACTAACCAGAATGGCCACCGTCCATATTTTCACATACAACCAAACTAACCAGAATAGCCGCCGGCCATATTTTCACATACAACCAAACTAACCAGAATGGCCACTGGCTATATTTTCACATACAACCAAACTGACCAGAATTACCACTGTCCACTCTTTCACATACAGCCAAACTAGCCTACATATTGTACAGGTACACTACTGGATTTGTAAATACAAAACAAAACACACCAACCCAACAACTCGTTAAGTTTCATCAAAATGCACGTGTACGAAATACTGGGACTCATATATATATATATTTCCACAACAATACATCAGTTTATATATATTTCCACAACAATACATCAGTTTGAAATAGTATCATCAAACTAAAGTTCTATCATGCATCTTGTATGAATAGCTTTGAAGATGTCATCTAATATTACAGCAGATTTTAAGTTAGATTAGTGCAGTCCAAAGCTATATATGTATCTCATCAAATAGGCATCATCTCCTTTCAACGACATATTTTCAAATAAACTGCCCCGAACTTCAATAAAGTCAAAGTCAAACTAACTGTGATTATTTGGGGAAATGTTAAATAAAACTGGAGCATGACAAACAGTGCAGACCCTAATGAGCCGACTCCCTCCTAGAGGGTGTACACTGTTTGCAAAGGACACCAGTGACTCGTTTCCTGCAACTAAAGGGTTAAACCCAATTTTCGTAATTATATCGATGTCTAGATGAGATAAGTATAATGTTACCAGGTGCAGATCCAGGATTTCAGATTAGGGGGTAGAAAATTTTGGAAGGAGGGAGTAGATTTTTATGTTTGATGACATAAATAAATAGTGTTTGTAATACATGTTGAAAAAGAGCTTAATTGGGCGAGGGAAATAAAACACCCATACGGAATCATTATTTTATTGAGTTTTAGTAGATACAACTACTAAATTACATCAATTATTTTGTGTTAAAGGCAGGTGGCTGCTTAAAGCAAGGTGAAAGTAAAACAGAACGCTCCTATGGGAGTGAAAGTAAAACAGAACGCTCCTATGGGAGTGAAAGTAAAACAGAACACTCCTATGGGAGCGTTCTGTTTTACTTTCACCTTGCTTTAAGCAGCCATCTGCTCTAAATACCACATAATTAACACAATTTAGTGGTCGTTATAGAGAGGTTTTACTGTATATAGATCTAAAATATTACTAAAAATTGTTTTGGCAATTTTAGGGGGACGTACGCCGGCTTCGCCCCCTCTTAATCCGCGCCTGGTTACAATAACATCTATACATGTTATATGCATTGCATTTTGCGATGTAAATAAACTCATTAGAAATGATGACGCTGATTTCCAAATGAACTCGCAGGGAAACATAAACAGCATTGATTGTTTCATTGCTTGTCCGTCTTTTAAGGCAACATCTTATCACAAATCTGGCATTTGTACGAGTATCAGTCATCGCTTTCAGAAGAACCCCAACAGCAAACAAGACTTGGAAGATGAAGGCAGAAGTCTTATTGGTAAGTAGATCTAGTTCAGACGCCTTCTACCGGATCTGCACGGTTTGTTTATAAAATAGATATGTCTCTACAGTATGTAACAAATTCCAGAATTCACGCGTACATAGACCATTATAAAAAATCCAGCTGATACATATTCATGATATAATTGTTTCTTACATGAATATTAAACATGCAAATGTTAACTGATCAATTGCGTCTTTGCGATATTGTTATCTACGAATCTAAAGTCCGACTTACAGTAGGTCTTTGTAGTATTTATTGAATATAGGAGTGTTAAAAAGCAGGTGGTTGCTTAATGTAGGGCAAATGTAATACAAATGTACATGTATGCAGAAAGCTCCTATAGGAGTTTTCTGCATTACTTTTAAACTGCATTAACTTACCACCTGCATTACATACATATATACCTCTTTGATGATCGCTTAAGGCAAGTTGTACTGCACATCTTTTTTTGTTGGTTGTATTCATTCAGTATTAAGATCTGAGAGAACTGTGGTAATCATGTATGCTACATACACTTTAGAGAGTACATCATCGACATAGTTAACCATTTCCCTCATGAATAATCATGTACGAAATAATGACGTCATGAATGTTAATAGTAGAATAAGTTCACGGGATTTTGTTGGCGTTGAAAGACACTGTATAAATATATCTATATATGATCTTGGTTTACTCGATTTACAACGATGCCAACTGTTCGTCTACATAGTGTAAATGGTAATACTAATCTCGATGTCAACTAGTAGTTACTGTACTAATATAAAACTAGATCTATTTAAACACATATATACTATCTACAACATGTAGGAGTCTTTTTTCTTACAGTGGTATCCTATATGAACTTAGCCTGTCCTACTTTCAGAACTTATGTACTTTACAACAGCAGGTGCATTGCTCCTATGGTGGCCGTAAAAAGTTGCCCCGTACATCATTCTCAGTGTTGTTATATTTTCTGGTCCTTTCGGATCATTCGTTTTGATGTTATTAGTTTTGAGAATTTGATATCGCTTAAGTCGGGGCTAGGAGGCGTGAGTAGTGTTGCACTTTTAATTACTGCTCATGAACAGACTCAATAAAACCGAGTCTGCAGGTTTCCCTTTTCACATTGCTGCTGTTGATTTCAAATGTTTTCATTCTTTCAGAATTTAAATGTTAATATCACTAATGGTATATAGTGTTATATTACATGATACGAGTTATCAGACTACAAACATATCTAAAAACCTAAAGCACATCTCACATGTCCTCTAAGATTGTTTGTATTGGGGTTTACATCCAGGTTTACGTCGTTTCAACAATGTTCTAGTCATATCGCGACGGTGGAATTGGATCCCAGATGTTTTCTGTACATGGAACATGGTATTGTTTCGTCCACAGAACATCCAGGTAGAACCAACGACCTACCGCAAGTCAGCTAAAAGGCTTCCTGGCAAGAACAATCCAACTATTCAGGACGATATGCGACTACAAATGTGAGGGGATGGGTGCGGGGGAGTGGGGGAGTGATTGTCAGTCGAAGACCATAACAGACCCAACTATGATTACTAAGAGTTTTGAACACATCATACTTATGTTAATGCAAAGTTTCGTACTGGCAACCATAATGTAGCTAGTAGATTAACCATTTCCCTCATATAAACGTGTTTTCACGCATTTGCAAACAGAGTAGACCCGGATCAGACGGCTCCTAGAGGAGCCGTCTGATCAGGTCTGCTCTGTTTGCTAATAAAATTTGATAGATCAGTTTCTATACTTTCTAAAATGTCTACAATGTTCCACCTTCCATATTTCTTTATAACTATTTTGTTAATGAATATTCAGTAGGTGTTGAAATTTGGCCGAACAGGGAAAGGGTTAAGTAAAACATATGTTATGAGTGAATGGGTTAACGGTGTAATCTAACTGTCTTTCTTGTACGGGAATGCAAATAAAAACTTTCTCTTGTAGGAACAGAACTTCCCTTCACTTAAAAACAACTAAGAAATAATCGGTAAACTTCTTATCAACAACATTGTGACAATCGTACTTAATGCTTCAAAAGCCATTGATTAGTTTTGTTGTTAAAACTAGATAAAACAAATGCAATTGACTAGACAACTCAAAACAAAAGATGTGTCTAAAATACTTACCCGTATAATGACACATACAGCTACTCTACGTCTATACAAAGTTTTGGGGACCATTATTTAGAACTTGTTGTCATTTTCTTAAGTAAGAGACGTTCATTTCCAGGTGGCACTTAAATTTATTTTCTAAACAGACTCTTTATTACATTGTCTCATCTGAATGCAATATTGAACATGATAAATCAGATAAGATGCGTCAAATGAAACATTTTCAATAACACTAATTTATTTCTCCCCAACACACAAAAGTTTTACCACTCTTTAGAATCGCCTCTTCGAAACATTCTAACAGTGGTCTAACATATGGTTTGGTGTAGAAATGACGATGTATGTGTTTGACTACACACCTTCATCTATTGGTCTAATAAACACCCTCCTATCATTGCGCTTCTTCACATCATGATCCAACAAGCAACACTATGTTGAACCAATGATTAGTTTACCAAGTACATGTATATAACATTTTATTCAAAAGCTATTGTCATTTATACATGCAAAAACAACAAATACATTTCAACCATGTTTCCACAAAATCAGCCCTCCTACCAGTGAAATTTAACGACACCATACCATATAGACACCTCGCTTTCCAGCCAGGTGCCCGATGATAGACGCCGCTATTCAGGAGGGCACCGTTAATCATAATGTGGATATGCAATGAAATACACTTATCCTGTTTTATAAGCCTGTCAAAATTTAAATAATTATACGCTTACTGAACACGCCATAAATAGCTTCGGTTGATATCGATTGTTTCCGCGAATGAAAGCTGTCCTACTTGACTTTTTCGAGTACTTGTACATTTATTGTGAATCTCGTGAAAAACGTTTGAAACACAGGTTTACCCAAGCTAAATATATCCTTTCAGTGACGTAGGAATATTCATATTTTGACAGGTCAATAAAACAGGACAATATTAGCCCTTTAAATAATGAATAGTTATGTAAGGTTTTATGACATCGGAGAATAATTAGATTAATTGTTATAAAAGCAAAGGGACACAAGAAGTTGTTGTCATGTCAGACACTTTAGAATCATATCTATACCATATCATAAGCAAATAGAGCCGATCCTGACCAGACAGCTCCTATAGGAACCGTCTGATCTTTGTCTGTTCTGTTTGAAAAGGCATTGAAAGGCGTATTTATAGGTAATAAGTGAAACTAATATATGTATATGTGCTATTGTTTTGTAGATTCTATTGCTGACGTGCATTGGTGCGAGCGCAGCTAACGAAGGTTGGTCATATAAAATACAGTAAAACCTTTTTACATTTGATGAACATACATCAGAGGCTTGCTTCATTTTAGAATCACGTTTTCCCAAATATACATTATGAACACATCAACTTTTCATTTAAAGGCGTACTTTTGCCGATACCTTTAGAAAATAAATCAACAGATAAATAGAAAATAAAGGCCTCCTTTAAGATATGTGATCTGCGATCTGTGATCTGTTTCTTTATGCCCCGATTAATGAGCATAGTCGGATCAAAACAGATTATGGGTATCATTGCTATATACCTGTTCGTGCTTAACCCTTTCCCCCATAGAAACGTATTTGCCTACAGGTGAAGGTTGTGATTGTAAACACGTGTTCCAAGTTTCAAAGCTTTATCTCAAAGGGTTATGTAAATAAGTGGCTTTTAACAAAAAACTTAACCAAACATTCTAAGTTAAAAAAGTGACATAACTCTGTCAAAATGATTGACAGAGTTATGCACTCTTGCCTATAGGTAAAGGTTTTGATGGTGAACATGTTCCAAGTTTCAAAGCTTTATCTCAAAGGGTTATATAATAAGTAAACTTACAAAAATGTGTTCTACATACATAGATGTTAACATATTTGCTGAGCGCAAATGCTAAACTTGCAAATGCCAATTTTGCGACATTGACCTTGGATATACGTACCGGAAAGAAACACCCATGCTAGTGTAACATGTCCAGATAAACATTGTGGTGAAATTTGAGAAGGATCCACCAAGCAGAACTTGAGTTAGAGATGTTACAGACAGACAGGTTAACATATTTGCTAAACGCAAATTCTAAGTCCAATTGTGTGACCTTGACCTTGGATATATGTACCGGGAGTGGGCATGCTACTGTGACATGTCCAGATACACATTGTGGTTAAATTTGAGAAGGATCCACTAAGCAGAACTTGAGTGGGAGATGTTACAGACAGACGGACGGACAGACGGACGGTCAGATAGCGCCATCCCATAATACGTCCCTTTTTTCAAACGGGAGTATAAAATCATTAGTGGTCAATCCCTTGAATATATGGATCAACATTTTGTATGTCAAGATTCTATTCATTCTTATAGTACTAGGTCCATAGAAAGCGGATATTTTAGTCTTCCTAAAGTCAAAGGTTTGGTCTGAAATCTTTCTCATTCCAGGGGTGTAAGATATGGAACTCACTACCTTCTCATACTAGGAAACTGACCATCCTTGAAACATTTTAAAGGGCTATTAAATATAATTTTGGAAGATTAAATGATCCTTTGTATTTTAACTCGATTTGTAAAATCTCTTAACCAACGTATTTCAATTAATTTTATTTCATATCATTTTCATGCCTCTCTATGTCAGACCGTAACTATCAAGGACCGCATTGGAAATAAGGGATCATCTTCCTTTTTTGTCATCCTTGATATTAATGTGACTGGCATGGTTCATTAATTATTTCATGCTGTTTATAATAACAGACCTTCCAAACACTGACCTACAAAACACTGATCTACTAAACCCTGACCTACAAAACACTGATCTACTAAACCCTGACCTACTAAACACTGACCTATTAAACTAGGACTTGTTACAAGTTTATCTTTCTTTTGATGATTTTTAACACTTTCAACCATGCATGTGGAATAGTCCGTCAGAGTCCATTCAGTATGAAGGGCTTAACCATTTACACAATAAGTACACATTTTTACGTTTTTGCTTTAATTATCACAATGTTGATAACTTTTTCAGTGTATTGCTAATGTAAACCATGTTACTTGCACAATACTGAAAAAAAAATCTATCTATCTGTCTACGTGCACCCTGCCATCACCACGTTGTAAACAAAATATGGATTCATCCAAAAAAAGAACGGTACCCTAGTGTCCACTTAAAGTAATAGTCTCTACTTCCAATGTGTTTTAAAAATGCCTTACAATAACATAAATCATTGGTTCATATTCTGCAAATAAGTACATCGCAAGAAAACCAATCGAATAAAGGCCGAAGAGGACAAAATTATATCGAAGACCATATCTTATTCGGCAATGTATTAGTATTTATTTGTCTCGCACTTTAATTCGTATAACTGTTAGACAAAGGTCGATAATACCTAATTTTAAATTGTAGAATCATATCTATCTTTCTTTAGAAACTAACAGAGCAGACCCTGAAAAAGGCGGCTTCTGTAGAAGCCATCTGATCTGGGTTTACTCTGTTTGCAAAAGCGTAAAAAAGGGTTCCTATAGAGTAAGTAGTTAAGCCTTTCAGACTGATGGACTAGTCCACATTGAAAATTCATGGTTGAAAGTGTTAAACGAATCATCAAAGGAAAGATAGACTTTTAACAGGTCCGAGTTTAGTAGGTCAGGGTTTAGTAGGTCAGTATTATGTAGGTCAGGGTTTAGTTGGTCAGGGTTAAGTAGGTTAGGGTTTAGAATGTCAGGTTTTACTAGGTCAGGATTTAATTGGTTAGGGTTAAGTAGGTTAGGGTTTAGTAGGTTAGGTTTTACTAGGTCAGTGTTGAGTAGGTCAGGGTTAAGTAGGTCAGGTTTTAGTAGGTCAGTGTTTAGTAGGTCTGGATTTAGTAAGTCAAGGTTAAGTAGGTTAGGGTTTAGTAGGTTAAGGTTTAATAGGTCATGGTCAGGGTTAAGTAGGTTAGGGTTTAGTAGGTCAGGGTTAGGTAGGTCAGGTTTTAGTGGATCAGGGTTAAGTATGCCAGCTTTCAGTAGGTCATGGTTTAGTAGGTCAGGATTGAGTAGGCCATGGTTAAGTAGGTTAGGGTTTAGAAGGTTAGGTTTTACCAGATCAGGGCTAAGTAGGTCAGGGTTAACTAGGTTAGGGTTTAGTAGGTCAGGATTTAGTAGGTCAGTGTTTAGCAGGTTAGAATAAGTATGCCATGGTTAAGTAGGTTAGGATTTAGTAGGTCGGGTCAGTGTTCAGTAGGTCAGGATTAAGTAGGTCTGGGTTAAGTAGGTTGGGGTTTAGTAGGTCAGGATTTAGTAAGCCAGGATTTAGTAGGTCAGTGTTTAGTAGGTCAGGAAATAGTGTGTCATTGTTTAGTATCTCAGGATTTTGTAGGTAAGGGTTTAATAGGTCAGGGTTTAGTAGGTCATGGTTTTGTAGGAAAGGGTTCAGTAGGCCTTGGTTTTTAGCATTAAAGTGGTTAAACTTAATAAGACGTCGCCCCGTACTTCATTCTCAGTGTTGTTATACCTTTTGATCCTTCGAGAACATTAATTTCATTACTTCTTGTTCTGAAAATTGAATACCGCTTAAGCCGGTGCTAGGGGGCATGAGCAGTGTTGCGCTTTCAATTACTGCTCATGAACAGACTCAATAAAACCGAGTCTGCATTTTTCTCTCTTTGCGTTGCAATTTTTGCTCTCGGGGGATCACCTCCCTTCATAATTTATTTAGCATTCTTCCAGTAATTCTGCCGATGTATTGGTTCTGTCAGTTGTTATTCATCATAATCTCAGCAGTGTTTATACATCCCATTTATACATAACATATGTGAACTTAGTATTTGTACTCGCAGGCAAAACAAAGTTGAGTTTATTTCGTTTATTTATCTTATAAAGTTAAATCTCATCCTGCCATCAGAAAATAATGCCGGTGTAATGACGAATTTGTACTCCCGTAGAATTTGTGCTCCCCAGTCCATTTTCTACGGCTAAAGGGGTACTTATTCGTCAACGAATAAGTAGTCCCCACTGCAAAGGACCCATACTGCAATGTACTATGACTCCCCTCACGTAGAATATGTTCTCCTGTAGAAAAAGTACTCCTCTTTAAAATTATATCCAAACAACTTTGTACACTGGATTCAACTTATCGATCAAATGGTCGGTAGGTAAGTCGATCGGTTGGTCGGTTGGTTGGTCTATTAGTTGGTCGTTTAGTTGGTCGATTAGTTGGTTGGTCCGCATAATATTGTTGCGTGAACTACTTATACAGTATTTAATGTATTTTTATGTATTAAAACGAAACTTTATTCACATTATAATCTTGAAATGTTCTTGTGCAAAACATATTTTTGACTCGCCATTACAGAGTTCCAGCCCTGAGGGAAGGGCAAACATTGAGAAAAAGGTTTATGCAGGGAGCTTTTTTATACAGTTTTAAAGAGATTGGAATGAAACTTCATACACGTAGTTTCTTTTGAGTGTACTTGTGCATGATGTACTTTTTTAATGGATCGGTATTATAATTGCAGAGTTATGGCACTTTGATCCAAAATGCATTGTTGCTGACATGTAAATCTGTTCTTAATGTGAAAAGGCATTATTTCATATCAATATAGGTTCGGGGACATTTTTGCCTCATCAATGACTACTCTAGGTAACACTGGCGTCTCATCTGATCAAAACTGATTGCAAATATCACTTCTCGAAACTCCATTTCGCTTAAGTGGTAAGAAAGACAGTTTTCCTACTGTGTCATTGTGTCAGATATTTCTTTACTTAAGCTTCATTAAGATGACAAAGCATTTATTGAAACCCAAATCAAACATGGCCATTAACTTTTATTGAAAAAAAAACCTCACACAAAAACACAGCAGTTTAATTGAAATTATAAAACATAATTTTCAGTTCACATATACAAATACACACGAGATGTATATAAAAGTAACGATGTAGATTCTGCAGGAGAGACAACATACATGTACACATTAAACCAGCCTCCAAACAGAACAAACTTACAAGAGAAGGAAAGATATTACAAGCACATTGAAAGTATAAACAAGAGACACGTATGTGATATCCATCCCTCGTCTGTTATTTCCAGGCCGTAAAGGGAAATAAGTTGGTCAAAAGAGATATGGTCCTTGGTCATAATATAGCCCTGCAATGGCAACGTACAGGTACGTGAAGTTTCAAGAGATTATCGCGAAATATAAAAAAGTTACGGTCAGGGTTTTCTGTTATTTCTATGTTCGTAAAGGGGGATGTCAAAAAAGCTTTACAGTGGCCCTTTTTGTAATGATGGTGAACAAGTGTGCAAAATTTCATTAGATAATATTGAACATTTAAGAAGTTATCGCCAAGGTTAATTTATTTTTCACGACGACGCCAGGCGCCATCGGAGTCGACGATACAGGAGAAGTAACAGTACTTCAAATTCTTTTTGAAAAAGAACGAGCTATAACACCGAGGTATTTCACAAAAAAGAAGAAAAAACATTGATTGGAGAATTATGAGAGTAACGCCTTGGAACGGCCAGTAACAAATGCCACTGCTGGTCAAAACATCAATGTGATCAATTAGCAACTGTGTTACACACTGTCGGTTATTAATAGAGTGTGTTTATTAACATTATAAAGGCAATAATTGCCTTGTAGAAAGAGTACTCCCCAGGGAAGTACATATTCTATGAAAGGGGTCCATATTCTACGGGAGGGGAGTCCATATTCTATGTAGAATATGAACCGGGGAGTACATTTTATACGTCGAATATGGACTGGGGAGTACACATTCTACGGGAGTACAAATTCGTCATTACATCGGTTCATTCTACTGACTTACGATTCATTCAAGCTTTTACAAATCTATGTCAAACAGTTTTGATCCTGATGAGACGCCGAGGTACTAGGTGTCTGATCAGGATCCAAATTGTTTGCAAATGCGAGTCATTTAGATAAAAATGTGATAGTTGACTAGATCCAGTAGAGAAATCAGTATCTCATCCGGTCACTGTTTCAGATGAGGTTACAGCTCCGTCACCAACTTCCACAACACATGAAAACGAAACAATGGGAACAGGGTTTCATACCGAGGAGACGGTTATGCCAAATGATCCGCCACCTCAAAACATGACTGGCACATCGGTGTTCCTGCAATTAGCACCAAAACCAAAACCACAAATAATTATAGTAGAAAAGCCTGTGCTCATAGATCCACCAGCATTCCCGAAGATAAAACCCGTGCCAGTCGTCGCCACTACATACATCTACCAGCATTCCCGAAGACAAAACCCGCGCCAGTCGTCGCTTCTACACACATACATCCACCAGCATCCCCGAAGATAAAACCCGTGCCCATCGTCGCCTCTACACACATGCATCCACCAGCATTCCCGAAGATAAAACCCGCGCCAGTCGTCGCCTCTACACACATACATCCACCAACATTCCCGAAGATAGAACCCGCGCCAGTCGTCGCCGTTACACTCATACATCCACCAGCATCCCCGAAGATAAAACCCATGCCCATCGTCGTCTTCTACTACAGAAAACATCCAGTGTAGGAATGTCGAAATTATATTCTATGCGAATCTACGTTCGCATTTAACTATATTCTCAGAAATGGTTGGATGAATTTGATAAATGATAAGTAATAACCTAATAGGTGAAGCAAATATTTCATTTCCTGATAAGGGGACGGGTGGGTTGGGGTAGGGGCATCGGGATAACTCTCACATAGGTCTCTAATATTTTAGGTTACTAAACACGGTTATCCCTTTACTGCAGCTGCTTTTCATAGTCTTTACGGGTATACTAAACAGAAGACTGGGCACGTGGTCAGATAAAAACAATATACTATCGGACGCAGAGTTTGGATTTAGAAAAGCGTGCCCCAAGACCGATGCAAGTTTTGATTTAAATGCGCTTGTGCAAAATATTTTCGCCAAGAAAGGCAGGCTGTATTGTACTTTTGTTGACTTACGAAAAGCCTTTGATAGTGTATACTTGAACGGATTATGGCTCAAGCTGTATCGTTTAGGTGTAAAATTCGAAGATGCTACGTATTGTTAGAGATGTGTACTATAAGTATAATGCCTGTGTAAAGGGGTGCAACTCTTACACCGATTTTTTCGAGTGCGCTAAAGGTGAACTTATAATGGAGTGGAACTCGAACCTGTAAATGATATTAAGTATTTAGGGACGGTATTTAATGATACTGGTAGCTTTTCATTAAACTGAGAGACATTGGTTGGAAAGGGTTTAAAGGCTTTGAGAGAAGTGTGAGGTTAGGACGTCCGTAAACCGGTTTAAACCCCCAGTGGTG
Source organism: Azorinus chamasolen (assembly GCA_963576725.1). NCBI lineage: Eukaryota > Metazoa > Mollusca > Bivalvia > Cardiida > Solecurtidae > Azorinus > Azorinus chamasolen. The sequence goes on from OY755241.1 coordinate 2,686,286, forward strand.
TTTTTGCTACTGACCGTGCCAAGGCGGTACTCTCTTTGTCACCCTTTCTTTTGTTTGCCTTGCGTCTTTGTGCTTGTGATTTTGTTCATGTGTGGAACGTTTGTCTCTGGTTCTTGTGTGTCTTTTGGTGTTTTCTGTGTTCATTTCGTGTGTGTGTGTGCGTTTGGGTGTGTGGTTGTGTGTGTGTGTGTGTCGTGCTGTTTATCGGTGTTTTGGTGGTGGTTGCGTCTTGTATGTGGCTTTGCCTGCTTGACTTTACTACTTTTCCATTTAAATGTATTATTAATTAAGCAATACAAAACAATATCGTTCAAGCCGAAGGTATTGTATGCTTTTGTAGGGGTCAACTTTAAATTGTGCATGTGAAATTTGGAGCTTTGGTAAAAAAAAATATTGAAAGGGTGCATTTGAAATTTTGTAAAATACTGCTCAAAGTGAAAACACAAATTTGTAACATGGGTGTATACGGTGAGCTTGGGAGATACGCGCTATATATAAACAGATATGCGCGGATTTTAAAATATTGGTGTAAAATTGTTAGCAGCAATTATTGTAGGATTAGATCTATAGCATGTCAAAAGTAAACAGAGTAGACCCAGATCAGACGGCTCCAACTCTTTTTACAAATGCATGTAAAGACTAGACCCCTTTCCCTTATAAAAACCCACTCCACGCCTTTTCAAACAGAGTAGAACAAGATCAGGCCACTCCTGAAGAAGCCGTCTGTTCAGGGTCTGTTCTGTTTGCTTACGGAATTATATAAATCTAACCATACAATGTTTGTAAAGTTTATATTATAAAAACAAGTTAATGAATATTCTGTAAGTGAGAATTGTATCAATAAATGTCCATCAAGCCATTACTTCATAAATACGCCGCCTTGCTACGCCTTTGCAAAAATAAGTGTGAACCCCAGATCTGACGGTTCATATGGAATCATCTGATCAATGTCTGCTCTATTTGCTTATAAAGTTATATAGATCTGATTCTACACTTTCTGCTAAGGCCAAATATCCCTGTGTACATGTGTACAGCTTTCATAAGCAAACATAACAGACCCTGATCAGCCGGGTCCTCTAGGAACTGTCTATCCTGGGTCTAAACTGTTTGTAGATGCGTGAACACATATTTATAAGAAGGAAAGGGTGGACCGTGCCATCAGAAGAAGCCACCTGTTCAGGGTCTGTTCCGTTTTCTTATTGAATTGTATAAGGTCTTACCATACCGTGTTTGAAAAGTTTACAAAATATAAATAATAGGTCACTGAATATTTATGAAGTGACAATTTTATCGATAACTCTCCATTAAGCCAACTATAAGAAAATTATCCCGGCTCAAACTCGGACTGTTTGCATTTTTATTGACGTCCATTTCATTCAGATTTTAGAAATATATGGACCGAGTGTCAAACAGCTTCATCCTACGAAAGACCAGCGGTGACATTTCAACTTGGAGATTTTACACAACAAATTCATTTCACGATTTCACTTCACAATTTCATTATTTAATGATTTCACTTCAACATTTTAAGATTTCACAATTTCACGATTTCACTTCAAATTTTCACGATTTCACGATTTCGCAATTTATTTCGCAATTTCACAATTTCACGATTTCACTTCAAATTTTCACGATTTCACCACTTTTTTGCAATTTATTTCGCAATTTCACAATTTCATGATTTCACTTCAAAATTTCATGATTTCACGATTTCATCGTGAAATAGCAAGTACGAGTCAGGTCGCGTTTGGCAGCATCATGAAATTTTGAGAAAATGCCGCGGATACAAAATGTAATTGGGCAGCCGACAGACAGCCCATCTTTTAAAGGGTTGCAATGTTGCATATGATTTACTACGGTCCTGTGTTTCTATAAAATACACTCTTTTTAATGATCATGATTTACTGTGAGACTAGATTTATTTATTTATACTTATTTGATTTTATCTATATTTATTTCCCAGAGGGTGCACATATTTTTGTCGGGGTCATTTTTTCTGCCACCTCTTTACAGTGAATGTTAGTGAATTGGACATAAGTGATTAAAATCAATGTAAAAATTATAGCAGGAAGCTAGGTATAATGGTTATAGTGTTGGCATAGGAAACTTGAGGTCGTGGATTCGATCCATGGTAGAAGCCAAACTTCTTTCCTCATTTTTTCATAGCACCCTTAGTTTTCGTGCTTTTGGTTTAAAACCATTTTGTACAAGAAAGTCCTTTGTTTACTCGTGGTTTTGTTTTCAGGTAACACGTTTTGCATATCTCTCCATTGTGCATGATTTGTTTTTCATCTAAATGTATAACCTGTTGTTAATCTGGGTACAGTGTGAGTGAAAAAGTTGATGGGCATTGAGTCGACCTATCGGAATAATTTAATGTAGACTAAAGGTAATCTTAAAGAATCAGTTGTTTAGTTCTGAGACTAAAGGTAATCTTGAATACTCGATTGTTTTGTCCGAAGTGTAGATCTTTACTGTTGGTGCGAGTATGGGTACGCATGCAAACATATGCGACAATAGCGTGTTCGGTAGAGCACATGCTTTATGTTGTATGGGTTGTGAGTTCGAATCACCGGCCTGGCGCGTTTTTCTTTGCTGTAAATATAGGAGTTTGTATGCTTATTTAGCAGAAGTTATGTGAAGTGCTTGATTAAATTAGTGGTGGATTTCGTTTTTCTTCTATCCTGCTTAAAGATATGTTAGGCTTGCGTAAAACCTTGCTTGTGCTTGACTAGATCCTTTCAATACACCGGTGTTAGCAAACTATCTGATCCTGGCACCGTTTCAGATGAGGTTACAGTTCCGTCATCCACTTCGACATCACATGAGAACGAAACCACAGTAGCCAGTTTTCGTACCAAAGAAACAATTATGCCACTCGACCAGTCACCTCAAAACATGACTGGCACACCTATGCTGCACTTAGCTAAGACATTCCCGAGGAGGAGGAGGAGTCTCTTGCACTTCCACGGTTTTAAGAAATTGCATTTTTTCAAATTTCCCTACTACAAACCACTGTAAGTAGGAATCTGCCATTCATTCTGTAAATAAAATGATCTTTGCATGTACGCCGACAAGACAGGTTTAGTACTCTATGAAGGCGACCTCTTAAATCGTTTTTGTCTTACCCTTTATTACTTTTCTACAGTTACTCTGTTTGCAACTCACTCATTGAGTACACTAGCGATAGGTGGATACAGTTACTTCACTTAACAATGTTTTCGTTTTACATGCATTTTACCACTGTGTTTGCCATCGCGGTTGTTGTAGAGTAGTCGGAAAGGGGATACGTTTATTTACACTGTCACTGACCGTACAAGGCGGTACTTCCATCTCCCCTATTGTTTGTATGTTATGTCTTTGTGCGTCTCTTTGTCTTTTATATACATGTACATTTACTGTTTTTCGTCGTGGTGCTGTTTAGGCGGTTGTGTATTTTATATGCGGTGTTTCCTGTATGACTCATACATGTACAAATGTACTTTCAATGTGTGTGACTAAACATGTTTGAATTCATTAACGATCTTTTATCATGTTATGAAACTGACCGATCTTTATACCCCTACAAACAAAGTTTTTTTCTTGTTTTTTTGTTTGTTTTTTGTTGTTGTTGGGTTTTGTTGGTTTTTTTTTTTTTGGGGGGGGGGGGGGGGGGTGGAGAATACTGGAGTCACCATGTCCGTCCGTCTATCCGTCCGTCCCTCTGTCTGTTCGTCCGTCCGGCTTGTCCGGATAATAACTTCCAAAGTATAAAAGCTATTGACTTCAAACTTTGTATACAGGTAGATCACATTGACCGCAGTGCATAATGTCCATAACTATTTTTTGGAGTTATTGCCCTTTGTTATTCTTGTCAAAATCTGGCTTGTCCGGATCATAACTTCCAAATTATATAAGCTATTGACTTCAAACTTCATATACAGATAGATCACATTGACCCCAAGTGCAGTGCACAAGGTCCATAACTCTGTCTGCAGTATGTTTGGAGTTAGTACCCTTTGTTATTTTTACCAAAATCTGGATTGTCCGGATCATAACTTCCAAAGTATAAAAGCTATTGACTTCAAACTTCATATACATATATATATAACATTGACCCAAAGTGCACACATTGACACAAGGTTCATAACTCTGTGTGCAGTATTTTTGGAGTTATCGCCCATTGTTATTTTTGTCAAAATCTGGCTTGTCTGGATCATAACTTTCAAATGGAAAAGTAGTAAAGTCAAACAGGCAAAGCCACATACAAGACGCAACCACCACCAAAACACCGACAGACAGCATGACACACATACACACACAACCAAACACCCAAACGCACATTCACACACGAGATGAACACAGAAAACACCAACAGATACACAAGAACCAGAGACAAACACTCCACACATGAACAAAATCACAAGCACAAAGACACAAGGCAAACGAAAGGAAGGGTGACAAAGAGAGTTCCGCCTTAGCACGGTCTGTAGCAAAACCACCACTGGGCGTTTAAACCGGTTTACGGACGTCCTAACCTCACACTTTTCTCAAAGTCACCCTAGCTTTACAAATATTGTAAATAAAGTACCCCGGGGGCCAGAAAGGGTTACCGTGCACCCCTCGTCTGACTTTTTTTCATGGGTACCAGGGTGTTTGGTAGCGTCTGCTGAATGGAAATCAAAATTGTACCCATGAAAAAACTCATTTCTGCTATGGGTTTTTCTACCGTTTCCATGGCAACCGGAGGTCTGGACAACGACGGTGGGTAAAGGTTATAATGTAGTATATCTATGCTATTCGGGGCCCTAAGAGTTTGAAACTGGTATCAAACTAAAGGTAAGACATTGGGCTTTAGTTAAGAATATGTTTTTGTTAATTACCTCATTTGCATAATCATGCATATTAATGAGAAACCTGAAAATGAAGAAAAAAGACTAGAATATGGTGAAAACTAGATCTGAAGTCACCTGTGATGGTCCAAATACACCCAAATATGTTTTTATACATAAAATATCCCCAATGAAAGTATTATTTAAAACAAAATCGTGTCTTTATGGCTTATTTGCATTTTTATTGCATTTTTGAGTATCCATAGCAGAGGTACGTCCGGGTAGCGTAAGCGCATAGAGAAGATAACATTATATCCCAAGGCCTTCGGGAGATAATAGCTAACAGTATCAACTTGTTACCAAACATGAAATAAATACACTGGTATTCGATTTAAAATGTATTGTAGTTAATAAGTTCATTAGCATATTCATGAATATTAATGCGAACACCGAAAATGAAGAAAAAATGACTAGAAGATGGCGAAAACTAGATCTGAAATCACCCGTGTTGCTCCAAATGCACCCAAATATGTTTTTATACATAAAACATCATCAAGGAGAGTATTATATAAAACAAAATTGTGTCACTTTGGCTTATTTACACTTTTATTGCGTTTTTGAGTATCCATAGCAGAGGTACGTCCGGCCAGCGTCAGCGCATATAGGAGATAGCATTATATCTCAAGGCATTCGAGAGCTGGCAGCTAACAGTATCAACTTGTTACCAAACATAATAAAAACACTGATCTTTGATTTAGAATATATCGTTGTTAATAAGTTCATTAGCATATTCATGAATATTAATGAGATACAACCCCTACAATTAGAGAAAAAGACAGGGAAATGGTGAAAACTAGATCTGAAATCACCTGTAATGCTCCAAATGCATAGATATATGTTCTTATACATAAAACCACCTCATTGAGCGCAATCTAGCAGATACTATGTAAAAACGTGTCTCTATGGGTCATCTGCATTTTATTAATTTTTAGAGTTTCCATGTACGTCCGGACAGCGTCAACGCATAGAGAAGGTAAAAACGTTATATTACAGGGCCTTGGGCAGCTGGGAGCTAACATTATCAACATGTTACCAAATATAATTATAAGAAATACAAATGGTCTTTGATTTAGAATATCATGTTGTTAATCAGTTCATTAGCATATTCATGAATATTAATGCTTAAATCAAACAGAAAGAAGGGACATTATTTAAAAACGTTAGAACGAGTTTTAAACCATCCGGTTTGCTCCAAGTATACCGAAATAATTCAACCGCTTTCAAATTAATTATGATTTAATTATGGTATTATATCAAACGATGGCGGTATCCGTTATTTGCTTTATACGGGCATTATTGTACACCTTTCTGGTATGAAAACAAATGAACATTAAGGTACAAATAGCGTTTCAATTTCCAAGTGTGATATGAAACTTTAAAATCTGCTTAATTTCATATTCATATAAATGAGTAGGGTATCACAAAACACGTGAAATGATTTACCTAGTGTCTGACTTTCAAGCAAAGATTAAGATAATGACTCAAGAACTTAAACTTATTAAGTAAACTAAACGGAGTATCTGTAGACTGATGTCTCGGCTCATTTGAATAGTTGTATATATACGAGTATTTTCGTTGTTGTTATCCGTATCAGTACACCACAGCAATGATTATGATATTTAAAAATCATTTTTAAAAGTATCATGTTTTAGGAGACGCCATTGTAATGACGTGTAAATTACCAGTATTGATGAGGACATCTGAAAGTAATATAACATGATTTGTAAAGTAGAAATGAAACAAGGCTTTTTAAACGGTGTATTTCGTAACATACAAGTGGCATTATACTTATCGAGGCTAATGCTTTTGACACATACATGTATTTACAAACAAAATCATACATGTATTTACAAACCATTATATCATTGTTGTGTTCAGCACATGTACAAAACGTTATAAGTGCATGCTGCAGGTGCATAGTTAGATTTTTAGAAACAATACATTTCACATTACTAAAATAGGATACATGGCAATAAATGCATGAAACATTATCATTGGAAAAGTAGTAAAGTCAAGCAGGCAAAGCCACATGCAAGACGCAACATGTCAAATTCAATAAATACTAATGATAACACAAGAAACGGAAAACACATCCCTCATTTCGATTCTGCTCCTCAATGTTAAGAATGTTTCTACGGGTTTAAGCGGTAGACCTTTCTGTGATATACATTCAACTATCATCACATCTGTATTAATCGTAATGCACGTTTAGACCGAATAATAATCTTCAAAGAGCCCCCATCCACTTCTTCATATTCTTCAGCTGCTTCAAGAACCTTCTCCAAAATGCTTCCACAACTCATCCTCAATCCATTATGGAACCAGAGAAAGTAGTAGGGCATCGCACCCGGTTTTCTCTGTACCCGCTCAACTCTTTCTGGTGTATCAAATTAGCCTAAGGTTGTAATGGGCGTTAATCAACGCAACCAACTTTCTACAAGGTGGCAATGATCGATGTCAATCTCGCGCTCAATATCGTTTGTATTGTGTTTCCAAGAATCTATTCAAAATGAAGATAACTTTCTCAGGGCAGATGTAAGAGATAAAGTCGCTAAAGAAGCTTTTATAAACAACAGGCTGGAAACACACGCACGGTAGTATACTGGCAGCACGGACATAGTTGAGTGCAATTACTAAATCAGTCATAAGGGTCATATGTGGATATCGATCTTGGGGCTCGTCATTATTGGTAATGCTGATGGATGGCTGTTTAGCAAAATATTATACGCCAAAGGAGCTGAATACCTAATAGAAGAGGTAGACATGACAAATGCACCAACACAAGATGAGAAACACATTTTAAAAGAAGTCAGGAGTGCTTTATTTCATTCAATACGAGACATTCCAGGCATCTTCAAACAAATATCTGAAAGTCTTTTCAACATGACGCCTGAAAGTATTCATGTAAGATATGTATCAGGAAAACTAAAAACTTATGGAGATAATGATTGAATGGGGGTTCAGAAAAACTGCTAGTGTAAGGGGAGGATACAAAGAAACCTGCGGACTGGAAGGCTTTTTGATGAACGATGCCACCATGAGGCAAAGTACCTAGTTATAGTCTATGTTCAGTCCGAAAGACCGCTCAGTCGACTGTACATGTACACCCCTGGTCACTGAGTCACTCGCCTACAATATTGAGCACTGCTAACATATGGCGCAATCATGCAGCCGTAGTACCGGCTAGTGACCCTCACATGTACCCATTTTAATCCCTGGTTAGAGAGGAGGTGCGGGTGGGAGACACTGAAAAGCGTCTCTGAAATTTCCAAGAGGGACCGGGATTCGAACCCCGGATCTCCGGACCGGTAGTCAAGTGCGTTACTACTATACCACTACACCACACAAGTAATTTGTAAAGCATAAAGTAAAACTGTTTTGAAGTCAGCACAATAAGAAATTAATATCAGGTTTTAGCCAGAGAACAAGACTGCACGACTGTTCAAGTAAGAACGCTAGCCAACAACATTTTCATACTGTTTGATTACTATGACAGTTTCGAATGTGGGGATGCTCTGTTGGGCATTCATGCTTACTGTGAGTCTACACGTACATTTAAGGAAAACGAGTATGTATCACGAAATAACGACCCCTGGAAAGAGACCGAGATTCGTAACTCCACTAGTAAGTCTTGTAAACTTGGGATGTTTAAGTTGGTCTAATTGGTGAATAAGAATTGTTCACATCCACAATGTACGCTGAATTGAAACTGCTGCTAAGGAAACGCGCGAAGATAAGCCAATTAATGATTTGTATAACGTTGACATGGGATCTTTGCCACCACGTAGATTTGCTTAGTCCGACACATTTAACGGGTCGTCAATCAGGTGCGAATTTTGACGAGCTCACATATAGCCTATCCAGTAATACCCCCAGCCTCAGAAGCACGTGACTGGAGCCATGTCAATGTGGTTCTTGGACCATTCCATTATGAGTCTGCGGTTACTTTCCCTCACAATTTCACAAGTCATGGTTGACATTTTGTAATTTGAGGCACATAGAGAAGATGAAAAATGGGGATCTTTGAAGACACTGGTTATCATTGCGACTAAACTTGCATTATAATGCATACAGATATGGTGATGAATGAGTGTATCACACAGAAATGTATTTTTCTGTAAACCGGTTGAGACATTCTTTACAGTCATGTTTTGTACATATACTAAGGCCACAATGATATAATGATTTGTAACTATGCCGAATAATACATGCTTCGATTAGTTCACAGTTAATTGTGTGTCACCAGTTAAACATCACTAAGCCATGATTTCTCTTTGTTACTGTCTATTCTAGTTCCACTTTACAGACCTCGTTTCATTGCATTTTCTGCTAGTAGATTGTAGTGTACAAGTCATTAGATAAGCATCTCCTCAAAAGTTGATACTTTTGATAGAAATATCTTTTCAATCACCATAATTGTAGTATACTGATGAGGATAACGCAAACGAAATATGTATACAATATTTCATATGAGCCGAGACACAAGCCTACCCATGGTAAGTTTAGTTTACTTAATATGTTTAAATTCTTGATTCAATATTTTGTTCTTTGTTCAAGTAATAATACAGCCTTAATCATTTCAAATAATTTCATGACCGTTTGTGATACCCAAATCGTTATCTATAAATAGGTTAGTAATCAGAATGATTTAGATAAATCGTAATCCTTCAAGGTTTTTTTATTTGAACGTGGTTTAAACAGTCTGTTATTTGTATTTTAATGTTTAATTTGTTTTCATACCAGAAGGGTTCACACTCGCACCGCATGAGAAAGAGCAAATACCGGCTAAATCATTACTTAAAAATTGTTAAAAATATTTTGATGTATCTCTTACTTGTGTTGGTATACTTGGAGAATAACGGATCTTTAAGAATTTAATTTCTACATTTTTAAATATTGTTTTCATTAATATTCATGAATATGCTAATGAACTGATTAACAATATGATATTCTAAATCAAAGACCATTGTATTTCTTAAAATTATATTTGGTAACATGTTGATAATGTTAGCTCCCAACAGCCCAGTGCCCTGTGATATAACGTTTTTACCTTCTCTATGCGTTGACGCTGTCCGGACGTACATTTGCTATGGAAACTCTAAAAATTGATAAAATGCAGATGACCCATAGAGACACGTTTTTACATAGCATCAGCTAGATTACTCTCAATGAGATGTTTTTATGTATAAGAACATATATCTATGCATTTGGAGCATTACAGGTGATTTCAGATCTAGTTTTCACCATTTCCCTGTCTTTTTCTCTAAATTTAGGGGGTTCTCATTAATATTCATGAATATGCTAATGAACTTATTAACTACCATACATTTTAAATCGAATACCAGTGTATTTATTTTATGTTTGGTAACAAGTTGATACTGTTAGCTATTGTCTCTCGAAGACCTTGAGATATAATGCTATCTTCTCTATGTGCTTACGCTACCCGGACGTACCTCTGCTATGGATACTAAAATGCAATAAAAATGCAAATAAGCCATAAAGACACGATTTTGTATTAAATAATACTTTCATTGGGGATATTTTATGTATAAAACCATATTTGTGTGTATTTGGACCATCACAGGCGACTTCAGATCTAGTTTTCACCATATTCTAGTCTTATTTCCATCAATTTTCAGGTTTCTCATTAATATGCATGATTATGCAAATGAGGTAATTAACAAAAACATATTCTTAATTAAAGACCAATGTCTTACCTTTAGTTTGACACTAGTTTCAAACTCTTAGAGCCCCGAAAAGCATAGATATACTACATTATAACCTTTACCCACCGTCGCTGTCCAGACCTCCGGTTGCCATGGAAACGGTAGAAAAACCCATAGCAGGAATGAGTTTTTTCATGGGTACAATTTTGATTTCCATTCAGCAGACGCTACCAAACACCCTGGTACCCATGAAAAAAAGTCAGACGGGGGTGCACGGTAACCCTTTCTGCCCCCGGGGTAAAGGTATCCCCGCCGGACTTACCCACAACATAGACGACGGTGAACACAGGACAACATGTAATACATAGCATAATAACTGTGACAATCCGTCAAATATTCACTCAATGACTTTGCTGAAGTCAGATCACCTGCAGGTATGCCGTTAAGGGCACGACAGGGAAAAAGTAATACATGAGTCTGGTATAAAAGCTATTGACTACCAGAACATTCTGAAGCTCAATACTGACAAAATTGAGGTCATCCTGTTTCATACAAAAAACACAGAAGTACCTGAAGAGATTAATGTGCAAGTAGGACCCTCTAAAATCAAGCCATCTTTGTGTATAAAGAATCTCGGTGCATGGCTCGATTCACAAATGGATATGACATCACACATCAATTTCGTGTGTAGGTCTAGTTTTGCACAGCTCCGACGAATAGGCCGTATAAGAAAGTACCTGTCACCTGATGCAACCAAGACTTTGGTGAACTCTCTGGTTACATCGAAAATAGACTACTGCAACTCATTGCTGCATGGAATTTCAAACAAAACACTGCGGAAACTTCAAAGAGTGCAAAACACAGCAGCCCGCACCATAACCAGGCCTTCTCGATATGATCATATCACGCCGGTATTGAAGGAACTTCACTGGCTTCCGGTTCAACATCGGATTGAATTCAAAATTCTGACACTTATGTATAAAGCCATGCACAATGAATCCGCCAAGTACATTGTCGACATGCTTGACGTGTACAGGCCCCGCAGAGAATTAAGATCAGCAAGTAGTTCTTTGACGTTGGTTGTACCAAAAAGTCGTAAGGTAAAATGCGGTGAGAGAAGTTTCATGCATGCAGCTCCGAAACTCTGGAATGCTCTACCATCAGGCATTAGAGATGCAAGCTCACTGGCATGTTTCAAAAGATCTCTGAAAACGCATTCCTTCAACATATATTATTAGGGCAGTTTAGAAAGCGTAGCTACTAATTGTCGGTTATCATAACTGCTGCATTAGCCACAGCGTGTTGATCCTGCCACTCGCTTATGACTGTGGGAATTTTTTAAAACCCCTTTTTTTAAACATAATGCTCCACAAATGTAGAAGAAATAATTAGATAAACGAACAAAAAAGATCTCAACCATAATTTTTTATGGACTTCTTAGGAATCCCCTTGCTGTTGTACGTGCGGGTGTTGTGTCAGCCGGATTCCGCTGTCCAGGAGTTGGATTCCGAGGGAGTGCTGTTGTCAAACGGGGCATCCCTATATGCTTGGTACCTCTGGTAACTCCAGTTCCAATGCCGGAGGGTGCACCGTAGTGGAACAGGGCATTCCCACTGGTACATTGGGAGTCTTGCTGGCATGACTTGCTACCATGCCCTCAACCAGTGCCAGGGATTCCTGTTAAGCTAACCCAGTTTCCTTATTTTTGCTTACCAGTGAACTGTGTCGTGTAATATATGGGCAGTGGGCAGGTGAAGCATGTACGGTCCGATGCAGCATCGCGTGTCTCAGTCAATCTCGATTTGTCCAATATGAATCCGTTCCATTGCAGCCGGTGGGATATGTTGTAGGAACAGTATACGGGATACCCTCTTTAGTTTTACTTTGGCTGGGCTTTTCGGGTTCCCATAATAGGACATTTTACTCAGTAATTAAATTCCGGATATACCCTATTACAACTCCGTTAAAATACGGATTATCCCTTGTGTGCTCCCTCATTGCCCCGGGGGTCGAATAGTGTTTGACTGGGGGGTTGCATATTGCGCGTATATTACAGTTGTTTATTTGTATTACTTAGTTTATATGCATGAACTTCAAATTGATCTGTTCTGTTACCCAATTTTCCAGCAATATTTTATGTGTAGTGTTGTATGCCAAAAACCGTACCCAATTCTGCTGGGTCTGGGTCAAAAGTGTGTGACGTACTGGCACTGTGCATAGAATGTTACATTCAAATTTTGTTTTTTATGATGTGAGTGCGCTGATACAATAAAATAGAGCATAATATGACACAGAGAGATAAACTTACGGAAGGGATGAAATTGTTTTACCTATGTTCTAAATAAATTCTTTTTATTATTATTATTCTTATCAGTATATAAGTATTAAATATATTTTATTTTAAATGTTCTATAATTACACATTGAATATACCCTGTTTTGTATATAATATGTATCTATGTGAAGCGCTTTTGAACGCACATATCCTGTGTGAAAAGAGCGCTATATAAATGTGGTATAATAATAATAATAATAATAATAATAATAATATACAAATAGAACACATTGACCGCAAGTGCAGTGCACAAAGTTCATAACTCTGTCTTCAGTATTTTTGAGTTATTGCCCTTTGTTATTTTTGTCAAAATCTGGCTTGTTTTAATAAATGATTTTTTCCGGAGCTTTTCTCTGTCACACCTCAACAGAACTTTTTTAATTTGAACACCACCTAAAGTTCTGAACCTGTGATGAAGGTTTTGATTTGTCACCTCGTGCATGAATGAATGATCTCCCTCTTCGTATTTTAACAAATGAAAATTTAGTGGTCAGGAGCTTTATTTCTATAACATCTCTGTGTTAAATGTGATAGGGAGATATTAGTGGTAGTTCTAGTTTCACATGTTATAAAACCCACTCTGATCTGATCTGATGGCCATATGTGAGATAGACGAAATCATTGTTAAATATCCTAACGAGGATGCTAATGATATGTTTGAGAAAAAGGTAACAGTTTGACTTTTAAATATTTTCCAACTAACCTCGACCTAAAACTCATTTGAAAACAGCTTGGACTCAGATTAGATGCCTGGTAACCTCGCGTCTTATCACGACCCAGACTAGATCCAAGCTCTTTGCAAATGGCAGTCGGAACTCCTCTTTTGATAAGAAGCATGATGTCTCATCAGTGTTTGACCTTTGTTTACAGTTTCTACGTGGTTTAAACTCTTTGCACGCTAGCAGCGAATTAGTAATAGAATATAACGCGGTTTTTCATCACAATCCTATCTGTAGACCAGTATGACTGTATATTTGATGAAAAACGCAAGAAGAAAAACAGAATTACAGAAGATGACAAATATTGCAGACGACATTTGCACACGTCATTTACTTAAAGGTACAGAGATTTCACACGTTAAGGAAGTACCCTCCCATATTGTATTCGATGTTTTGTCATTAACATTCGCTGACAAACAATAGCTTCTGAAAACAATGAGTAATTGCATGATTCTAAATAAACTACCACAACAGCATTTGCTATAGGTACTATTGCACTAATATTAAAATGACTATAATATGACATGTGACATATGATCACCCAGTTTCAGAATATATACCTACACACATACCATCAATAAAAACCATATTTACCCTCAGCATTCAGACACCCATCTCACTTCTACGGTAAAACCTGTTCTAAGCGGCCATTCATTTATTAAACATAGGATTCTTAACAAACAGGTGGTTGCTTTATGCATGGCAAAAGTAACTTCATGCTGGACAAAGTAACGCAGAAAATTCATGCATGAAGGTACCACATGTATTTACAGATCCATAATTAGACCACCTTTTGATGGCCTCTTCAGACAGGTGCTACTGTACACCAGTTTGTAAAGCCGAATAGTTAAATTTGACAATGTTTTGTTACAAGTGGGAAAACAGTGAAAGAGTAACACACGAAAGGGCACTGCACCAAACATCATCAAATAAGAAACTACACAAGCACAAGACAAAACGTTACAGAAACTTACAACTTCAAGAGTTAAATAAACTACAAGAAATTGTATTATGAAATTCAAGGTTTCATAACATTCATATACATATATCAGTGTTTAAATCTTCAATTTTTGTCTCGGCCATTAATTCAAGCATTGGACAATCTAGCAGAAATCTCATAGCTAACTACATATGAGCTAGTTTCGAGCCCAATTTCCCCGCTCTGTAAACTTAAAGGGTCCACTAACTATGAAGTCTTATATTTGAGGATTAAATTAAAAACGGTAGTGGTGTTTAAGCACGTTTGTGTGTGTCGTGAATATAATTTATTTCATAATTGTGCAACGTCAAACTCAGAAATCTCCCTTTAACTCTTGCACTGCCACATTTTTGTTAGAAAGCGATTGTGACAGTAACAAACATTTGGAGTCTGGTGAGAGGCCGTGTTACTCGGCGTATCATCTGGATCCAAACTGTTTGCATTAGCAACACTGCGAAATTGGCAGAGAAAGAGTTAAGGCAAGTGGTTTCATAACTAGATATCTCCCATTTTTTTCGTCCTGTATGAACACTTTAGCTGATAGAAACGCAATTCTACGCATTTGCAAAACACACAGAGTAGTCTCAGCTCATACAGTTCCTGTATGAGTAAATCAGGGCATGTTATGTTTGCTAATCGAATAATGTGGTTATTAATCTACTGTTTCTGTCATGACCAAGGTTTAGTACTCTATGAAGGCGACCTCTTAAATCCAGAAATGGAAGGAGAACGTCGGATATCTGTACTATTTCATTTTTGTCGTACCCTTTATTACTTTTCTACAGTTACTCTGTTTGCAGCTCAATCATTGAGTACACTAGCGATAGGTGGATACAGTATGTTCAATTAAATGTTTTTTTTGTTATACATACACTTTACCACTGTATTTGCTGTCGCGGTTGTTGTAGATTAGTCGGAGAGGGGATACGTTTATTTACACTGTTTGTCTTTTAGGATGGGGATGGAATAAGTGTGAGGTTGGGCGCCCATAAACCGGTTTAACCCCCCGGTGACTTTTGTCACTGACCGTTCCAAGGCGGTACTTCCATCTCCCTCCTATTGTATGTTTGTTTTGTCTTTGTGCGTCTCTTGTTGTTTTTTCTACTTATGTACATTTGCTGTTTCCTTGTGTTGCTGTTCGGGCGAGTGTTTGTTCTGTATGTGGTGTTTCCTGCATGACTCATTTTTGTACTTTTACCTTTGTTCATAATGCTATGATAACAGAGGACCATGGTGGCCCTAAATCGCTCACCTGGTTACTATAGATATATGCATACACTGTATTTCTATGTAAAAATAAGTCAGCTTCAGATTGGGGCCAATATGAAACCAAGGGCCATCATTTTAGGCCTGGAGTTTAAAATTTGAACAGTCTAAATAAAGGAACATTGGATGATGCTTCATATAAGTTTCAAAGTTCCGGGCCTTACAATTTCACAGGAGATTTTAAAGATTTTTTCTATGGAAAACTGATAAGCCAGGGGCGGGGCCATTTTGGTCCAAGGGTCATAATTTGAACAATCTTGGTAGAAATCCATTAGATGATAATACATACCAAATTTCAAAGGTCTATGCCTTACAGTTTAGGAGAAGAAGATTTTTAAAGATTGTCCTATGAAAAACTGATAAGCCCCGGGGTGGGGTCATTTTTGGTCTGGGGGTCATAGTTTGAACAACCTTTTGAAGGACCATTACATTATGTTATGATTTTCTTTTATAAATTCACGTTTTGCACCAAATAAGATGTGTTTCATGAAGACCTTTAGGTAATCATTTATCCGCCTGCAGCAGGCTAATGGTTAAACCAAGTTAAAACATGTGATTGGCGTCTACATCAACGAACTTGTATAACATATTGTCACGTTTTGCACCAAATAAGGCGTTTTTTCATGAAGACCTTTAGGTAATCATTTATCCGCAGGGTAAAGGTTAAACCAAGTTTATGAAACATGTGATTGACGTCCACACCAACGGACTTGTATAAAATATTGTGAGCTTTTGCACCAACTTCAACTTTGTTTTTAGCTCACCTGAGCCGAAGGCTCAGGATGAGCTAAATTGTGACCGCGATCCGTCCGTCGTCCGTCCACATTTTCAAACGACATCTCCTCTGAAACCGCTGACCCGATTTTAACCACATTTTGTCAGAAGCATCAGTGGCTAGGGGGAACGAAATGTTGTTCACATTATGACCCGGGCCTAAAATGGCCTCGCCCAAGGGCTTATTAGTTTTAAATAGGAAACTATTTAAAATTCTTCTTCTCTGAAACTGTAAGGCCTAGACCTTTGATATTTGGTATGTAGCATGATCTTATGGCCCTCTACAAAGATTGTTCAAGTTATGACCCCGGGTAAAAAATGGCCACGCCCAAGGACTTATCAGTTTTTCATAGGAAAATCTTTAAAAAATCTTCTTCTCTGAAACCGTAAGGCCTAGACCTTTGATATTTGGTATGTAGCATGCTCTAATGGTCCTCTACAAAGATTGTTCAAATTATGACCCGGTCCAAAAATAGCCCCGCCCAAAGGCTTATCAGTTTTTCATAGGAAAATCTTTAAAAAACTTCTCTGAAACTGTAAGGCATAGACCTTTTGATATTTGGTATGTAGCATGATCTAATGGTCCTCTACAAAGATTGTTCAAATTGTGACCCCCAGATCAGAAATGGCCCCACCCAAGGGCTTATCAATTTTTCATAGGAAAATATTTTAAAATCTTCTGAAACCTGTAAGGCCTAGACCTTTGATGTTTGGTATGTAACATAAACATGATCTAATGGTCGTCTACAAATATGTAGCTTTGGCTTGTGGCCCTCTGCCAAGAATGTCCAACTTACGACCCTGACCTCTTGACGAACTCTTGGGCTTATCAGATGTTCATGGGACAAGTATGAAATATTATTTTTCTTAGACCTTTAATTAATGTCATACTGCTTTGCCTTGTGGTTCTCCACCAAGGTTGTACAAGATTATCTCAGGTAAGCGCTTCAGGGCCTTATGGCCCTCTTGTTTATTCAAACCTTTAGGTAATTACTTATGCGTCTGCAGCAGGCTAAATGTTAAACGATGGTTATACAACATGTCATTGACGTCTACACCAATGAATGTATATGAAATACTGTCACGTGTTGCACCAAATAAGGGCTTGTTCATTTAAACCTTTAAAAGTACAAAAATGAGTCATGCAGGAAACACCACATACAGAACAAACACTCGCCCGAACAGCAACACAAGGAAAATAAGTTTAAACATATTTTATTTCATAATATACAGAAATGGGGTTGGGCAACAAGTTCTTCCAACTTAGATAAAGCCCTTCCCCTACAGTGACTGGTTCAGAGTGAGTGAGAGAGAGAGTGAGTTAGGGAAAGATAGAGAACTTGAGAGAAATTTAGAGAGAGAGAGAAGAGAGAGAGATATGGGGTGATCAGTCTGCAGGGTAAACCAGTAAAGGTGAGTTATACAGGGTCGTCAAAAGGCCCCAATTAAGGGAATTGGTAAGTAACTTAGATCATTTCAGTGTATTAGACCAACTATTAAAATGTAAATATATATTAGATTATTTAGCAACTGAAGCTTTTCGACCTCAGTATATAATATTGAACGGCTTCAAATAAAACAATTTTGCTCATAAGGCCTTATCACTAAAAAGCAGTAGATCAATACTTAATGGATGTAGTGTCCTTGTTTCCTGAAATAGTTGTATTTGTTGAGAAGCATAAAGAGTCTGCAATTAAAGAAGTAATGAGATGCATTCTCTGGTAATGAAAAAAAGCGGCTTTGGTATTTAGGCAAAGACAGAGTCAGTGAAGTTGATATGTATACGCACTTTTGTATACGTTTTGTTTGATAAAAATGAAGATTTATCGCAGACGGTTGAAGAATGTTCAAGTAAGATAGGGAAACCCTTTTTTTAGCATAGTTAGTTGCGGCATATATGAAAATCGTATCAATCCTATCTCTGAAAAACATCTATTTGAAACAATCGTCCTCCCAAAGGCATTGCATGGGTGTGAACTATGGTCAAACTGAAGTTAGGACGAACTGTTAACGCTTGAAATAGCCCATACATTTTGTTTATAAAGGATCCAAGATTTGCCGAAATGTAGCAGGATATATAGTGTTTTAACTTCTTTAGTTATGTTACCTATCGAGGCAGAGATTGATAAAAAAAAGAATATATGTACTTCACAACAGCAGGTGTTAAGTGCCGTAAAAAGTCGCCCCGTACTTCATTCTCAGTGTTGTTATATTTTCTGGTCCTTCGGGATCATTAGTTTTTTATGTTAATAGTTTTGAAAAATTGAATACTGCTAAAGCCGGTGCTAGGGGGCGTGAGTAGTGTTGCACTTTTCATTACTACTCATGAACAGACTCAATAAAACCGAGTCTGCAATTTTCTCTTTTTGCATTTCTACTTTTGATTTCGAAGGATCACCCATTTTCAGAATATTTGTATTCTTAGGGCAGTTATGCAGATTAGATAGCAACAACATTATTAAGAATTGTTTAACCATAGGATTTGCTATTACTTTAACCAATGTAGTGTTATGTCTGACAAACATAGAACTGGCGGCAAGTTTGGTCTGTCTGAGATCCCTAGAGCATTACCTCAGTACGGGTGAGTTCCCGTCTAAGTCTGTTTAGAAGACGTTGATAGATACTAACATAAAGATGAAACACATGTCTTCTGTTCGAGGATCTCATCAGATAGCATACTTCAAGAGTACTCATTTATTCAGTCTCTTACAGATATTCAACCATGCCATTTTTGTCTTCTAAGTAGATCTGACCGTAACTACATGCCAATTTGACGTGCAGCTGTTAGGTTCATCCACCTACTTTCCCCCAAACCTTATATGTCTCTGTGCAAACGTTGCAAAACGTTACCAGACGAGATTGCTGTTCACTTCGGACTATACTGCAAAAAGACCTTAAGTGCAAGGATCAATTTATGGCATAATATTTATCATCAGTTTGGTGAAGCGATATTCCAGGAATTAATCGCATGCCCCCCTCGCAGTCAAATGGTTCATCTTTTATCTGGCCTACGTCACTTCCCGTACTCTGTCGTAGATGATGCAGTAACCTGCGAATGGTTGGTTTATTCTGTTATAATATTTTGAATTATATCAACAAACGATGTTAGCATTAGGCTGGCTCCTAGTCATGGTTACCATAGCACCCCCTTAGACTTTTTCATGGATACCAAATTATTCGTTGGTGTTCTTAGAACACATTTTGAGCCCCCCATATAATTTTGTCCCAGCTATGTTTTATTTAACGGGTTCCATGGTAGTCCGAGGTAATTTTCGAAACTACCATGGTTAAGAAAATGCGTCATAACTTTGCTTTTAGAAGCAAGAAAAGAACAAAACAAGGTCCAAAGTAAAGCAGAGACATATAGCTTGATATACAATTTTATTAATATTCATAATGTATTCTCATGAATATTAGTAAGGAAGTAAAATAACTGCGTTTGTTTTGGAAAAAGGGAGATTGTTGTTTAGTCTGAGAGGCCTATTAATGCACATAAGTTATTGAATGTAGGTTTAAATTGTCCGTTGTGGTCCTCAAACCAAATTTTGTCCGAACTGTTTTATTTAACGGTTTCCATGGTACCCCGAGGTAAGTTTCGAAATGACCTTGGTTAAGAAAATGCGTCATAACTTTGCCTTTAGAGGCAATAAAAGGACAAAACAAGATCTAAAGTAAAGCAGAGACATATAGCTTCAATTTGATATGTAATTTTATTGATATTCATAAAATAATTCTTATCAATATTAAAGAGGAATTAAACAAATGGGCGTTTTTAAAAATAAAACTGGAGTTTGTTGTTTGGTTTGAGAGGTCTATTAATGCACATAAGTAATTGAATTTAGATTTAAATTGTCTGTTGGGGTCCTCAGACCAAATTTTGAGCATGCCCACAAAAATAATTTTGTCCAAACTGTTTTATTTAACGGTTTCCATGGTAACCTTAGGTAATTTTCGAAACTATCTTGGTTAAGAAAATGCGTAGTAACTTTGCTTTTAGAGGCAATAGAAGGATAAAATAAGAACCACAGTAAAGCAGAGACATAAAGTTTGAATATGATATGTAATTTTATTAAAATTCATAAATTCATTCTTATGAATATTACTGAGGAATTAAAAAAATGCGCGTTTTTGTTTTGAAAAAAATAAATGGAGTTTGTTGTTTGGTGTGAGAGGCCTATTAATGCACGAGGGTTATTGAATTCAGGTTTAAACTGTTTGTTGCGGTCCTCAGAACACATTTTGAGCATACCCTCTAAAATAAATTTGTTCTAGCTATGTTTTAACGGTTTCCATGATAACCCTAGGTAATTTTCGAAACTACCTTGGTTAAAACAATGCGTCGTAACTTTTGTTTAAGGGGCAAAAGAAGGATAAAACAAGAACCAACGTAAAGCAGAGACATATGGCTTGAATATGATTTGTAATTCTATTAAATGCATTCATGTATTCTTATGAATATTTAAGAGAGAGCAAACAAAAAATTGTTTTGAAAAAGGGAGTTTGTTGTTAGTCTGAGAGGCCTATTAATACACAATATTATTAAATTTAGGTTTAAATGCTATCATGTGATCATATAAAGAAAATAAACCATCTTTGGTTCAGTTAATATTTTTTATAAAGCATGTATATTTAAGCTAATTTGCTTTATATGTGCGTAAATGAATTAGCAACTTTATATGAGCATTGTTTTTTGTATTGTTTTGAGTATGCTATCTTTTCTGTGATTTATTTCACGTTAAGTACCAGATATTGTACAAAAAAGACGAGAACAGAGGATCATTACTTTGTGTACATTTTTGATGTGTTCATGAATATAAAAGCCATATTTATGAATATCAATGAGATGTAAAAATAAACACACTTAAATGAGTTGTTCTTCTCATCTAAACCAGTACGGAAATTAATACTGACTGAAACAGAGATATTGATATTCATGCATATGAATATGTAGATAATGACTATTACTTTCAACTCATGAATATTAATGGAAAGGTAAACAGTTGTTGAAAAGTAAGTATTTCTACTACATGTATGTTGCGATATGTAATAATTATATGTATGTGACCAACACATTTGTAAAAAATCGTAGCGGAGGAATTGAGCCTAATGACTGTTTGATGAGAATATCAATTTTCTACTCATGAATATTAATGCGATACAATGGAAAAATATAGCATCTCAGCAGCAATCACCAGCATATGTTTATCGATATTAGCCTTTGGAAATTTTGAAATGACTCCGGATGACTTAAATATTTGCTTATTTATCACAGCATGCCACACCAACGCAAGGCTTCTTGTGTGCATTTCGCGGCAGACTGGGACACTCATAAAGTGTGTCTGGTCTGCTACGGATGTCCCGCTTCAGCTCCCTGTCCAGTTCGTTCCTCTGGACATGGGAGACTTGAAAGCTCCTGCGGGGCAGTCGATTCCCTAAATGTCAGTTGCCACTCGGCTCCCGACTTCTTACCTCTTGAATGGCACACTTTGCTCTGGTCCCCGGTACTCTTGTTGCCAGGACTCCCGGTCAGCTTGTGCCCTCCGGTGGCCCGGTCCGGTCTTTGACCGGTATACCGAATTGGACCAATCTTCTCTACTGGACAATCTGTCTCTACACCGCATTACAGCGATGAAAGTCAAAAGGAAGTCTAGATGTTCCCGGTCGTCTAGTACCCGCCATCTTCTGAGTACATGTCGGGCTCCCAAACCATTCGTATAAGCCTTTCATTTAACCAGCAAGCTTCTCCTTACTGGCGACTCGACCAGCAGAGTCATGAGACTCTCCCTCAGTGACCCCATCCCATTTTCCTGTCGGCTTTTAGCCCTAACAGCCCCTCTGGCTTACACCCCAGTCAGGGCCGTTTATGTGTTCATCTCTGGAGGCTGGGGTAGCTCTCATGTGAACCCATCCACAGACCACACGTCTGTGTCTATGGCGGGCCCTACTCCTCCCAGGTGCTGCCTTTCGCGGTAGTCACTAGGGCGGATTCCGAGGGAGAGCAGGAAGACACATTGTCCATTATGGCTCCTATGGTTGATCCTATTGTTAGGGAATCAGGCCCCGTGGGAGCCTCTCATTCAGATTTAAATGGGACTCAGTTCTCTTCTAACTAAGATGATTCAGAACCTCAATATTTTTCTTTCGAGAAGGAATGTGAAGATTGTTTTAGAATCCTCTCATCCTCTGTCTGCCCTAGTCCCCGAAGCCTATTCCAGGGGTCGTCTATCATCTTTCGAGCTAGTGCTAGCCGAAAAAGGCGGACCTCCCTAACTTAGCTAAGTCTAGGGAGTTTCTTCCCCCTTCCAGGACTTCTTTCCCGCTTGCCTGATCTGGACGAATATTTTTGTGCCAGCCCGTCAACTGGGTAGACCATATCCACTAAACTTTTACGGACAGTGACTCCCACGGTCTCTCCTAGGCATTCGGCTTCAATTTACAACGGCACTGGGATGTTTGATCGGATCCACTCCGACAGCCCCAGGGTGGGCATGAGGTCTCTCCCTCACTTCTTTAGCGTTGCGTATCGCTTCAAACATCGACCCCCTATCTATGGCCCTCTCCGTGGAGCTTAAATCGGAGGACCTGTCCTCCGAAATTACTAAGTGCCTTTCATACCAGGTGGGCGGTTCGGCTCAACTGGCATTGGGTCAAGGGCTGACATCGTTAGCGAATATACTTGCCGTGACACCTTCCTCAAGCCTGCGAATCCCAGCAGGACAAGTCGAAGGACGAGCTGTGGGTGTCTCCTTTTGCCTCCGTACTACTTTTCGGCGGCAAAGTTAAGGAGAAAGAGTTCGCAGACAGGGTTTCTCCCAGAAACCCTCCCGCTTCCGGTCTGGGTTTCTAGAAAATCCCTAAGGTCCCGGCTGCTAAATGTATGAGCCTCTTACGGGACCTCCCAAGAAAGGTAAGAAATCCGGACCCTCTTCTTCCTCTCAGCGGGGCCCGACCAAGAATCGGTTAGGACTCTTCCCTTTCCCCACCCACTAACACGGGACTGGTGTCTTAGGGTTCCTTCCCTCCCTATCCTATGGATTTTGGCCTTCTAGGTCCCAGCCCTAGGGGTTCGCCCTTTCTCTCCCCTTCCGATCCGACTCTGCATTCATGTTGGTTCCAGACTGCTTTACTTTGTCTCAGCATGACGCAATATCACCCATGACCCTTTGACCCTATATGTTGTAGAGAAAGGCTATCGTATCCCTCTGGGTAAACAGCATACCCTCTTGGGAGAGAGGGGATTCTACTGAATAACTTTAAATGTTGTTAATTAAGGCTATTGGAAACATAACTAAATATGCACTTTCAATAACTTAGAAGAGATATACTAAAGAGAGATTCTCCAGCTATTGACCCTTTTCTGTTCATGATATATATTCAAATGTACAAAATATTTCTTTTCTGAAATCATCTGCATTAAAGATGTATAAGTTTTGTTGCCCACCTGTCTGCTTTACAATATTTTTTAATTCTCATTGTGCTTTGGAATAATATTGTTTAGCTTAATAATTATATTGATATCTTTGTTCCAGTCTCTATCAAATTCTGAACAGATTTACTAAAATAATATCAGATAAGAACAGCTCATTAAAGGGTGTTTATTTTTACATCTCATTAATATTCATAAATATGGCATGTATATTCATGCACAAATCAAACATGTACACAATGTAATGATTCTCTGCTCTCATCTTGTTGGTACAATATCTGGTATTTTACGTAAAAAATCACAGAAAAGATAGTATACTCAAAAGAATACTAAATACAATGCTAATATAAACTTGTTAATTCATTTACGCATATTATATGCAAAATAGCTTAAATATATGTGCTTTATAGATATATGACCTGAACCAAAGATGGTTTTTTTCTTTGTATTGTCATATGAAAACATTTAAACCTGAATTCAATAACTCTTGTGTATTAATATGCCTCTCAGACTAAACAACAAACTCCTTTTTTTTAAAAAACAAACATTATGTTTACTTCCTCATTAATATTCATAAGAATACATTTATGAATATTAATAAAATTATCATATTCAAGCTACATGTCTCTGCTTTACTTTGGTTCTTGTTTTGTCTTTTTACTGCCTTTAAAAGCAACGTTATGACGCATTTTCTTAACCAAGGTAGTTTCGAAAATTACCTAGGGTTCCCATAGAAACCGTTTAAACATAGCTGGGACAAACTTATTTTGGAGGGTATGCTCTAAATGTGTTCTGGGGACCCCAACAAACAATCTCAACCTGAATCCAATAACCCTTGTGCATTAATAGGTCTCTCAGACTGAGCAACAAACTCCCTTTTTATGCCCCAACGGCGGGCATATAGTAATCGCATTGTCCATCCTTCCGTCCGTCCGTCCGTCCGAAATTTCGTGCCCTTCTATAACTTTTTTTTTATCAGTGAATGGATTTAAAAATCAATGTTCACCACACAAAGACGATGTCTCGCGTTCAACTCCCTGGTCCATTGGTCAAAGATCAAGGTCATCCTTCAGGGTCAAAGGTCGGGGGATAGTGTTTCACAAACACATCTTGTTTCTTGAAAAAAGCATGTTTTACTTCCTCATTAATATCCATCAGAATTCATAATGAATATTAATAAAATTATATATAATATTTAAGCTATATGTCTCTGCTTTACTTTGGTCTTTTTCCTTCTATTGCCTCTAGAAGCAAAGTTATGACGCATTTTCTTAACCAAGGGAGTTTGGAAAATTACCTAGGGTTACCATGAAACCGTTAAATAAAACAGTTTGGATAAAGTTATTTTTAGGGACATGCTCAAAATGTGTTCTGCGGACCCAAACGGACAATTTAAACCTAAATTCAATCAAGCGTGTGCATTAATAGGCCTCTCAGACTAAACAACAAACTCCCCTTTTCTACAAAAACGCATTTTTTACTTCCTCATTAATATTCATGAGAATACAATTATGAAAAGTAATAAAATTTATATCATATTCAAGCTGTATGTCTCTGCTTTACTTTATATCTTGTTTTGTCCTCTAAAAGTAAAGTTATGACGCATTTTCTTAACCAAGGTAGTTTCGAAAATTACCTCAGGTTTCCATAGAAACCGTTAAATAAAACATAGCTGGAACAAAATTATTTTGGGGGGGCAGGCTAAAATGTGTTCTGAGGACACCAACGAACAATTTGGTACCCATCAAAAAATTCTAGGGAGGATGCTACGATAACCATGACTAGGACCCAGCCTACATGGTATGACCGTAGTATGTCGATCGCCAGTTTGATTTTTAAATATTTTCCAACTAACCTCGACCTAAAACTAATTTGAAAACAGCTTGGACTCAGATTAGACGCCTGATAACCCCCGTCTTACCACGACCCAGACTAGATCCAAGCTCTTTGCAAATGGCAGTCGGAACTCCTCTTTTGATAAGAAGCATGATGTCTCATCAGTGTTTGACCTTTGTTTACAGTTTCTACGTGGTTTAAACTCTTTGCACGCTAGCAGCGAATTAGTAATAGAATATAACGCAGCTTGTCAGCAGAACCCTAACTGTAGATCAATATGACTGTATGTTTGATGAAACACAAGGAAAAAAAACATTGAATTACAGAAGATGACTAATGTTGCAGACAACATTTACACACGTCAGTTACTTAAAGGTACAGATATTTCATACACCAAGGAAGTAAATCCCTCCCACAGATTGCGTTTTGTCATTAGCGTTCGCTGACGAACAATAGCTTCTGAAAAGAATGAGTAAGTGCATGATTCTAAATTAACTACCACAACATCATTGGCATATCTATTGCACTGATATTAGGATGACTATAATATGACATGTGACATATGATCACCCACTTTCAGAATATATGCCTACACATATACCATCAATAAATACCATATTTACCCTCAGCATTCAGACACCGATCTCACTTCTACAGTAAAACCTGCCGTAAGCGGCCATTCATCTAAACAAACAAGTAACTTCATGCAGGACAAAGTTATGCAGAAAGTTTCTACATTAAGGTACCACCTACATTACAGATCCATAATTAGACATCTTTTGATGGCAGCTTCAGACAAGTGCTACTGTACACCAGTTAACCCTTTCGGCGCCAAATTTCTAATTGTCGTCTGCAATCCAAATTTTGTTAAAACATTCAGTACAATAAGGAAATGAGATAAATAAATGGAAATTTCAAACTAATAAAGCACACATATATTATAGAGAATGAGACAAAAAGTGAAGTCCCTGATCAAATGCCGCCTTCAAAAGGCGGCGTTTGATGTGGGACAGCACTATTTGTCGTGATGCATTTATGCGACTTCCGCGGTGAAAGGGTTAATCAAATAATAAAATTTGGCATTGTTTTGTTAAAAGTGAAAAATAAAACAGTCAATCAGGGAGAGCCACAAACAAAAGGACACTGCACCAAACATCACCAAACAAGCAACGGCACAAACACAAGACAAAACGTGGCAGAACGCACACCAAGACACTAAACAATAAACATTAATCATATAAAATAACAAATAAGACTATAGGGTGAAAGTAGGAGTACCGCCTTGGTACGGTCAGCAGCCAAACGTGGCGTATGGGTATGGAGGACGATCAACGCCAAAATTGCATCATGCTTTGTGGCATTTCAGTTTGTTTCATGGTAAATGCATCATGCATTGTGGCATTTCAGTTTGCTTCATGATAAATGCATCCTGCATTGTGGTATTGAACAGTTTGCTAACCATTATTGCATGTCAAGATGGGAGTCCTTCTTACATTGAAGTTTCTTCAATGACACATGTCCCAACGACACACGACCCAATGCGGTAAGCCCATAGCAACAAGCATGAAGCCGAACGCCGAAGGCATAATGCACTTCAGCCGAACTTGCCATATAGGTGGCGCTGCATATAAAACCAGATAATCAAACTACTGAAAGTACTGAGGATGGATTCAACGTAGATCGAATTAAATGTTTGGTTTGGTTTTTAAATGTTGGTTTGAGCGAAAAAATAACATTATTGAGAAGTGTATGTATGGTGGGGGGGGGGGGGGGGGTAATTATTTAAAAATGATGTTGCCTTTGGTGCAATTTTATTTGTGCCTTTTTTATGTCCGTCTGATCAGGGTCTGTCTTGTTTGCTGATGATCTGTCATAGATATCATTCTGCATAGTTTGCCCTGATAAAACTCACGTGTCCATATGCTATTGTAACAATATATTTCAATGTCATTTTTTTCACATGAATATTCATTGAGTAAAGGGTCAACTGGGTAGTACCCTGATCGCCGATGTGTGATAGACCACGCGTGGATCATTTACGGACCGTCTGATCAGGATCTGCTCTGATTGCTAATGGAATTTCATTCATCTAATTATTTAGAATTTCTGAAATGACTGCAATGTTCCACCTTCCATTTTTTGGTCCATAAATATTCTGTATAGGTATTGGAATCGGGACTAAATATAGAACAGGGAAAGGGCTAAGATTATAAATATAAACATGTCTAATATATCATGAAATAGCATATATTTATTAGAATTATATTGGGTTTGAGAAATACATTACATTACATTATTTTATATAGATCTACACAAGAAATCAATGTTCAGAAATTCAGTAATGTTGCGTCTGGATAATTAATAAATGTTGTCTGCTTCAATTTGTAGATTTTTCTTTATGGACACGCATTTGGATCCTGATAAAACTCCGAGTAACATGGCGTCTAATCTGGATCCAATCTGTTATCATAGATTTAATTTACCACTAGCATCCAAATAGTTAATATATAAAGTGTTGCACATAAAAGAAATGAAATACATAAATGACATCATTCTGACCCAATTCAGGTGGATGAATGCACGTGCTATTAAAATCACATATTTGTGACGTCATTTACCAACGCTGTCATTATTATAAATACGAGAAAATATTTTTGCTCAATACTAATTAAACTAAAATGACCTCTGCTTCAAATTTTAAAAAATGCAGTTATATTGTAAATTAATTCAACCTGATGAGACTTTGAGTTATTAACGATATAGATCTAGGTTAATATATTCTTTCTGAAATTCAACCAATTTGCCCAGGGAGAGGGTATACATACTTGTGTGCATGCCCTTATTTAGATTTACATTGTTAGATTCTATATGTTTTCATTTAGATTTTCTTAAATTTTCTTCACTTGAGGTCCTCTACAAAAGTTACATAAATTATGCCCCTTGTGTCAAAATTGGTTCTCCCCAGGGACGGCTAGTTTTCTATAGAAGCACATAGTGAAAACTTTGAAAATCTTCTCCTCTGATTGTCTGGTGAGCGATGTCAGGGCTTTTCAGACCCTCTTGTTATTATTATACCTCTCCCAGCAGGTGACACATGTGTTCCTTTGAACATTCTTGTTTATAATGTATAGTGGCATTAGTATACCGGGTTTTTTGTGTCACCTGCTGAGAGACAGCGTGTCAGACAGGGGTCACTTTTCCGTCGTCTGTATGACCGTCCGTCTGTCTGTCTGTCCGTCACACTTCCCCCAGCAGGTGACACATGTGTTCCTTTGGACAATATTGTGTTTGGCAATGCTAGAAACCAGGTATTTATTCTAAGTTCATAAGCAAACAGAACAGGCCCTGATAAGTTGGACATGAAAAGACAACGCAATAAAATTGCACCAAAAGTAACATCCTTTAACCCTTGAGTTTGGCAGCGAAAGGGTTACCCCCCCCCCCCCCTCCCCCATAATCTTCTTTTTAAATTAAATGTGATGTCATCAACTTAAAATTATATTATTTATTTTAAACAGCAACAATATCACCCTTTTCCCATAATTCTGTTTAAAATTAAATATGATGCCACCAGTTTAAAGTTCTATTTATAATAAATTTAAAACAGATACTCGTGGCCTATCACACATCGGCGATCATGGTACTGCACAGTTGACACATTACTCATTGAATATTCATGTGAAAAATAATGACATCGTGAATATTAATTATATTGTTAAAATAAAACATGGACACAGGAATTCGTTATCATGGCAGACTTTGTAGAATCATATCTATAATGACAGATCATTAGCAAACAGGGCAGACCCCCCCCCCCCCCCCACACACACACACACTAATGTAATGGATCAGTAACCGTTCTATTTCTTTGTCTTCAGCGTTTTTCGGAATCCTTCTATTTCATTCTTTATCTATGTATTCGGCAAATCACTTCAGCGTTTTAGTCCGTGACTCTTAATTGTCTGCTACAGTACGAAAAAGGCCGGGGCCGAACGTAACGACGTTGGAACTACGCACCACGCATCAAGCATCAAGCACCAAGCGCTAAGCAAATAGCACAAAGAATATGCTTCAAAGAAATTTAAACAATGATACACATCATTTGACGTTTATAATAATCAATAAATAAGTTTAAAGAATGTTGAATGTCGGATCGAGGAAGAAACTTCAAAGAAAGAAGAAAGCACATCGTGGCATGCAATAATCATTTAGCATAATGCATTTACCATGAAGCAAATTGAAATGCCACAAAGCGTGATGCATTTTTGGCGTTGATCGTCCTCCATATATGGGGGCACTTTAAATTAGATTTGACATAGTAGCAAAATGTGAAGACACTTCTCCTCCATTTGCAGTTTGATCTGGGTCTGCAATATTTGCCTAAGTTTGTCTGCCCAATTACTAGGGTAATAATAGTAAAGGCATAAACAATAAATTTTGGAAGTAGGAGATTCTTCGAAAGCAAAAGTAGCAAGGTCAAAAGATAAAATTGGAGATTTTTGAGTTATAGGACTGTTCATGAGCAGTTATTAAAAGCGCAACACTACTCACGCCCTTAGAGCCGGTTTAAGCAGTATTCAATTTCCATAACTAATCCATTGAAACTAACGATACCGAAGGACCAAATAATATAAAAACACTAAGAATGAAATACGGTGCGACTTTTTTACGGCCGCCACACAAGCACTTCATACCTGATGTAGTGAAGTACATAAATTCTGAAAGTATGAGATCCTTCAAAACAAGTCAAAAGAGAAAATTGTGCATGAGCCACCGGTATGTTACGAAGTCCAAATAGCACATTTTCATCTTCGGACTATGTTGAAACTTGAAGAGTTGCTTTAAATTCTTTACCTGATGAATACTCATGGCATACGCCATCCATTATGAGTTTTAATGAACTAATTCGCAAATATTGCTACGTAAGCTATGCCACATACTATAGAATAATATCTAAGTAAAGATATTTAACCCTTCGCTTGCTGAATTTTAAAATACATTTCTCCTTCTTTACCCATGCCTTGTTGTATATTTACACATATCTTCACTATGTACAAGTATTTCGCTGTGCAATTACTGCTGTGGAGTGCACTGATTGCACAATCAACTTGTAAATAGTGCAGACCCTGATGAGACAGCCCCTGCAGGAGCTGTCTCATCTGGGTCTTCACTATTTACAGGTAGGTATATTGACGTGAATAGCAAGCGAAGGGTTAATAAGCAAATACCTCAGTCCCTGTTCAGACGGTCCCCTAAAGGATAATCCGGGTCTGCACTGTTTGAAAAAGCGTCAACTAGTGTCTTTTTAGGTTAATTCTGTAAAGGGTTATGTGATCCTGGCCAAAGCAAATGGCTCCCTGTGGTGAATTGCATGTAGAAGGAAAACATATTTAAGTGAAACAACTGTATCCACCTATCGCTACCTAGTGTACTCAATGAGTGAGTTGCAAACAGAGTAAATGTAGAGTAATAAAGGGTACGACAAAAATAAAATCACATTCGGCTGATATATACAAAAACCGAGTTGGTATATAACAAAAACCGACCAGTATATACCCAACCGGAAAATACCAAAACCCAGCTAATGTATTCCAAAACCTAGCTGGTATAGACAATAAACCCGGCCTATAAATACCAAACTCCAGCTAGAATGTATTAAACCTAGTCGGTATTTACCAGCCCCAGCCGGTAAATACCATAACCCAGCTGGTATATACCAACATCCAACTGGTACATACCAAAACCAAACCAGCCAGTTAATACAAATACCCAGTTAGTATATACTAAAACCCAGGCCGATATATAGCAAATCCTACAAGGTATATACCAAAACCAAGCCGGTATTATTAGTTACATAGTCATGTAGTGACCGGGTACGGGATGGTTAGTAAATGTTATAACCGGCGAGGCGAAGCCGAGCTGGGTATGATATTTATTAACCAGGTATCACCCCGTACCCGGTCATTACATGACTATGTAACGACTTTACCCCACCGATGACCAGTCTGTATTATATCAGTGCTCCAGATTATAAAGGGGTCTTAAATTGGTTATCTTCTTTAAATCATTAGTTTTCCATTCACTGCCATTTGGCGGTAAACAGGACGTCGCTGGCGGTTAAATATATTTCGTCAAAAATAAAATGTAGTCGGTAGGATAATTACGTTGCACAGTGTTCATGTTACCTAATATGGAATTATATGTATTTATATGACAAACACATCGTGTAATCATTACGTCTAGCTTGAGCTCTACGCTGACAGGGGAAGTAACCTAGTTACTGACCGTGTATTGAATTTCTACTGACCGAGTATTGATATTCTAGTGACAGTGTATAAGTTTTACCCTTCGATCACTTGGCAGAATGCAACCAATCATAAACATGGATTTCATGAATTATCAGAGGTGGGATAAATATCAAACCCAGCCGGTATATACCAACACCCAGCCCGTACAAAACCTTTAACACCGGAATAAGTGACTTCATCGTTTAGCGCCAACATATAGACCTAACAGATAGCATTTGGCTTCTCATTGTAATGTGACTGGGTGTGGGTTCCATCAATATAACACTGATGTATTATCATTGTAACCCGTTAACCAGGCTTTCGTTAGCTCTAGATGAAAATCAACACTAAGGACAGAAAAAAGATCGTTGAACAGACACACGTTATACGTACAGTGCGGGACACGAGCAACTAATGTCATTTGCAAACTTTGTAGACCCAGATGAGAGGGGGGATCCTAGAGATGCCCTCTCATCAGGGTCTGCACCATTTGTCATGTTTCACTTTTCTTTAGAAAAATCCTTAAATATTCACCGTAAGCTTGACCTGTTGTAATTTTTGAACAATCCATTCGAAAATTCAGCGTTATAAGGGCTAACGTTCTTGTTGAAACTAGTCAAACAGAGCCTATCCGGAAAAGTATATTGTTGAAATGGACAAGTTCGTATATCAAACCACGCCTTTTGTTTTGAAGACGGGGATTTCATGCACACGATCGCTTCTCTGTAGGAGATGAACGTGGCTAAGTTGTTTGCTTGCGACAAACAACTCGAAGGATGGGTAAGTCATATATAACAACCGACTGCACACTACCGAGAGCATTCCAGAGAATCATTCCGGGAAACATTTTGAGAACAAACGGTGAAACTTAAGTTAATTTATTGATAAGGTTTGAGTCACTTCTATAAAGTTAACAACAACAACAACATAACACGAAGCCAACAAGATGTTCGACCGCGTACGGCGTTTCCTAAAACGAAGAAGGAATTTAGTAAGTACTATTATTTCGACAGACACTACCTCTTTCCCTCATAAATATAAATCTTAGGTATTTTTACAGCATGGATATTCATGAACTGCTTCTTATATAAGTAGACATTAACTGTTCTCTTGCTGAATTTTAAAATACATTTCTCCTTCTTTACCCATGCCCTGTCGTATAATTACATATATCTTCACTGTGTAAAAGTATTTCACTGTGCAATCACTGCTGTGGAGTGCACTGGTTGCACAATCAACTTATAAATAGTGCAGACCCTGATGAGACAGCTCCTGCAGGAGCTGTCTCATCTGGGTCTTCACTATTTACAGGTAGGTATATTGACGTGAATAGCAAGCGAAGGGTTAACAAGTATAACGTTTTGACTGTGACAGACACGTCAGAACCCAGACCTATATCAACCAATAAACACTTAGGGTCTACTCTGTTTGCAAAGGCGCCACAAGTCGTCTATATGAGGGGAATGGTTTACTATTTACCTCACGAATATTCGTGTTTGTGATAATGATATCTTGAGTAACAATTATATCACTTTTTAAAACGACGTATGAACATAGGAACTTTAATTCATGGCACACGCTGTATAATCCGATATTTAACATTTCATAAGCACATAGAGAAAATCCAGACTAGGCAGTCTAGGACTGTCTGATCTGGGTCTACTTTGTTTGCAAATAGGCGAAGAAGCGTAATGGGATAACCTTATATGATTAATATTTATTTGAAGATTTTTTTAAATGAACACATGTGAACTTCCCTGTAAAAACTCGCCCCGTTCTTCATTCTCAGTGTTGTTATATTTTCTGGTCCTTCGGGATCATTAGTTTTGATGTTATTTGTTTTGAAAATTGAATACTGCTTAAGCCGGTGCTAGGGGACGTCAGTAGTGTTGCACATTTAATTACTACTCATGAACAGACTCAATAAAAACCGAGTCTGCAATTTTCTTTTTTTTGCATTGTTACTTATTTTCTTTCGAATGATCTCCCGTTTTCAGGATATATTTTGGTATTTTAACCATGACAGAAATCGTAGAATCAATAAAATAACAAAAGCAAACAGAGTAGACTCGGATCATACAGGATCCGTCAGATCTGTGTGTTCTCTGTTTGGAAGGTCAAGGACATGTGTGTTTCCATCAGGTAAATGGTTAACCAATTACCTCAAAGGCTATTTTTAAATCCAAACTGTTTGAATAAATCTACCGAAAACAGAAAAAAAACTTGTAGTTTTGAAACCATAGTGATAAATAGGAGCAAATGCTCTACATGTATTTATCACAATGGTTTAAAAAAGCGATTTTTAGAGGCATCAAAAGGCGTCAAAATGCAGGAATGCATTAACCCTTCGCTTGCTGAATTTTAAAAAACATTTCTCCTTCTTTACCCATGCCCTGTTGTATAATTACATATATCTTCACTGTGTACACGTATTTCGCTGTGCGATCACTGCTGTGGAGTGCACTGGTTGCACAATCAACTTGTAAATAGTGCAGACTCTGATGAGACAGCTCCTGCAGGAGCTGTCTCATCTGGGTCTTCACTATTTACAGATAAGTATCTTGACGTGAATAGCATGAGAAGGGTTAAAATGTAGAATTGTGTGTTGTTTATATTAACCCTTTCACTCTTCATAAAAGAAATAATGACATCATGAATATTTATTACCTGAAATTTCATAATGTTAAATGTTCACGGGATTGTTTCGCTTTGACACAAACTGTAGAATCTGGGTCCATGCTTATAAAGCTTTCAGTTGAGTCTGAGATCGTTCTCAAGCTTTTGACCAATCAAAAGCTTGAGAACTCAAATCTGACCAATCAAAAGCCTGAGAACGAAACTCAGACTCAACTAAAAGCTTTATAAGCATGGACCCAGATCTATATCATGTCATAAACAAACCGAGCTGAGCCTGATCAGATGGCTCCTATAGGAGCTGTCTCGTCCGGGTCTACTCTGTTTGCAAATGCGTAAAAAGGCATTTATATGAAGGAAAGGTTTAACAGTTATTGGTGTGCCGTTGAAGGACTGCGAATGGATTTATTTTTTATTTATAGGAAGAAAGTCGTGACACTATATTGGGATTGGACCAACTTGCGCAACGCAAAGGAGACGAGGCTTTTATATCAGCCTTGATGTTTCCAACATCAGCAACAGACACAGAAAACAGGTAAATAACACTGTCAACCATTCCATTCCTTTCAACCATTCCCCTGTTCTATGCTATTTCAAATTTCGATACCTACTGAATATTAGTTATAACGAAATACGAAAGGGGTGACATTGTAGCCTTCTTAGAAAGTATAGAAACAGATCTAGTAAAATTCCATTAGCAAACAAAACAAACCCTGATCAGACGGATCCTATAGGAACCATCTGATCTGGGTCTACTCTGTTTGTAGATACGTGAAAGCACGTTTATATGAAGGAAATGGTAAACACTGCAGACTTTGTAACTACTTTCACAAACATTTTTGATCCAAACACTGTTATCTTCTTTAAGCATTTACTTCATGAATATTCATTGACATCATGCATATTAATTAGATTAATTGTTATGATAGCACATGGACACAGGAATTATTGGCCATGACAGAAACTGCAGAATTATACCTATATACAGTAAAACCTCTCTATAACGGCCACCAAATTACATCAAGTATTGTTTGTTAAAGACAGGTGGCTGCTTAAAGCAAGGTGAAAGTAAAACAGAACGCTCCTATAGGAGCGTTCTGTTTTACTTTCACCTTGCTTTAAGCTGCCACCTGCCCTAAATACCAACTAATTAACACAATTTAGTGGCCGTTATAGAGAGGTTTTACTGTAATACCATAGAAAACAGAGCAGACCCTGATCAGACGGCTCCTGTAGGTACAATCTGATCAATGCCTACTAAAATGTTAATAAATGTGTATTCATGGAGTAATTGGTTAAGTATCGCCCTTTAACGTTCTTTTAAAATCCTCAACGAGATTCTCACATAAAATTAACAAACTTACACACAGTAGGGAGATTTCAATTGAACTTGGTGAGAGTCCGGTAACCCAGTACTCAATGTAAATAATAATGGCATCATGAGCATTAATTAGTCGGCTCTTGTTAAGAGCTACTGATAGAGATGCGTACTCAAATAATAAAATCGCCATTTCTCCACCAAACCATATGTTGTAACCACTCTTTAGAATCGTCCCTTCCAAACGATTCTAAAGAGTGGTCACAACATAGGATTTGGTGGAGAAATAAAGGAGTTATTCTAAATCTTGAAAATGTTGTAATTTACGCATCTTATCTGGACCTCTGCTCTTTTCAATAGATGACCACATTAATTTTGGCAGAAATGTAAGACCATACCTATATACAGTAAAACCCCGCTAATGAGACCACCTAAAAGAGGTTTAATTCTGGGTGCTAGATGAAGGTGGTAGCTTAATGCATGACAAAAGTAATGTAGAAAGCTCCTCTAGGAGCTGTCTGCATTACTTTTGTCCTGCATTAAGCAACCATCTGCTTATAAAGTCACCCATGTTTATTCATTAAGTGGTCGCATTAGAGGGGTTCTACTGTAGTTCGATACGCATGCAGATCAGACACTGGTCTGGGTTTACTCTACGCATGCAGAGCAGACACTGGTCTGGGTTTACTCTATTTACAATGGCACAGACAGCGTTAACGGTAAATGAATGTTTCACGTTCATGTCGATGTTTTAAAAAGCAAGTACAGTGAAACCCCGCTAATGCGACCACTTAATAAACAGCCACTGATGTCGTTTAAAGCAGGTGGTTGCTTAATGCAGGACGAAAGTTATGCAGAAAGCTCCTATAGGAGCTTTCTGCATAACTTTCGTCCTGCATTAAGCTACCACCTGCCTCTGCCACCCAGAATTATGCCCCTTTTTGGTGGTCGTATTAGCGGGGTTTTACTGTATATATTGAAGCGGGGTAAATGTTGCAAATGCCAAAATTTTAAAACGAAATTGTTGATTGGTGCAGGGTACACTTTCCATTGGCCGACGTTTTAGAAAAAGAAGTTGAATACTCTAGCGAGGGACATGTTTTTCATTCCAAACGAGTTATCAATTCGTGTATTTTTCACTTTAGACACATCAAACCATTGATGCGGATGAATACACAAACGACAGCTGTTGGAGTCACAGGCAAGACACCCAGATTGGCAGACAAAACGCGAAAACTTGGAGAAGTCATCAACAATAAATCAGACAATAGCAATCAATGGAATATCTCACTTGAGTTTCTACTGTCTGACAAACGTAAGTGTTTTCAAATTAGTTTGAAATTAGTTTTTGAAACAACTACATCTACATCATCACATCAAGAGCAGCATCATCATCATCATCATCACGATTCATCATCCTGTATGATCTGTTCAGTGTCACTGCGGCGTGAAGCCCATTCACCAATTAATTAATTCATCTATCCATCCGGGCATTGATCTATATAGGACAACCTTGTTTTATTTTCAGATGGTGTACGCATCTTCCGTAGATTCCTCCAATCTGAGTTCAGCGAGGAAAATATTGACTTTTGGATTGCATGTGAACGCTTCAAGCAAACTAAGAAGCTGTCCAAACTGAAACGCAGAGCACTCAAGATATACACGAATTACATCGACCAGGAATCACCTAAACAGGTAACTAACCATTTACTCCATGAATATTCATGTAAGAAATAATGACATCATCAATATGATTTAGAATGGCACATGTATACAGGAGTTTAGGTCACAGCAGAAGCTACATAATCATATCTGTATTAGTTCATAAGCAAACAGAGCAGACCCTGATCAGATGGCTCCTATAGGACAAAAGCGGATTTATGGAGTTAAGGGTTAACCATTTACTTAATGAATAGTTTTATAAGAAATAATGACTTAAAGTGTATTAATTATATGAATGTTTGAATGCCTATTAGCATTTAGCATGATTTTATAATGCTACATGGCCACAATATTATATTTACCTTGGCAGAAATTGTAGAATAAGATATATATATAATGTTCTTAGCAAACAGAGCAGACCCTCATCACACGGTCCCTGCATGTCTACTCGGTATGCAAAGGCCAAGCCCCGAGGTTATAAAACATTTTGCTTGAGTCTGAGCTCATTCTCAAGCATCTGATTGGCCAGATTCTGTGCTTGCTCAGAATCTGACCAATCAGATACTTGAGAATGATCTCAGACTCAGTGTTTTATAATCTTGGACCATGGAAAGCCATTTATTTTAAGTAAAGATGAATATTCGTTATTAAAGTCATGTAAACATGATATAGTTCGGGACAGTCACAGCCATGTCAAGAGTCGTTATATGTAATCACAGGGAACTTCGTGGATTAACGGAACAGAATCAACACATTTTTATAAATCGTATTTTTTCTTTTCAATCTTTTCAGATAAACATCGACTCCTATACCCGGTCGATGATAGAAGAGAAAATTTCCGTTCCAACTACCGACATGTTTGACAAGGCACAGAAACGAGTGCAGCTTCTGATGGAGAACGGCTCCTACACGCGCT
The DNA here is from genome assembly GCA_963576725.1 of Azorinus chamasolen. Taxonomy (NCBI): domain Eukaryota; kingdom Metazoa; phylum Mollusca; class Bivalvia; order Cardiida; family Solecurtidae; genus Azorinus; species Azorinus chamasolen. Next base: position 2,724,974 of record OY755241.1, read on the forward strand.
TCCTGCAGAGCGAAATATATAATCAAACACGTCCATCGACACAGACATGCGATAAATATAGAATATCAAAGCACTGAAAGTGCTGCTAGCAAGGGGCTTTTAGCAAAGACGGTTGTGTATTGGTGTTACAAAGTGCTGTTTTCTTTCCGAGTATTTTTTGTTGAGGGTTTGGTGCAAAAGTGCTATAACTTCGCTACTAAAGTGATGATGTAACAATAGTTTTGCACCAAATCCGTTACGATGCGATAATGTGTATATAAAGGTTTGTTCATTTGGTTACACCATAGAGATTGTTGAATAAGTTATTGAGTTATTTGAAGAATAACTTGGTAAGGCATGCTTATCCTGAACTCTGAGTAGAGGAATAAAATAACTACAAGACAGTTGCATTTTGTGTAAAACATTTATTGGAAAAGTTCAGCAATGAATTGGGAAACACCATGATAAAAGTATTCATGCATAAAGCCCTTAGCAGCATTTGAACATGTGTATAGTGACCAGCACTGTTTGCGTTTTGACCCTTTCAACTCTAAATAGCTATTGTGGGGTTTTATGTTGTCTTGTAGGTCTTTTTTGGGACAACAGTTTGGATACAGATACAGCATAATGTAACCAAACAACATATTTGGATCAAAACTGTTAATTGCTCAAACATGGTTGATTGGACAGTAACTGTATGAAATGATTTTTTTATCATTCTTTGAACATTCTTCTCAGTTGCCTTTTCAAATACCAGTACATATTGCTTAAAAACTTATTGATGAAAACGCAGTTATTATCTGCTGACTGCACACTATGTCTACAGTAACAACCCTCTGAATGCACCATATCTGCATTGTTTTGTCACCAAATTACATAGTTTAGGTTTGTTGATGCATTACTGCAATTACATGTGTATAAAATAGATAACTGCAATATGTTTTACAGACATCTGCAATTTCATTTTATTTGACAGAGACACAACACTGTTGCATATTTTGCACACACACAAAACAAGAGTGTTCGGAGGAACACATGTGTCACCTGCTTGCAGCTGACACAAAAACTTATTGTTAATATGAAAAAGGGGAATAACTCAAAAAATATTGATGCTAGAGTTGTGGCTTTTGGGCATGACACTTCCTATTATCATGCTTGTTCCATGTGTGAAATTTGAAAATGATTAGTTTAGAAATGACAGCCAAAAAAGAAAGTGTTACGGACAGGCGGACAGACAGACGGACGTACAGACATACAGACAGACGACGGAAAAGTGATCCCTAAGTGACACACTGCCTCTCGGCAGGTGACACAAAAAAGAAAAACGTGTAATTATTATTAATTCTGATGAAGCTTTTGTACAGTCTGATGTAGACCCAGTTTTAATCCTTTCCCTGTTGTATATATTCATGTAAGAAATAATGACATCATGAATATTAATTCTTCATAATGGCATATGAACACATGGAATTTAAGCTCAGGCAGAAGCTTTAGAATCAGATCTATATTACACCATAAGCAATCAAAGCAGACCCTGATCAGACGGCTTCTAGGAGCTGGCTGGTCTGGGTCTACTCTGTTTGCACATGCGAGAAAACACGTTTATATATGAGGGAAAGGGTTAAAAGTATAAAAAATAAATTAAGTATTTATTCTTAATCTTATATTATTGTTTATCTGTAATCTATTTATAAGCATACTATTCTTATCTTAGCTTGTTAAAAGTCATTATTTCAACATTTGCCTTGTGGACTTGAAACATATCGACTGAGTAACATTAATCATTACTGTGTAGTGTGTACCTCTGGTGTCCCGAAACAAAAAAGTCGTACCTTTTGTCGAATTATGCGCGATTTCAGTTCTACTGTGCAACAGTATTCAAATTAAATTTAAGAATACACAGTCCAAGTGAAATAATTAAAAGCAGAGTGAAACGGTAATTAAAATTTAAACAATTCTTACCTGGTTTATCGATCAGCCATATTTGAAAACACAGTCCGAGATCACGTGATACTTTGCAAAATTTCCCGTGACATCACAGTCTCTAAATTTCGGTCTCCCTAAATAGCACCGAGAAGCGTCCACTGTGGATATTCAGAGGATTTGTTAAACAAAGATGTTACATGGCAAGCAATGAAGAGACTCATATGTGACTCATTTTCCGCACTGAATGAGTTAAAACTATTCATACTGTATAGAGAGAAGCATGTGTGAGTGACTCATTTTCCGCACTGAATGAGTTAAAACTATTCATACTATACAGAGAGAAGCATGTGTAATAACTAATAAAGCATCATAATTATACTTCATGTATTTGTTTATTTCACTCATGTTTTAGATGTTGCCCCAGTTTTATTATCCAATGAGAAACACCTATTTCACGTAGAACAGACTGGGTGTGAAATAAGGAATTTGGCATTTTCCCTTTCTGTGGAAATTTGCGCATTCGCATTTGGTACAGGTATTAGACTTTTCCGAAATAAACATGGCAATTAAAATATGTCAAAACCAGAATTTTAATGTATTACGAAAATTACCAATTCAGGCGCGGAGTTAGAGGGGCGGAGCCGGCGTACGCCCACCCCCTAAAATTGCCAAAACATTTTTTTAGTAATATTTTAGATCTATATACAGTGAAATTTCTCTATAACCACCGCTAAATTGTGTTAATTAGTTGGTATTTAGAGCAGGTGGCTGCTTAAAGCAAGGTGAAAGTAAAACAGAACGCTCCCATAGGAGCATTCTGTTTAACTCTCACCTTGCTTTAAGCAGCCACATCCAACCTGCAATTTTTTTCTGCAAATTTGTTTCAAGCGAATGTTTAATGATTACAAATCTTAAAACGTTGATCATTGCTTAATGCAGGCAAACATTAATACCGACGAGTTACTATAGTCCTGCATTAAGCTACCACCTGCCTAAAGACGAAGAACTGTACTGTTTATTTACTTTTTTAAAACTATTTATGTGCCTTTTAAACTATTTATGTGATATTTTGGTCTGGCTAATGGCATATGTACCATATCTAAAGCGACAAGTTAAAAAGTAAATAAGGTCGGTATTAGAAAGCATGAACGTTCAATACACGAACGATAAATCAGCTACTTGACCCATAAGTAGATGGACCTCCTCTAAGACAGGTTTTACTGCTGACAAAAGAGAGATCAGACCAGATACAAATTTAATTAACCATTTACCAGAGCTACATATAACTAAACTCGTCAATTCTCCACCAAACCCTTTGTTGTGACTGCTTTGGGAATCATCTGTAACATGAATATTGATAGAGTAAATGATTAAGAAAACTGGAATGCCTAGCCATGGCAGAAACCGTAGAGTCAGATCTATATCATTCCATTAGTCTACTCTGTTGGAAAAGGCGGGAAAATGTGTCTCTATCAATTAACGGTTCACTAATGTCCCCCTAGATTATTTTTTAAACCTAATCTCTTGGAATAAATCTACCACAAAGGAGCATGAAGCATGAACTATAGAAAAGAAATTTAGAATTGTGTAGTTTTGAAACCATTGTGATAAATAGAGCATTTGCTTTATAAAGCAAATGCTATATTTATCACAATGGTTTCAAACAATGACTTGTAGAGAGGTGTCAAAAGGTGCCAGTAGGGGAGAATGTGTTAAATGACTCAACCATACGTAGAAACGTTTTTGACGCATTTGCAAGCATAGCAGACCAAGATCAGACGGCTCCCGTCCCATTACAGCCTGTTGTTTTTGTCTATATCATATCTCAGACAATGCTTTAATAACAGCAAAGTATTCATTTGTTTATTCGGGATTTTACCGGGGTTGGTTTTACGCCACAGGCCAATCGATGCAACTCGTTTGGGTACACCATACGGGATACAGAATAACTCGGAATTTCATAAGAATATAAACTGTTTGACATTCTAATTATGTCAGCACCGTCCGAAGCCTGAAATAGAATATAAATTCTGAAGGGAGGTGATCCCACGAAAGCAACATTGCAACACAAAAAGAGTAAAGTGCAGACTCGGTTTTATTCTGTTCATGAGCAGTAATTGAAAGTGCAACACTGCTCACGTCCCCTAGCACCGGCTTAAGCGGTATTAAATTTTCAGAACAAGAAATACTGAAACCCATGATCTCGAAGGATCAGAAGGTATAACAACACTGAGAATGAAGATTATTTCTATCAACAAGTGGGTTCTTCTATGACGTAATTGTTTGAACAGCAAGAGGGAACGACTCCTATGTGCTATGATAGTTCATTAAACCCTTTTCCTCATATAAACGCGTTTTCACGCATTCACGCATTTGGACGCTAGTCATTATCAGTCTTACAGCTACGATATCGCATCTAAGTAGACCCAGATCAGACGACTCCTATAGGAGCCGTCTGATCAGGGTCTGCTCTGTTTGCTTGAACCTTTACATTGTGCATGCCTGCAAAGACATCACTTGTTAGACACTTGATGGACAAAGAGAGTATAGCAAAACGGTGAAAGTGGGATAAGGACGAGGTTGGGTACCCATAAACCAGGTTTACGTCCCCCAGTAGCCTTTTTTGGTTGCTGGCCGTTCCAAGGCGGCACTCCTGCTTTCAGCCTACGGTCAATTTTGTGGTTTAATATGCTTAATGTTTAATGTGTTTCGTCTTGATATGCGTCCTGTTATGTTTTGTCTTGTGGCTTTACCGTTTCTTGTTTGATGGTGTTTGGTGCGGTGTCATTTCGTGTGTGGCTCTCCCTGTTTGACTATTTTTCCATATTTGCATTCAAGATGTCTGCAAAACTTCTACTTGCATTTCGGGACGAGCAGGGAAACGACACTGTTGCTAGAAAAGAAATGAATCCGCTTGAAGTGTCTCTGTGAGACCAGATTGGCCAGTCATGCGAACTCCCTCTATAACTTTAAAGCCGCCTACACTACTGTAGTATGTGTACTCAATGTGCGAGAAGGAGACGCCAATGTGCGCAGTTATAGATGTAGCATCCTTGGGTTAGACTTTAAAAATATCGTCTCCATGGTAGTTGTGGAATTCGTGCTTAAGGGTATAAAAAAAACTTAGTTTAGGCAGTCAGAGAGAGCCGGGTTCTTATAGCAACCTTCCGAGTCGAGCAAACGACGCTGTGTCGATGAGGATGAGCTGTACTACAAAGCAGTGACCATGGCCGAAACGCAGAAAGGGCTCCTTCAAAGCCAAGAATAGCTCACAACCACCGCTACCGTGGCAAAGTTCCCACAGATTCTGTATCGGAATACTGGAAACGGGCAATATAATATCCGTTCTTTTACCATCTGGTTGTAGAAATGGAAGACCGCATTGTAATGGCCAAAGATAGATTCAAAGCACAGTGCATTGTATCTGATATCAGGCCTTGTTCATTGAAAGCTTCAGACGCGAAGTTGGCCACTGGAGAGTAAGGTGGTGTTCGGAAGAAACATCCCCTTCTCACCTCAGTACGGCATTAACAGACACAAACAAACCTCTGGGCAGACATTTTCACGTGACTGGTGCTTATCACTATGCCAGTCTCAACATTCTCAACTGAGAGGCAGTTCAGTAACATAAGAAGGGTGAAGCTGCTATGTCCGCTGAACGTCAGTTTGAACTAGCAATGTTTTATGTTACATACATAATGGACATTGCCACTGACAATGATTTCATACATGGCAAAAAGGACTGATAATAGACTTTTTTTTTAGACAAATTGATTATCATGAACATGATCGATGCTCTTATTTGTTTGATATTAAGCCTTACTTCAGAAACACACTCTGCCGAGTAAAGGGTTTATATTTTGAATTTCCGTACTAAATCTAGCTCCTCAGAACGCCCAGAATACACCAATATTTCCCAAATTTTCGGGAGAGGGTTGGCGGGCACAATTATGAATCAACATGAATAGAGGGCAAGCTACGTCCCTGTCATCTACATGATTTAAAATTTATAATGAACTATGAAAGGTGGAACATTGCAGCCATTTTAGAAAGTAAAGAAACAGATCTATCAAATTCCGTTGGCAAAAAAAGCAGACCCTTGTCAGACGGCTACAGTTGTAGCCGTCTGATCTTGGTCTACCCTGTTTGAAAATGCGTGAAAACACGTTAATATGAAGGATTAAACATATACAATGGCGATCGATAAAATCAGTAGATAGTCGGTTGTGGGTCGAGCGCCACCTATATATTGAATTTGAAACTACAAAAGGTCCCCGATTTACTTAAGCTGCTTGAACACATTTTCGACGTTTGTTATGATATATGCACAGTGCATCTTGCCTGAAAGCCCGTTATTTATTTTTAGCTCACCAGAGCACAAAGTGCTCAAGGTGAGCTATTGTGATACCCCTGTGTCCGGCGTCCGTCGTCCGTCTGTCCGTCTGTCTGTCCGTCAACAATTTCAAATGACTTCTTCTCTGAAACCGACTGCCCAATTGTAACCAAACTTGGTCAAATACATACTGTGGGTGGATGCTTTAAAAGTTGTTAAAAGATAGTGGGTGGGGCCATCGGTCTTTTGCCATGGCAACCGTACACAATATCTAGAAAAATCTTCTTCTCCAGAACGACTTGTCCGATTTGAATATAGTTTTCACCAAAATGTTTCTCAGTTGATAGACTTCAAAAGTTGTTATAAGAAATTTGATCCGGCCAAAAACATGGCCGCCAGAGGGCGTGGTCATGTTTTCCATATATGGTAATATGGAATTTTCATAGGAAAATCTTTAAAAATCTTCTTCTCTGAAACTGTAAAGCCTAGACCTTTGATATTTGGTATGTAGCATGATCTTATAGTCCTCTACAAATATGTTCAAATTATGACCCCCGGGCCAAAAATGGCCCCGCCCAAGGGCTTATCAGTTTTTCATAGGAAAATCTTTAAAAATCTTCTTCTCTGAAACTGTAAGGCCTAGACCTTTGGTATTTGGTATGTAGCATGATCTTATGATCCTCTACAAATATTTTTCAAATTATGAACCCCGGGCCAAAAAATGGCCCCGCCCAAGGGCTTATCAGTTTTTCATTGGAAAATCTTTATAAATCTTCTTCTCTCAAACTGTAAGGCCTAGACCTTTGATATTTGGTATGTAGCATGATCTAATGGTCCTCTACAAAAGTGGTTCAAATTATGACCACCGGGCCAAAAATGGCCCCGCCCAAGGGCTTATTACTTTTTCATAGGAAAATCTTTAAAAATCTTCTTCTCTGAAACTGTAAGGCCTAGACCTTTGATATTTGGTATGTAGCATGATCTTATGGTTCTCTACAAATATTGTTCAAATTATGACCCCCGGGCCAAAAATGGCCCCGCCCAAGGGCTTATTAGTTTTTCATAGGAAAATATTTAAAAATCTTCTTCTCTGAAACTGTAAGGCCTAGACCTTTGATATTTGGTATGTAGCATGATCTTATGGTCCTCTACAAATATTGTTCAAATTATGACCCCGGGCCAAAAATGCCCCCCCCCCCCCCCCGGGCTTATCAGTTTTTCATTGGAAACTCTTTAAAAATCTACTGAAACTGTAAGGCCTAGACCATTGATATTTTGTATGACTAACATGATCTAATGTAGCTGTGGCTTGTGGTCCTCTGCCAAGAATGTTTAACTTACGACCCTGACCACTGGGCGAAACTTGGCCCTGCCTCAGGGCTTATCAGTTTTTCATGGGAAAAATATGAAGTATTATTTTTCTCTGAAACCATAAGGCTTAGACTTTTAATTAATGGCATACTGCTTTGCCTTGTGGTTCTCTACCAAGGTTGTCCACATGATTTCTTGTGGTCAAAAATGGCCCCGCCCCTGGGGTTATCTCAGGTGAGCGCTTCAGGGCCTCATGGCCCTCTTGTTCCAACACAATCACGTGCACTTTCATGTGGAAGCTATATTTGTGTGTGTGAGTATATAATTATCGCACTGAAATACGTAAAGCATTAGCATATAAAAACAGAGCAGTAAGAGTACCTCATTGGAACGGTCAGTAGACAAATAAAGGCTACTGGAGGCTTAAACAAGGTTTGTTGGTACCCAACCCCACGCTAATCCCAGCTTCACCAAGTGAAAATGTAAAGCAACACCCGTCCCTCTAGAAAACTTGAGTAACGATGCCAAGACAAGACAATATTTATGAAATACGAATAATAATACGAAAACAATACGAATTTGTGAATAAACATAGGTGTCTTTATATTGCTTAATGCTGGATGAAAGTAACACAGAAGCTTTCTGTACAGCATTCATCCTGCATCAAGCCACCACATATCTTTAAGAACAAGAATAATACCTCGTTTTTCGGTGGTCGCTTTTGAGGGGTTTACTGTAATTCTGAATTATCAACACAATCCAGTGATAAATGTGTTTAATTTGAGCCGTTGCAAACTGTTACAAACAGTACTTTTCCTCTAAACTAAAATTTTAGTAATAATCAGAACGCTAAGACAGGTGGCAGCTTAATGCAGGGTGAAAGTCATGCAGAAAGCTCCTCTGTGTGACTTTCAACCTGCATTAAGCTGCCACCTGTGTAGTAAAACCCCTGTAAACCGGAGTTCTAGTAAAGAAGAAGTTAGATACTGTCTTGCAGGTGGCTGCTTAATGCAGGGTGAAAGTCACATAGACAGCTCTTATGGGAGCTGTTTGCACGACTTTTACCCTGCATTAAGCTACTACATGTCTCCAAGACCGATATTTATACTAAATTTAACGTGCGGTTTAGAGGGGTTTTACTATATACCCCTCCTTACTCGTCCGGTTTAGAGGGGTTTTACTATATACCCCTCCTTACTCGTCCGGTTTAGAGGGGTTTTACTATATACCCCTCCTTACTCGTCCGGTTTAGAGGGGTTTTACTATATACCCCTCCTTACTCGTGCGGTTTAGAGGGGTTTTACTATATACCCCTCCTTACTCGTCCGGTTTAGAGGGGTTTTACTATATACCCCTCCTTACTCGTCCGGTTTAGAGGGGTTTTACTATATACCCCTCCTTACTCGTCCGGTTTAGAGGGGTTTTACTATATACCCCTCCTTACTCGTGCGGTTTAGAGGGGTTTTACTATATACCCTCCTTACTGTGGTCCTTAACCGTTTACTCCATGGATATTCATGTAACAAATAATAATATCATGAATATTAAGTAGATTAGTTGTTTAAATAGCATATCTAGGCACATGAATTTTTGGCCATGGCAAAAGCTGTAGAATCATATTTTTATTATATCATCAGAAAACAGAGCAGACCGTGATGTGGGTCTTCTCAGTTTGCAAAGGCGTCGAAATGGAGTAAAGAGCTAATTTAGTGTTATATTTAGCCCTTCTTCTACTGAAAATGGAATGTTTACTCAAAGTATTATCTACTGAAACTTTTACCGACTTCCAACTCGTTACTAATGACAACGAGTCAACCAATAGCTGTTTACAAATGTCAAACAGACCGTGTTCAGCATAAAAAGGGTTTAGTGTGAAAAAATGAAGGTAGATCTACATCGTCAATAATTGTGCGGTTCACTGATGAATCTCTGTGCCTGTTATCAGCTATATTATACATGATACAATTCTATTTATGATACGTTCCCATTCCGGCATGCTCATCTGGCGCATTAACCCATTTGCTCCCACGATCCCATATATATGAGACATAGGCATAATGCGGCGTCTGATCAGGGTTACACTGTTTGTTGATAGGAATTTCAATATAAAACAAAACGAAATTGAAAATTTAGGCCAGGCCTCCGTTACATAAAACATGGACTAATCCAATATATAAACATAGAAGAATCCACTGGGCGCACATGGGTTAATCAAACATTTACTTGATGAATAGTGATGTAAGAAATAATGATGTCAATTCAGGGTGACCATAACTTTGAGAAAAAAAATCCTTAGATTTCAATTTTTTTCAATCGAAGCGCGCGATTCTGAATATTTGTCTGTTTTTGCGACTCGCGCGCTTTGATTAACCCTTTATTCCATAGATACTCATTTCAACACATTTAATCTATTCCTCCACTCAAGAAAGTAGTTACACTTTAGTCATGAATATGTACCATAAGAAATATCTATGGAGTAAGGGTTAAATATATGGAACATAATTCAAATTGACTATGAAAAAACAACACTAATACACATGTTTAAAAGTTTTTGTACTTTATTTGTTCAACAAATAGGCTACAACTGAATATTTATTTATGGTATTGATTACAGGTTGCAGCTCAAGGCAAGATGAAAGTAAATCAGAAAGCTTTCTGCTTTACTTACATCTGTCTTTAAGCAGTAACCTGCAGTAACCAAAGTTTGATGCAGGTTATTTGCACTGATGGCTATGAAGGAAAATTACAGCATTGAAAGTGTCAAATTTATAAAAAGTACTACATCTTAGTATCTCATTATGTAGCTACATTTAATAATTAAAAGAATACAGGTTGCAGCTAAAAGCAATATGAAAGTAAAGCAGAAAGTTTTGTGCTTTGCTTACATCTTCCTTTAAGCAGTAACCTGCTAACTAAAGCTAAAGCTCATTTAACTATGAATGCATTCTTCATTTATTCATAATTTTGACCTTATTTTAAATATGCTTTAACTTCTATTTTTATTTGCAGATTGTAACTTTAAATTTGAAAATGTAAAGATCTTGCTTTGAATTTATATTCTGATTGAGTGTTTCTTCTTCAAATTATCTAAAAGTTGGTTTATAACCCAATTATGTTAACATGTGTGGTTTGTCCGCCTTGACACATTTGGCAGTGGGTTCTGGGTCTACGCTGTTTGAAAATACATGAAAACAGTTTATATTAGAGAAAGGGTTACATCTTTGAATGCTTAAATTTTAAGATGGAATGACCCGTCATTGTTTAACTGTAGATCCCATTCATTATATAATAAGACTTAAATTTGCTATATGATTTTGAATAATAAACAGTGAAGACCCTGTCAGAGGGTTGTTTTTTTAGCTATATATATTGTCTGGGTCTACATTTTGCAAATGTCAGTACTTTTATTCCCAGCATTCAAAGATTTTAACAATACAAACTATTTGTTTTGAATACTGAAAATGAATTGTGTTAGACAGTTGGAGTCATGAATATTAATTAGATTATAATGGAATATGAACACACGCCTGTTTGATCATGGTTGATACAGTAGGGTCAGATCTATATTAATTCAGAGCGCCAGATAAGATACGTAAACTAAAAAAATCAAGAATAACTCCTTTATGTCTCCACCAAACCCTATACTGTGACGACTTTCTTCGAGACGATTCTAAAGAGTGGTCACAGTATAGTATAGGGTTTGGTGGAGAAATGACGATTTGAGTACATGTATTTGGGTAAATACCTTTATCGATAGCTGTGTATATTATTTCATTGACAAAGAGAACAGCCCTTATCTGACGGCTCCTATGCAAATCTATTTTAGGTAAAGTTTTAACTTTTCCTTCATATAAACGCCTTTTAATTCCTTTCCAAGCAGAGAAGAATCGGATCAGACGGCTCCTGTAGGATCTGGCTCTACCCTGCAAAGGCGTGGAATTGCATTTGTATGAATAAAATGTGATAGCTTATTGCAGGAGGACAGAAATAAAGAAAACTGCACAAGAACTTACTGCAATGCGCATGCCCTGCATTAACTAACAAACTGATTTTAATCTTCATGTGTATAACCCTTTCCTTCATATAAACGCCTTTTCACACATTTACAAACAGAAAAAATCCAGATCAGACGGCTCCTATAGGAGCCGTCTGATCAGGATATGCTCTGTTTGCTTTTGAAACTAGTTATAGTTTAGAGGAAAAGTACTGTTTGTAACAGTTTGTAACGGCTCAAATTAAACACATTATCACTGGATTGTTTAAGCCTCCAGTAGCCTTTATTTGTCTACTGACCGTTCCAATGCGGTACTCTTACTTTTACCACATGGTCTGCTTTGTTTTTTATATGCTAATGCTTTACGTATTTCAGTGCGATAATTATATACCCACACACCCACACACAAATATAGCTTCCACATGCAAGTGCACGTGATTGTGTTTATGATGTATTGGAAAAATAAATAACGGGCTTTCAGGCAAGATGCACTGTGCATATATCATAACAAACGTCGAAAATCTGTTCAAGCAGTTGAAGTAAATGGGGGACCTTTTGTAGTTTCAAATTCAATATATATGTGGCGCTCGACCCACAACCGACTATCTACTGATTTTATCGATCGCCATTGCATATGTTTAATCCTTCATATTAACGTGTTTTCACGCATTTTCAAACAGGGTAGACCAAGATCAGACGGCTACAACTGTACATAGCCGTCTGACAAGGGTCTGCTCTTTTTGCCAACGGAATTTGATAGATCTGTTTCTTTACTTTCTAAAATGGCTGCAATGTTCCACCTTTCATAGTTCATTATAAATTTTAAATCATGTAGATGACAGGGACGTAGCTTGCCCTCTATTCATGTTGATTCATAATTGTGCCCGCCAACCCTCTCCCGAAAATTTGGAAAATATTGGTGTATTCTGGGCGTTCTGAGGAGCTACATTTAGTACGGAAATTCAAAATATAAACCCTTTACTCGGCAGAGTGTGTTTCTGAGTAAGGCTTAATATCAAACAAATAAGAGCATCGATCATGTTCATGATAATCAATTTGTCTAAAAAAGTCTATTATCAGTCCTTTTTGCCATGTATGAAATCATTGTCAGTGGCAATGTCCATTATGTATGTAACATAAAACATTGCTAGTTCAAACTGACGTTCAGCGGACATAGCAGCTTCACCCGTCTTATGTTACTGAACTGTCTCTCAGCTGAGAATGTGAGACTGGCATAGTGATAAGCACCAGTCACGTGAAAATGTCTGCCCAGAGCTTTGTTTGTGTCTGTTAATGCCGTACTGAGGTGAGAAGGGGATGTTTCTTCCGAACACCACCTTACTCTCCAGTGGCCAACTTCGCGTCTTAAGCTTTCAATGAACAAGACCTGATATCAGATACAATGCACTGTGCTTTGAATCTATCTTTGGCGATTACAATGCGGTCTTCCATTTCTACAACCAGATGGTAAAAGAACGGATATTATATTGCCCGTTTCCAGTATTCCGATACAGAATCTGTGGGAACTTTGCCACGGTAGCGGTGGTTGTGAGCTATTCTTGGCTTGAAGGAGCCCTTTCTGCGTTTCGGCCATGGTCACTGCTTTGTAGTACAGCTCATCCTCATCGACACAGTGTCGTTTGCTCGACTCGGAAGGTTGCTATAAGAACCCGGCTCTCTCTGACTGCCTAAACTAAGTTGATTTTATACCATTAAGCACGAATTCCACAACTACCATGGAGACGATATTTTTAAAGTCTACCCAAGGATGCTACATCTATAACTGCGCACATTGGCGTCTCTTCTCGCACATTGAGTACACTTACTACAGTGGTGTAGGCGGCTTTAAAGTTATAGAGGGAGTTCGCATGACTGGCCAATCTGGTCTCACAGAGGACTCTTCAAGCGGATTCATTTCTTCTCTAGCAACAGTGTCGTTCAGTTTTGAACCAGATCAGATACTGTATACTAGGCGTCTGATGTGGCTACAAACTGTTTGCAAATAACATTAACTACTGGACTTGTTTTCTACTGAAAAGTGTGCTCTGTGTACTTATGGCATTATATGTTATAGATCTGATCTGATTCTACACGTTTTTGTCGTATGTATTTGGTATTTGGGTTCTTTTACTCAGAGCAATTAGGGTTTTCCTTTACCTTGGAGTTTTCGGAGATGTTACATCCCCTTCATCGGCAAGAGGAAGACCCAAATAATCATGCCAGAACCAGAGCAGAGAAACCACTTTGCATGTAAATAAAATCTAATTAGTATTGATGATATTATTTATTACTTGAATATCCGTGGGGCAAATGTACTTTGTAGACAGATCACTGCAAAAATATATAAAGATAAAAACCATCAACGACAAACAAACACACCTCGGCGACAAGGGGAAACATCAAACAAAAATACAAACAAAAGACAAACAAAATAGACTGATGACAAACAAGTAGGCTAAGAATTGATGGTTGTTTTTGTTGTCGACATTCATGTGTTCTATTTGAAACACCTGCATGAGGAGCCGTCTGATCTTGGTATTCCCTGTTTGCAACGACATGAAAAAGCATTTATATATCGGAAACAGTTAACATTTGATCCCGCTAAAGGTATGGTAACTTTTCAACTTTATGTCTTGTTTCCGGCTCAATTTACATTTAATTTTGATTACAACTGTCAATGAAAACTAACCCATATCTACTCTGTAAAATCTTGTCAACACAGGTGGTTGCTTAATGCAGGACAAAAGTAATACAGAAAGCTCCTAAAGCTACCACCTGCCTTACAGATCCATAATTAGACCTAATTTTAATGGTCTTCAATGGCCGCTTAGGACGGGTACTATACTTTTAACTAGCCAGTGGCAAATGTAAAGCCATTTCCAAACGCCGGAGAACTTTTCAATGGGGGTTATTGTTAATCTGTAAATTATCTCCTTGATAGATAAGTACAAAGGTATACCAAATGATAAGTAGGTCTTTTCTATCTCATTACAGTAGAACTTCATCAAAAACAGGTCTAATTATGTGTCAGTAAGGCAGGGGGTAGCTTAGTGCAGGTCGAAAGTAATGCAGAAAGCTCTTTCTGAAATACTTTTGCCCTGCACTATCCAACCTCCTGCTTTTGTTATGGGGTTGTAAGGCAGAATATCTAATTACAGTAAATCATAATATCAGTGTTCATTGGTTAGACAAGTGTGAGGTTGGGCGCCCCTAAACCGATTTAACCCCCCCCCCCCCAGTAAACTATTGTCAATGACCGTTCAAATGCGGTACTTTCATCTTCCCCTATCGTTTGTTTTGTCTTTGTGCGTCTCTTTGTGTTTTGATATATATTTACATTTGCTTTTTCTTGTTGTGGTGCTCTTCGGGCGGCTGTGTGTTTGTATGTGGTGTTTCCTGTATGACTCATACTTGTACTTTCATATTGACTGGAGAGATGCAACATCTAATACTCCATGGTATTTAGGCATTACAAGTTTCATTGCATTTCATTGCAATGTTGTCATATGTGGAAGTAGTTTGGGCAACAAATCTTAGTACATTGGATCCTCGATATCTTTAAGGGACCATACAAATTACCTCGTGGTAGCAAGAATTCAAGTGTCTCTATTTCTAGCTTGGAACCTTTCTCAATGTGACAGCTTTATGCAGTTTGAAAGTAATGCTGAACTCTCCTGTAAGAGCTTTCAGCATTACTTTGTGACCTGCATCAAGCTGTTGCATGTCTTTATAGATCTCTACAGTGGTGAAGTTTAGAAGATGTCTGCATTACAAACGTTGCAAGGGACTGAGTTTTGAACTCGAGTTGTATTGAATTTCAGTTATCCGAGTTCGAGATATCGAAGTTCAATTGTATTTCAAAACTAAGAGACTAACCGACCGACAAACTGACCCTCCTACATGTTCCTATGGGGTACAACACGTTTTTATCTCTGCTTGAATGGTTTGATTGGGTTGAATACACTGAATAGGTTATTTGTCGACATTACAGGAAAAGCAGTTCTTTGACCCAGGTCTCATTTAGATGGAGGCAGGCCATTTTCGTTCGACTCCGCACAGGGACTGTAGTCTCAGAAAACACACGAGGAAAATAGGGATGGTGGACACTGCAGATTGTCAATGTGGATCTGAGGAATAAACTCCTCTCCATACCAAACAGTGCTGTCCAAATCTTGAGGAGCATAGACAGAAAGTTTGGGCCACTGACGTGTCTCTCCAAACTTTGATGCGGACAACCTACGCCAGATGGCACTATTATTACTATTATTACTACTATTACTAGCACGGAAGAGACTTATTCCAGGTCCAACAAGAATAACCATTTGAGAACAAAACATTATCGGCTATAATAATAATTCGTGACTCTGATTTATAATGTCAACATTTTTTCCAGATGAAATGCATTTTTATTGCTGATAAAAATGAGCAATAGTTTTGTACGGCGAGTGTTATTGCAACTGCAGTAGTGACGTGGTTAACGGATAATTCTGTTCTGTCTTTTGATTGGTCAATGACAGTTATTGACAGCGTTTGTGTATTTTTACTGGTTGAAAGAGTGCCGACTCACTCTGAAGTATTCCGGCGCTGCTGTCTATAAATACAGGCGCGCCAAACGTTTACCACTTCCACTTCCATCTTAGTCATTTAGTAACATCTTCCTTTTGAGACGAAAACCACTATTTAAGAAAATGCAAAGCCCTTCAAAACGGTACAGAATAAGGAAGTCCCGACACACGACAAATTGATTCTTCAAAAGTCATTATCATATTTGAATTACTTTAAGCAAATCAGTTTAAACATTTCTTTCCGAGCTATTGTTTACATCGAAGCCAACTACGTCACTGCTGCAGATTTTATATTCATTTTAAAGGTTGCAGTTAGATCTAAACCTAGACCTAGCCATAGTTACTATAGTTATTTGATATCTAGATCAACTGGTGTATTTGTACACTGGGTCTTTAACTCATTAAAACTTCACGTGGATCTCATTCACATCGACTTTAATCGTGCATTCCAAATCCGGTATGCTTAACCTGAAACTGTCGCCTGCTACACATATGGATCCGTCAGATAGATCTTGGAGCAAACACTAGTGAAAGTGAGGTCCGTCCGGTTACTATATTATGGATACATCGATCCCATTGAATACACAGTCAATGAAACGCTTTCCCACTTCACCTGCTGCTGAATCCACCATTCCAATTGAAGAAGTCATAATCGGCCAAAACGCTTATCCGGTCCAGCCAGCCGCAGCTGGCCCGGGACACAACCCCAGTATATCTTGGAGTTGAAGACTGTCGCTCTATTGCTGGTGCCATGAAAGGGTCGTTTAGGGATGATCTGCGTTCTGTTTATAACTTTTTTCTTGACAAACATTTCCTTACACCTTTACAATCTGGTTTTGTCCCTAGAGACTCAACAGTTAATCAGTTTACATTTATGTACAACACATTCTGTAAGGCTGTAGATGAAGGGAAAGAAATAAGAACTGTTTTCTTCAACATAACCAAAGCATTTGATCGTGTTTGGCACAAGGGGCTCCTAACTAAATTAAATGTAGCTGGCATAACTGGTTCATTGCTAAAATGGTTTTCGAAATATCTTCAAATAGAAGACAGCGTGTCATTATTCCTGGTGTCAAATCAGACTGGTTATCCATCCAAACTGGTGTCCCACAATGCTCTATTTTGGGTCCATTATTATTTTTCTCGTTTACATAAATGATATAACCAAAGATATCCAATCAAACATTAAACTATATGCTGATGACACTAGTCTTTGCCTTATCGTTGAGTATCCACACGCCGCCGCAGTTACTCTAAATTCTGATATTGTAAAAATTACAGAATGGGCTAAAGCTTGGTTGGTAACATTTAACCCAACAAAGACTGAATCTTTCGTTATATAACGGAAAAAGCATAAAGCAAGTCACCCTCCATTAGTAATGATGTAAGGGCATATAACAGAGGTTGATTTCCATAAACATCTAAGAATATTTCTATCTAACGATGGTAACTGGCATAAACAAATCGAACAAATAAAAGCGAAGGTCTCGTCCCACACAAGCAACAACCCGTACCCAGTGATTTCCACACTACTTCACCCAGTCGTCGCTCAACACAAGAATCACTATAATACTATACATGTACATTGGCTTAATTATTATCCAAGAACGTGTCACTTCTTAACTTGAAGCATTTATATGCATACGTAGATAAATTTCTTAACTCAATTTCGTTTCTTGATTGAAAAATATCAATAAATTTGAACATATTCGGATATCTCCAGTATGATTGTTTTATGTAAATTTTCCGTAGATTGTTATAAAGAGGACAGTCCAACAAAAAGTGATATTCATCCTCAAGGATGTTACACAACTGACATTTTCTATCCTGGCGTGGCGTGATCCCTAATAACAGTATACCATAACAAATGAGTTCAATGGGTAGACAAGTTCATTATTGCCTGGAGAGAGGCGAGTGAAAATTGGGCCACTATTACCCCATGGCAATCAGACATACCAAGTTTCATTGTAATTCCATGTCATATGTGGAAGTACAGGGTGTCCAAGAAAAAAAGTAACCCAATTTCAATTCCATATTTCTTTAAATCTATTCTGTCGATAGAAAAGTTTTATATACCAGTGTTTAGGTACAACAGTGGTTCACATTTGTGTAAAGTTACAACTTGAATGCCTTTACAGATTTTGCATAAATACTGAAGGCATCCTGTTTTCACTTTTCCCAGAAATTGGATTTTCATCACATTTACCCTGTTGATAATATATTGTATAGCGGATAACCAATATAACTCTTTTTGTACCCAGAATAATACATACACGTGTGTTAGTGGCATTTGTCATATCCAAGTATTAACTCTTCCACGTTTACTGTACTTTTAGTTGTTAACGAATAATTCATACCCGTACAATTTGTGCATAGATAGACAGGTATTTTATTTTGTTGCCTATGTTCAGAGATAACAAACAATTCTCAAAATGTTAAGCAGCCAATGAAAAAATGGAATCGTTTTAATGGACAGGGCTCTCGAAACAGATTATCTTTTGAACAGTATTACGGTACTTGTTGAAATTATAATTACAGTAAAACCTCTCTATAACGACCACTAAATTGTGTTAATTAGTTGGTATTTAGGGCAGGTGGTTGCTTAAAGCAAGGTGGAAGTAAAACAGAACGCTCCTATTGATCTGGATCTACTCTGTTTGCAGATGCGTGAAAAGACGTTTATATGAAGGAAAGGGTTAGATCTGACCCATGCTGAAACAATGACTACTTGGCATTAAACCTAGTCAAAACTGATACAACGACAGCTAGAAAGTAGATCTGGCCAGCACTGATAAAATAACCATGACGAACATTGACAGAATGGCAGCTAGGAATTAAACCTAGCAAATACTGACACAAATTCATCATCATAAAATGACAGTACCGTTTATCCTCCGTCATAAATTAAAATTTTCAGACCCTAAAATCACCTTCAGAATACTAACTCCACTTATGGCTGTATCCTAAGCAATTAGACCCTTTCCCTTTCTATATTTAATCCGAATTTCAATACAAAATAATTATAAAGAAATATGGAAGGTGGAACATTGTTTGTTTGTGTTGATTTACGTCCGTTTCTGCTCACTATGGGCTAATTGGACGCCCCAGAGAGAGGGGAGAGGATACAGAGAAACCCGGGCGCGATGCCCTACTACATTGTAGCCATTTTAGAAAGCAAAGAAACAGATCTATCAAACTATATTAGCAAACAGAGTAGACCCTGATCCTCTAGGAGCCGTCTGATCTGGGTCTACTCTGTTTGCAAATGCGTGAAAACACGTTTATATGAGGGAAAGGGTTAAACCTGGCCAACACTGCCTCAGTGACAGGGAGTAAACCTGACCAAAACAGATTCACCATTTCCCTGTTCTGTGTTTATTCCAAATTTCAATACATACTGAATATTCATGGACAAAATATGCAATAAAGGCCCTCTGTGGGCTGTAGTATTTCTTATGTATATTCATGTAAGAAATAATGATATCATGATTATTGATTAATTTTTAAAGGCATTTCGAAAGGAATGTTGACCCATTAACCCCGTGCTGTGTAGTTTGGGTGCTGGCTCCCTGGCATTTAATACACACACTGATAAGGCGGGCTACTATCACAGAGGATCAAGGTATAATTGCATAACGTTATCTCTTATGGCCATTGTCCCTGACTGGACACTGCAAAAGCACTCCAGGGAATCATTAATCAGCTCAGCTGGACACTGTGTATTGGAGGGGGGGGGGGGGGGGGGGGGGGTTACTTATGAAGGAACTTTAAGTGGCATGAAATTTTTGCCCAAGCTGAATCTGTAGAATCAGATCTATATCATTCCATAAGCAAAAAGAGCAGACCCTAATCAGATGGCTCCTATCTGTTCGAAAAGACGTATTTATGGAGTAAAGGGTACGCAATACAATGATCTATAATTTTATTAATAGTATACCTTATCTAAGTACGCTCCCTCTCTACTTATGTAAAGGTACCAGTCACTATTTTGTGATAGTGTCTGCCTATATGGACCACTGTACTCGATAATTTTCGGAAATTTCCATAAGTATGGAAACATGTATAAACAAGCAACACAATTCTTAATTATATATTATTTATTAAATGTAAAAACAAAACAGTTTTTTTTTTCATTTTTCTAGTTTTTCTGATTAAAATAATAATTACTATTCAGCTTGATTAAACTTGATACAAAAACGTTTTTAGTAATTTAAGTAAATGCAATAAAAGACTTGCAGATTACTGAAAAAAGAGAAATACTTACTAAAGGAAGGTTATCACGGAACGACACAGAACTGCTAAAATACGTCTGTGAATTGAGAGAGGTGCGTTATACTATATTAAGAAATAGTACAGCACACAGCAGGCCTAATTGCATGATAGTGACCTACCAGTCAGCCCAAAAATAGTTTAAGGTTCTCAGCCTCTGGCTTCGGGCCTTAAACTATTTTTGGACTGACTTGTAGGTCACTATATGTATAGTTAATGTAATTAGGCCTCTAGTGGGCTGTACTATTTCTTATATATTGTCTTGAAATTACTAATGGCTAATTACACAACTGTCAGTCACACAAGAAAACAGAAACCTTCTAAGGATACTTCATTGCAGTCAAAATCAAGTTTGTGATAGTTAGTTCTCCTAACCCTTTACTTCATATACATGCACTTTCATGCCTTTGAAAACAGAACAGATCCAGATCAAACGCCCCAATAGGTGCCATCTGAAAAGGGTCTGCTCTGTTTGCTCATGAAACATAGATCTTATTCTACAGTTTCCATCATGGCTAAACTATCCTGTGTGTATGCCATTATAAAATTTAATCTAATTAGTATTCATTCAGTATGTCATTAATTTTTACATGAATATTCAACAGGGTAAACCTTAATCTTTTGAAATTAAGTAAGTTTCTTTTGCACCAAGTATTTCTTCTGTTGTTTTTTACTATTTCACAATCAGTGACAAACAGCTTGGATCAGTGACAAACAGCTTGGATCATGATAATTTGCTGAGATACTTTTCATCTAGGTCCTGTTACTGCTTACATAGAGTCTCAAAATGCACATAAACTGTGGGAAGTGTAAACCCTTTACTCCATGAATATTCATGTAAGAAATAATGACATCATCAATATAAATTAGAACTTTTTACAATGGCACATGAACACAGGAATTTTATGCTTTGAAACAAGACGAGTTTGTGAAACACTATGCCCCCAACATGAACTTTGATCTTAATGTATGACCTTGGCCTTAATAAGTCACCCCTAAAAATGTACGCCTCCATAAGTTGCACATGCATGCAAAGTTTGAAGTATGCATGTTGAATGCCGACAAAGTTATAGCAAATCTAATTTTGACCCGTAATTTGGCTTTTGACCATGATGTATCAACTTGACTTTAATAAGTCACCCCTAAAAATGTTTGCCTCCATAAGTTGCACATGCATGCCAAGTTTTGAAGTATGTACATGTATGTGCAATGGCTACAAAATTATCACAAACATTAAAGTTGAGGACAAACCAACCAACAGACAGACAGAGCAAAAACAAAATGCCCCCGAGGGCATAAAAAACTGTTGATCAAACAAAGTAGACCCTGATCAGCTCTTACAGGAGCTATCTGGTTTAGGTCTACTATGTTTGCAAAGGTGTAGAAAAGCGTATTTAAGGAGTAAAGAGTTAATGGGAGACGTGAAAATACCAAGGTCATCCCATCTTCAATAATGTTGACCCTAAATCGGACCCAATAGATATATGCAGTCACAAGCTTTGTCTCCATGCATGTTTTCTGAAGAAAAACTAATCACAGTATGTCTTTCATGAATATAATGTCTGGAAATCATTTTCCTATTTTAAGTTACAGTGACCTTGACCTTTATCTCACCCTTTCCCTGTTTATATGAGGAAAACGGTTAAAGTAAATTCAACCTTTGTCATTATAAGGCTGTGCACCCGAAAAAATGTATGGCAAAAACGCATGACAGGCAGACAGACAGATGACAAAATTGCTAAAGCAGTTGACAGTAGTCTAAATTGTGCAAAGTTTTATTTGATAAATCAATGTTCGATGTACAACAACAAAATACACACAGTGATGCATAATTATATAATATACTTCGCTGGACAAAGGGAGATCACTATAAATGATTAGCTGATAATAATACCAAGAATGTTACATGAATTCAACTCTTCACTCCATGAATATTTATGTAAGAAATAATGACATCATGAATATTAATTAGATTAATTGTTATAATAGTATATGAACACAAGAAGTTTTGGCTATAGCAGAAACTGTCATATCTGTATCACATATCATAGGCAAACGGAGCAGAACCCTCATCAGACAGCTCATACATGAGCCATCTGATCTGGGTCTTCCCTGTTTGCAAATCCATAGAAAGGCATATTTATGGAGTTAAAGGGTCAAGTTATAAAATCAAACATTAAAAATTCATAGTTCATTACCATACATACAACAAACTTGACAACAATCTTCAATGGAATCATACATCTATTTAATCCTTTTCTCCAAATAAATGCCTTTCATACCTTTGCAAACAGACTAGATCCAGATCAGATCCCTCCTGTATGATCTAGTTTGTTTGCTTATGACAGTATATAAATCTGATCCTACAGTTTCTGTCTAGCTAGCCCTTTCAATGCAAAATGCATTTTGTCCTCTCCGATTTTCTTTCAAAAGCATATCAAGCAGACTGGATCCTGATAAGATGCTGAGTTACTTAGAATCTCATCTGGATCCAATCTGTGTGCGAAGGTTATCACAGATTCACCTATGGCGGCGAAAGAGCTAAGTTAACCCATTACCTCATAGGCTATTTTTAGATTCATTACCTCATAGGCTATTTTTAGACCCATTACCTCATAGGCTATATTTAGACCCAAACTCTTTGAATTAATCTACCTAAAAGGAGCATTAATTAGAGTAAAGGAAAATTTTAGAATTTTGTAGAATAGAATCTATTGTGATAAATAGAGTATTTGCTCCAATGGAGCAAATGCTCAATTTATCACAATGGTTTCAAAAAGTGACTATTACAGAGACATAGAAAGGCGTATATATGGAGGAAAGGGTTCAAGAATGTTCATGAACTTTGTCCTGATAACCTTTTGAATCAGACAGCATTTTTTTTAGGTGAAGGTTACTTGGAGGTCAAAGGGTAAAGAGAAACCTAAAATGGTGTCCATAGGACACAAATCCCACAATGCAACTTTTGTCATAAACTTGACATAGGCAATGAATTATTATTCAAGGACAATAACTATGCATTTGCTGCACTCATATGGAAACTAAACCCAGGTGCACAACTGCCAAAAACAAACCATGTATACAAAGTTTAATAACTCTATGTCTATTGGTTAACCCTTTTCCCTTTTCTATATTTATTCCAAATTTTAATACCTACTGAATATTCATGGACAAAATAGTTATAATGAAATATCGAAGGTGGAACATCGTAGCCACTTCAGAAACTAAAGAAACAGATATATCAAACCAGCAAACAGAGCAGATCCTGAGCATACAGGAGCCGCCTGATCTTGGTCTACTCTGTTTGCAAATGTGTGAAAAGGCCTTTAAATGGAGGACAGGGTTAAGGAGTTATGCATGTCACCATTGGTGTAGGACATACAGACAATATGGAAAGACAAATGACAGACTAAGATCAATCTATATGCAATTTCCCTATAGGTTTGAGACATGTCAATCATGATTCTCAAGTCTACAGTTTCTTACCCCTTTCCTTGTTCTATGTTTATTCCAAATTTCAATACCTACTGAATATTCATGGACACAATAGTTATAATGAAATAGGGAAGGTGAAACATTGTAGCCATTTTAGAAACTAAAGAAGCAGATCTATCAAATTCCATTAGCAAACAGAGCAGACCCTGATCAGATGGCTCCTATAGGAGCCGCCCGATCTGGGTCTACTCTGTTTGCTGTTGTGTGAAAAGGCACTTATATGAGGGAAAGGATTAATAACAACAAGAGGGCCATGAGGCCCTGAAGTGCTCACCTGAGATAATAAATTTGAACAATCTTGGTAGAGGACTATTAAGTAATGATATCTACCAAATATCAAAGGTCCGTGCATTTTAGTTTAAGAGAAAAAGATGTTTAAAGAGCCTGGGGGCAGGGCCATTTTCGACCCAGGGGTTATAATTTGAACAATCTTTGTAGAGGACCATTAGATCATGCTACATACAAAATATCAAAGCTCTAGGCTTGACATTTTCAGACAAGACTTTCCTATGAAAAACTGATAAGCCCTGGGACAGGGCCATTTTTGACCCAGGGGTTATGTTTTGAACAATCTTTGAAGAGGACCAAATTAGATGATGCTACAAAATTACCAAATATCAAAGGTCTAGGCCTTACAGTTTCAGAAGAAGATTTCTAAAGATTTTCCTATGAAAAACTGATAAGCCCCAGGACGGGGCCATTTTTGGTCCAGTGTCATAATTTGAACACAATTTGTAGAGGACCATTAGATCATGTTATATACCAAACATCAGAGGTCTAGGCCTTACAGTTTCAGAGAAGAAGATTATTAAAGATTTTCCTATGAAAAACTGATAAGCCCTTAGGCAGGGCCATTTTTGGTCTGGGCATCATAATTTGAACAATCTTTGTAGAGGACCATTAGATCATGCTACATACCAAACATCCAAGGTCTAGGCTTTACAGTTTCAGAAGAAGATTTTTAAAGATTTTCCTATGAAAAACTGATAAGCCCTTGGGTGGGGCAATTTTTGGTCCAGTGTCATAATTTGAACAATCGTTGTTGAGGACCATTAGATCATGCTACATACCAAATATCAAAGGTCTAGGCCTTACAGTTTCAGAGAAGAAGATTTTTAAAGATTTTCCTATGAAAAACTGATAAGCTCTTGGGCGAGGCCATTTTTGGTCCAGGGGACATGATGTGAACAATAATTTGTTCCCCATTGCCACTGAAGCTTCTGACAAAATTTGGTTAAAATTGGGTTAGTGGTTTCTGAGGTTGGGTTAACGGTTTCAGAGATGTCGTTTGAAAATGTGGATGGACGCTGAACAGATCGTGGTCACAATAGCTCATCCCGAGCCTTCGGCTCAGGTGAGCTAAAATTTCATAATTATACAGGTAACAATGCATTTATTTAACCCTTTACCTGATGAATATTCATGTAAACAAGAGCACAGCATGTTGGTGTCAACACTCATCTGTTCGATTGTAGCCCTTGTGATCGTGAACAAGTGTATGAAAGTTCATAAGATTTGAGTGAATAAAAAAACATTAATGGTAAACGTTAGATTTCCTGATGACAATGACGATGACAATGCGGATGCCAGTTTCTTTGAAAAATAGAAAAGCTTAACATAATGACACTGTCAATAATTAATTATTAATTAGATGATTTCTTTTATAAAAGCACACACATTATTAACAAAGGAATCTCTGGCCATGGTAGAGATTGTAGAATTAGATATATATTTTGCCCTAAGCAAACAGAGCAGATGCTGATTAGACAGTTCCAACAACAGCCATCTGATGTGGGTCTGCTCTGTTTGCAAAATTGTTTCAACCAGGTTAGTTAACCCTTCGCTTGCTGAATTTTAAATTAACATTTCTCCTTCTTTACCCATGCCCTGTTGTATAATTACATATATCTTCACTGTGTACAAGTATTTCGCTATGCAATCACTGCTGTGGAGTGCACTGGTTGCACAATCAACTTGTAAATAGTGCAGACCCTGATGAGACAGCTCCTGAAGGAGCTGTCTCATCTGGGTCTTCACTATTTACAGGTACGTATATTGAGGTGAATAGCAAGCGAAGGGTTAAAACTGAATGAAGTTACTTTAAACCCTTATGCAAATAACAAAGATAACTTGTACATATACTACAACTACTACATTATACACGGACACATATACTGATCAATCAAACATTATGTTTCATGACTCTAGATCAAATACATTTTTGATTACATAAGACCCACTTCCTGTTCCAGATTTCGAAGTTAGATCATGAAAACTTTGCCTGATAGGCATGACCTTTAAACCTTTACTCTATAAACATGCCTTGATAGGCATGACCGTTAAACCTTTACTCTATAAACATGCCTTGATAGGCATGACCGTTAAACCTTTACTCTATAAACATGCCTTGATAGGCATGACCGTTAAACCTTTACTCTATAAACATGCCTTGATAGGCATGACCGTTAAACCTTTACTCTATAAACATGCCTTGATAGGCATGACCTTTAAACCTTTACTCTATAAACATGCCTTCATAGGCATGACCTTTAAACCTTTACTCTATAAATATGCCTTTCTAAACAGAGTAGATCCAGATCAGACAACTCCTATAGGAGTCCTCTGATCAGGGTCTATTCTGTTTTGCATGGCCAACAATTTCTATTTCCTTGTGCAATTTTAACAATTAATCTAACTAAGATTCATAGTACACTGGAGATCCGTTATAACGCGGACCGTTTTACCGCGGTATCCGATATAACGCGGGTAGTCTGTGTCGCCGAAATTTTTTTGTAAATACCTCATTTATAGTAATGATTAAATATCACAATGAAACTTAAAATAAACTTAGGTAAACTTATCCGCCCGCAGCAGGCTAAAGGATGAAAACAAACACCGGTCCCTACATAAACAATTGAGGACAATCTTACGTGTGAAAAACTGACAACTGTCAACTCGTATATATGCCGCCATGAATGTAATACACACAGCTGATTACCGGTTCGTACTATGCGCATGGCGGGAACCAGTGAAATCTTAACTGCATAACTTTCATTACAAAGTAATTGTGTGTATAATTGAGATACGCATGTACTGAATTTTTTCACTGTCAAAGCAACAAAAGTTCGCACTTTAATTATGAAAAACAAACATCATTAGAAGTATAAACCCCTAACTCTCAGTGCGGGTTTGGAGGTTATATGCTAATACAGAAAATGGTGTGTACCCTTTGACCAATCAAATGAAATTTAAAACCCCAACAAATCACACGCGACATCACATGTGACCTTTCATTTTCTGAAAACAGTGACAGTCATGTTTATTGTTTTACACAGCAGGTTTAATCGGATTAGGGGTTTGACAGGCCCAGAGGCAATTACATCCCTTCAACAGGCTTGTATTATGAAATGTACTTGGTTGCTTGAAAACATACACGATTTTATTTGTAATTTTGTATAACCCTTTCCCTCATACAAACGTGTTTTCACGCATTTGCAAACAGAGTAGACCCAGATCAGACGGCTCCTATCAGGGTCTACTCTGTTTGCTAACAGAATTTAAAAGAGCTATGTGAGTGGGTGGGGAAACAAAGTAAACAAGTCAGTTTCGTTCGAAATTAGTTTATTTTAGGAAGATGGGGAATTATGTAAGTACCCAGATAAAAAAAACCTCGTTACAACGCGGTTCCGTATATAACGCGGGTTGAATTTTATGTCCCCCCATACCCGCGTTGTAACGGGTCTCCAGTGTATCATTATTTCTTGCATAAATATTTATGGAGTAAAGGGTTAAAAGCCATATCTGGTGGTTGTTTGCTTATGACATAATAAGATAATGCAATTATTATCAATTGATATTTACAGCCATTATTTCTATCATGAATATTAAACGGGTAAAGGGTTTAAAAATGTCTTTACAAAGACTATTGCAAGAATTACGGTACATTGACATAGTTCTAAAATAACCCTTAACTCGATAAATACGCCTTTCTACACCTTTGCAAACAGAGTAGACCCGGATGAGACTTTTGATAGTTTTATTGATATCTCTATCTTAAATTTCATTTGTTTTAAATATTCTAAACGCATTACACATATTCAATTCTGTACATGCAATTTAATCATGTGAAGCGCTTTTGAATGCACACATCCTGTGTGAAAAGAGCGCTATATAAATATGGTATAATAATAATAATAATAATGATGAGAGGGCTCATATTCTAGTTTCAGCCATGGCAATAATGCCAGTTGTCCATATGTTGCTATAAATATTAATTAAATCAATATTCATGATTGTTCAATATTGAACAGGGAAAGGGATAAGCAAACAGAGCAGATCCTGATCAAACAGCTGCTACAAGACCCATCTGATCTGGGTCTACTCTGTTTGTAAAAGCATTAAAAGATGTATCTATGCAGTAAAAGGTTAAGGAAGAGAATCCATATTTCCAATCTTCTGAAAACACTTTATTGTTTAACCCTTTCCCTGTTCTAAGTTTGTTCCAAATTTCAGGATCTACTGAATATTCATTAAAGAAATAGTTATAAAGAAATATGGAAGTTGGAATGTTGTAGACATTTTAGAAAGCAAAGATACAGATTTACCAAATTCTATTAGCAAACAGAGCAGACCCTGATCAGACGGCTCCTCTAGGAGCCATCTGATCTGGGTGTACTCTGTTTGCAAATGCGTGAAAACACGTTTGTATGAGGGAAAGGGTTAAACATTTTCCGAGGTAATTCTAATGGGTACCAACAAGATAATACTTAGCTGAGATACAGCAGAACCTGTCTTAAGCGACCATCAAAAAGAGGTCTAATTAGAGCTCTGTAGGAGCTTTCTGCATTACTTTTGCCCTCCATTAAGCAACCACCTGCTTAAGTCGCTTAAGACAGGTTCTAGTGTTCATGAAAGTTTGATACCATATACAGTAAAACCTCTCTATAATGGCCACTAAAAGACATCAAGTAGTGTGTGTTAGAGGCAGGTGGCTGCTTAAAGCAAGGTGAAAGTAAAACAGAACGCTCCTGGAGGAGCGTTCTGTTTTACTTTCACCTTGCTTTAAGCAACAACCTGCCCTAAATACCAACTAATTAATGCAAATTAGTGGCCGTTATAGAGAGCTTTTACTGTAAGTAATTTTTTCTGCTGTAAAAATATTCTGCAATTTTACCAAAATTTGGTGATACCAATTTTTGTGAATTCGACTCATTGGCTTATTATTTAAAAAGTTTATTATTTACCAATACCGGTATTCAGCCTTTTTAGCTGGCCTTTTTATCACTACATCGAGGGTGCATTAATTTTGATTTAACACTATCCAGATCATCGTTTGATTTGACCACAAAATCATGATTCTGAAACATTTGAATCATTCTTTGATTATTTTTAAGGGCAGTGGCCATTTAAAACATTTTCTATACCAAATGTGTGAAAACACGATTATATGAAGGAAAGGGTTATCTATAGAGTACAGTCAGTATGAAGGCATTAAACTTGCTAGAGGACATTGCACTGTTTCCAATTGCCAGTGCAGGTGTGTCCCACAGTACAAAGGGTTAACCCTTTCCCTGTTCTAAGTTAACCCTTTCCCTGTTCTATGTTTATTTCAACTTTCAATACCTACTGAATATTCATGAACAAAATATTACAATGCAATATGGAAGGTGGAACAATGTAGACATTTTAGAAAGTAAAGAAACAGATTTATCTAAGTCCATAAGCAAACAGAGCAGACCCTGATCAGACGGCTCCTCTAGGAGCCGTCTGATCTGGGTCTACTCTGTTTGCAAATGCGTGAAAACACGTTTATATTAGGGAAAGGGTTAACATAATCACTGTTGTATCATCTCATCACAGATCCAGTGGACGGGCTTAGAAGAGCTTTATACATGACACTGTCAAGGAAGCGCTTGTAGGAATCATTCTCCATCAGAAAATGTATGCGCTTCTGAGCCTGTTTAAACATTTCTCGTGTGGGATTCTCCAGGTTCGTGACAGTCTCAAGCCGGGTCTTAGAATCAAGGTTTACCTGCAAATAATAAAAGCACATGATCAGATATACCTTGGTCGAAAATGCCTGTATTAACCCTTCGCTTGCTATTCACATCAATCTACCTACCTGTAAATAGTGAAGACCCAGATGAGACAGCTCATGCAGGAGCTGTCTCATCAGGGTCTGCACTATTTACAAATTGATTGTGCAACCAATGCACTCCACAGCAGTGATTGCGCAGCGATATACTTGTACACAATGAAGATGTATGTAATTATACAACAGGGCATGGGTAAAGAAGGAGAAATGTGTTTTAAAATTCAGCAAGAGAAGGGTTAATAAGCTGTTATAAAAATTTAAGTAATCAATATTCATTCCTTATATTATTATTCATGTAGTACTAAGTGTTAACCCATTCCCTCATAAATTATTTTCAAAACCAACCTCTTTGAATAAATCTACCGAAAATGAGCATTTATTACAGAAAAGGAAAATGTTACAATTGTTTAGTATTGAAACCGTTGAGATAAATAGAGCATTTGCTCCTATGGAGCAATAGGAGCAAATGCTCTATTTATCACAATGGTTTCAGAAAGTGACTTTTACAGAGGCGTCAAAAAGCATCAATATGAGGGAATGGGTTAACACTGAAGACATTTCAAAATCATTAAAGTAAAATCTGATTACATTCCTATATATGGATAATAAATTAAATTTGTCTTTCTACACCTTTGCAAACAGAGTAGACCCAGATCAGACAGCTCCTATTGGAGCCATCTGATCAGGGTCTGCTCTGTTTGCTTATAATATAGACACTGATGCTATAGTTTCCACTATGGCAAAAAAGTTCTGTGTTCATGTAATGTTATGAAATTCCATCTCACTATAAATATGCCTTTCTACACCTTTGCAAACAGAGTAGACGTAGTAAATTCCATCTAATTAATATTCATGGTGTCATTGTTTATTACATGGAGTAAGCTTTTAACCCTTTCCCTGTTCTATGTTTATTCCAACTTTCAATACCTACTGAATATTCATGGACACAATAGTTATAATGAAGTATGGAAGACGGAACATTGTAGCCATTTTAGAAACTAAAGAATAAGATCTATCAAATTCCATCAAAAATTCAAACTCCTATTTAGGAGCTGTCTGATCTGGGTCTACTCTGTTTGCAAATGCATGAAAAGGCGTTTGTATGAAGGAAGGGATTAACTATGCTGTACTGGTTTAACCTTAGTATGTGAGACACGTGCATACTGGCATTTACAAACAATGTAGACCCAGATCAGAGGGCTCCTAGGGCTCCTAGAGGAGCCCTCTTATCAGGGTCTGCATTATCTGTCATTCAAAATCTTCTCACAAATATTACCCTTTCATACTCAATGGACTCAGCCGATAAATAATGATGGAACATACGAGCATTCAAAGGGTCAAGATTCAATCTGAAGTTTCTACGGAAACCATGTCCCAAAGGAGGTCTGCATTTGTCTAAATAAGACGAAACAAGTCATAAATAGCGCAGTCCTCGCATAAACTTTTTTGTTAAGAATGTGTTTCAAACATTCCAGATTGGAATCTGAGACATTTGAAATGTCAGGAAAAGTTTTGTTGTTCTAAGATTTAAGATTTTTATAACTCCTGAATGAATACATGTTTGGTCAATATTCTACCATGTACTAACCCTTCGCTTGCTACTCACGTCAATATACCTACCTATAAATAGTGAAGACCCAGATGAGACAGCTCCTGCAGGAGTTGTCTCATCAGGGTCTGCACTATTTACAAATTGATTGTGCAACCAGTGCACTCCACAGCAGTGATTTCACAGCGAAATACTTGTACACAGTGAAAATATATGTAAATATACAAAAGGGCATGGGTAAAGAAGGAGAAATGTATTTTAGAATTCAGCAAGAGAAGGGTTAAAGGCATAGAAAGGTTTGTTTATTGAGTAGTGGTTTAATTATGGTCAATAAGATACACTACCTGCTTAGGGGCCTTTGGGGCTACATAATCACTGTAGATTTTCTGTGCACGAGACACAAGCTTGTTGGTTCTTGTCGATTTAAATTCTTCACATGCAATCCAGAATTCTATGTTCTCCTCACTGAACTCTGATTTCAAAAAATTCCGGAATAGTTCAAGCCCATCTATAAATACAACAAAGCAGCATATTTTTTATATGGAAAAGTTTTCAAACCACCAATTAACACTATAAACCAGTCCTTAGTACCCTCTACAAAGGTTTACTAATGTATGACTCATGATTAATCTTTTACTCAATAAATACGCCTTTCTACGCCTTTGCAAATAGAGTAGACCCAGATATGATGGCTCCTATAGGAGCCTTCTGATCAGGGTCTGCTCTGTTTGCTTATGATATAATATATACACGATTCTACAGTTTCTGCCAAGGCCGAAAATTCCTGTGTCAATGTGCTATTATAACAAATTAATCTAATTAATATTCATGATGTCATTATTTCTTACATAAATATTCATGGAGGAAAGGGGTTAACGAGTAAACTCTCATGAGTACTAATTGCCTGATTTTGTTCTAATGAACACAGAAGTATTTGGCTATAGCAGAAACTATAGAATCAGGGTACATGCTTATAAAACTTTTAGTTGAGTCTGAGATCGTTCTCAAGTTTTTGATTGGTCAGATTTGAGCCTTTGGCTCAAATCTGTCCAATCAAAAGCTTGAGAACTCAAATCTGACCAATCAAAAGCTTGAGAACGAAACTCAGACTCAACTAAAAGCTTTATAAGCATGGACCCAGATCTGTGATATTCTGTAAGCAGAAAGAGGAGACCCTGATTATACAACTTCTACCTAAACCTTCTGATCTGGATCTACTGTATTTGTAGAGGTGTTACCGGGGTGTATCAATGCTTTCAATAATACAGAATGACTTTTGGCACCACTGCAAACAGAGTAGATCCAGATCAGATGATTCCTGTAGGAGCTATTAGATTTGAATGATATTAGAATATTCATAGACAAAATAAGTTATACATGTACTGAAATCTGAAAGGTGTAACATTGTTATTTGTAGCCATTTTAGAAACTAAAACAAGACGGCCATGATGGCCCTGATATCGCTCACCAGACAATCAGAGGAGAAGATTTTCAAAGTTTTCACTATATGTTTCTATAGAAAACTGGCCACCCTGGGACGGGGCCAATTTTGACCTCAGGGGAATAATTTATATAACTTTTGTAGAGGACCTGAACATGATGCTATGTGCCAAATATGAAAGCTTAGAGAACCTTCAAGTTTCAGAAGATTTTCAAAGTTTTCACTATAGAAAACAAGGCACCCCTGGGGCAGTAAATATCCAGGAATATTTCTAAAGAATAGTGAACTGCAAACAGTGAATGCAGGCCCTCTCCTCTGCCTCTACAATGTTTACAAAGGACATTATTGACTTGTTCCCAAGGAAACAGTTAACCATTTTTTCATGAACAACATTTTCTACCAAACAATCTATTGTGATCACGCTTTAACATCCTGCAGAAATAGTTCAAAATAGTGGTCACAACATAGAGTTGTGTGGAGAAATTACAAATATGCAATTTAACCTATGGCTCTGGATTAACCCTTTCCCTGTTCTGTATTTAGGCCACATTTCTATACCAACTGAGTATTCATTAACAAAATAAAGAAATCTGGAAGGTGGATGATTGTAGACATTTTAGAAAGTAAAGAAACAGATCTATCAAATTCTATTAGCAAACAAAGCAGACCCTGATCAGACGGCTCCTCTAGGAGCCGACTGATCTGGGTCTACTCTGTTTGCAAATGTGTGAAAACACATTTATATGAGGGAAAGGGTTATGGTCAGATGTGACAAAGGAGATTACTTTTGTCTGCCAGTAATGCTTCAAAGGACTTGCTCCACTCCAGAGCATCAGACGGTGTAATCTTTGTTGTCCCTCTCACAGTCAGAATGGCTGCACCAAGCAGAGAATCTGTATTTCTTCGTCTTAGTTTCTGAAATTTCTTCCGCACATTTTTGGCTCTGAAAATGAAAACTTTCTTATTTAAGCATTACATTTTTCATTTTCATTCATACATTTTTATATCCAGATAAAATCTAAGTACAGTAGAATCTGTCTTAAATGACCATCAAAAGAGGTCTAATTAATAGTATGTATGGCCAGTGGTAGTTTAATGCAGGTCAAAAATAATGCTGAAAGCTCCTACATTACTTAACCTATTCCCTCATATTGACGACTTTTGAAGACTGTAAAAGTCACTTTGTGAAACCATTGTTATAAATAGAGCATTTGCTCCTATAGGAGCTCTATTTATCACAATGGTTTCAAATTACAAAATTCTTAAAGTTTCCTTTTCTCTAGTTAATGCTCCTTTTTGGTAGATTTATTCAAAGAGGTTGTACCTAAAAATAACCTATGAGGTAATGGGTTAAGACACTGACGGGTTCTACTGTACTCCCCCTTTTTTCAACTCTTTGCACAATAAGCAATTATGACTGTCTTAACCCTTTCCCTGATGAATATTCATATATGAAATAATGATGTCATGAATATTAATAAGATTAGTTTTTTTATAATGGCTTATGAATGCATGACATTTTGGCTTAGGATGAAGCTGTAAAATCATATCTATATTGTACTATAAGCAAACAGAGCAGACCCTGATTAGACGGCTCCTGTAGGAGCTGGCCATCTGATAAGGGCCTGCTCCTTTTGCTTTTGACTCTACAATTTTTTAACTCTTTGCACGGTAAGTAATTTTTCTTCTGCAACAATTGTCGTCTGCTTCAAGTCTTGAAATAAACTTTCTCTCAATTCTTTGCAAAAATATAGTCAAGATGACAAAAAGTTTGGATCCTGATGAGACGCCGCAAACTGTTTGCGTAGGTAATCAAGTTTCGCCGCTAGTGTGCAAAGAGTTAACAAGACCAAAAACATTCTATGAACATAAATTTTGTCATTACAAATATTCAGCTAATAAATATTCATGAAGTTTTACATGAATATGCAACAGGGAAAGAGTTAAGTATTATGCAGCCTATCCAAGACAATACATGTATTACAACAAACAGATTGATAGAATCAAGCATGGATTTTGTTAAAGACGGGGGCTTCTATACCCGAGGTTGGTCTGTTCTCAGTCGAAACCAAGCTTTAGCGAGTTTCCAACAGGAACAGACCAATCGAGGGTATAGAAGCCCCCCCCCCCCCCCCCCCATCTTTAACAAAACCCATTCTTGATTATTTTTCTCACTAAAATACACACTAAAACAAGTAAATTAATGGATTTGTAACGAACTACTTTTCATTGCATGATACGACTGTCATATCCAATAGCATCAAACAGCTGCATAAAGCGGGACACCAAATGACATAATTTGTGTTGAATTTACCATAAATGTCACGTTTTGGCGTAAAATACAAATGGCGAAGTAACCACAAAACTATGTTTTTGGTTTATTAAATAGGCTTTAAAATGTTTATATGATAAATAGAATCTCATATTCGTGTTAATTACTTATTATTTTATTTTATAAACTCGTTGACTAGAAATTTTGGAATAATTCTATAACAATTATCTCCCTTGTATTGATTTCGCCTAATCACGCATATGAATAAACCAGACAAGGGGTGTTCCAGATCAGGATTTCTAGTACTTCTATTTTTATTCAGATTATCTAGTACACCTGAGAAGCAAGAAAGCAATGTCTGATCAGTGCAGACCATGTCAGACAGGTCCTCTAGGAGCCCTCTGATCTGGATCTATACTGTTTGCAAATGCCAATACAAGCCTCTCCCCAAACTCAAAGGATTAACACATTATCCTCTAGTAACGCATTTTTGCGCATCTATAAAAGTCGATTTATGAAACCATTGTGATAATATT
Organism: Azorinus chamasolen; assembly: GCA_963576725.1. Taxonomy (NCBI): domain Eukaryota; kingdom Metazoa; phylum Mollusca; class Bivalvia; order Cardiida; family Solecurtidae; genus Azorinus; species Azorinus chamasolen. The sequence continues at coordinate 2,760,738 of OY755241.1, forward strand.
ATTATTATTATTATTATTATACCACATTTATATAGCGCTCTTTTCATACAGGATATGTGCGTTCAAAAGCGCTTCACAAAGATACATTTTATGTACAATAATGCGTAAATTGTAGAACATTTAAAATAAAATATATTTAATATTTATATATAGTTAGAATAATAATAAAATAGAATTTATTTAGGACATAGGTAAATCAACTACATCTTTTTCGTAAGTTTATCTGTCTGTGTCGTATTATGCTCTATTATATTGTGTCAACGCACTCAGATCATAAAAAACAAAAACTTGAATGCAACATTCTATGCGCAGTGCCAGTACGTCACATAATTTTGACCCAGACTCAACAGACTTGGGTACATTTGTTTTGGCATACAACACCGCACATAAAATATTGCCGGAAAATTGGGTAACAGAACAGATCAATTTGAAGTTCATGCATATAAACTAAGCAATACAAATAACCAACTGTTATATACACGCACTATGCAACCCCTCCAGTCAAACACTATTCGACCCGCTATGGCAATGAGGGAGTACACAGCGGATCATATTTTAATAGAGTTGTAATAGGGTATATCCAAAATTTAATTACAGAATAAAATGTCTTATTATGGGAACCCAAAAAGCCCAGCCAAAGTAGAGCTAAAGAAGGTACCCCGTATACTGTTCCTACAACATATCCCACCGGCTGCAATGGCAAAGGAATCACATCGGACAAATCGAGACTGATTGAGACACGCGATGCTGCATTAGGAGCAAATGCCTATTTATCAAAATGGTTTCAAACTACAAAATTCTAATATTTTCCTTTCCTCTAGTTAATGCTCCTTTTTGGTAGATACATTCAAAGAGGTTGGGTCTAAAAATAGCCTAGGAGAGAATGAGTTAAGAATTGCAGCAGAGGACAAATTTTGTATAAATGAAGAAAGTTATCAACAGATCTAGAGGTCCAGATAAGATGCATAAATTAGAATATTTTTTTGATTAACTTCTTGATTTCTTCCTCAAACCCCTATATGTTGTGACCACTCTCGAAGAGAAGATTCTAAACATAGAGTTTGGTAATTAGCCCTTCGCTTGCTGTTCATGTCAATATACCTACCTGTAAATAGTGAAGACCCAGATGAGACAGCTCCTGCAGGAGCTGTCTCATCAGGGTCTGCACTATTTACAAGTTGATTGTGCAACCAATGCATTCCAGAGCAGTGATTGCACGGCGATATACTTGTACACAATGAAGATATATGTAATTATACAACAGGGCATGGGTAAAGAAGGAGAAATGTATTTTAAAATTCAGTAAGCGAAGGGTTAATGCGGCGGATTTTAGTATCTGAGTACCCAGTTATATCTGTTGCTCTGTATCAAGTATTCATTAATTACTGTTGGTATGTTAGTCCTATTTAGTAACCCAACATTAAGTCTGTAGCTTTCATCTAATGCTTTATAATGTATACTATTACATAATCAACATATTTGTTACATAAGTTAATTGAATACTTTACATTTACGCGGCATTCACATTATGGAATGACTCATCAGAATTTCAACTGTACACTCCATTACAGAATTCTGAACGACATACAGTGCAGAACCTGATCAACAGTAAACCCTGTCCAAAATATGAGTGAATTTCAAACCAGTTTGATCATGCTGATCTGGGTCTACACTGGCGGCAAATGCAAGCTAACATTCAAAGGGCCGAAAATGCAGCAAAATGTCAAGAGCTATGACATCATAACAAGTTGCCTAGTTAGTGAGTGTATTTATTATCTGGATTCAAACTACAGCAGAACCTGTTTTAGTTCCTTAGGAGCAAATGCTCTATTAACCACAATGGTTTCAAAAAGTGACTTTGACAGAGGCGTAGAAAGGCGTATTTATGGAGGAAAGGGTTAAGCAACTTTGAATTGATTAAAAGCAGAAATCCTAAAAGTAATGCAAAAAGCTCTAACAGGAATTTTTCTTTTCATATTGCTTCTTTTACCTTCGAAGGATCTCATACTTTCAGAATTTATGCCTTTGATCTTTCACAAACATGACTTTTTATCATTGCAGCCACTTAAATGTACACCTTTTAGAACATTATATGTTGGACCTGTAAACGGTTAGTATATTCAATCCGTACAATATAGTCAGTATTTGTCCAAAGTACCCTCCACAATGCACCTGCACCATTCTAGAAAAGAAAATTTTCCTCGGGAGCATGCACCCAGACCCTCCTACAGATGGTGCGTATCCCCACTTTACACCCAGGCACGCCTCTGATGTCATGCATTAGTTCCATGTACAGTAAAACCCTGCTAATGCGACCACCAAAAAGGGGCGTAATTCTGGGGGGCAGAGGCAGGTGGTAGCTTAATGCAGAACGAAAGTTATGCAGAAAGCTCCTATAGGAGCTTTCTGCATAACTTTCGTCCTGCATTAAGCTTATAGGAGCTTTCTGCATAACTTTCGTCCTGCATTAAGCAACCACCTGCTTTAGATGACATCAGTGGCTGTTTATTAAGTGGTCGCATTAACGGGGTTTCACTGTAGTCCCTTTTAGATTCATTATCGTCCGGATTCAAACTGCTGACTTGACTGAAAATAACTACATGTAGTATATTTCCACATGTTTCAGCACTCTCAAACGACTGCTTATGTGATAAATTTATATATTTTATGTACATGTACATGACTCTACAGTATCTGTCAGGGTAGACAATGCCCTTGTTCGTAGTGTTTTTATAAAGCTTATTAATCTCTATGCACTCATTATATGTCACCAGGATATGGTAGGCTAGCTAGCATAAGTACCCTCATTAATCTTAGTATTTGGACAGACAAAGTGCGGCAAATAGGGCAGACCCTGATCAAGCTGCTCCTCAAGGATCAGGGTCTACGCTATTTGCTACTGTGTGAGCCTAATTTAAAGTTATCAATATGGTGCTAAATTGACTGATTCACAGAGTGCCAGATAAGATGCGTCAATTAAACCATTTTCAAGAATAACTCCTTTATTTCTCCACCAAACCCTATACTGTGACCACTCTTTAGAATCGTCTCGAAGAGACGATTCTAAAGAGTGGTCACAGTACAGGATTTGGTGGAGAAATGAGGATTTCAGTATTTGGGTATGCACCTTTATCTGTAGCTCTGTATTCCGTTTTACAAACCCATGTAGAGGGGGTACAGTAGAACCTGTCTTAAGTGGTCATCAAACAGATCTAATTATGGGTCTGTATGGCAGGTGGTAGCTTAATGCAGGTAAAAAGTAATACAGAAAGCTCCTATATGAGCTTTCTGCATTTCTATTTCCCTGCATTAAGCACCAGTTTTTTAAGACTCATACAAGTCATGTAATAAATGAATGGCTGCCATGGACAGGTTCCACTGTAATTAGGTATCCAAATACTTTAATTAGGCAACATGAAAAATTACGTACATGGAGGATTTTTGTTTGCTTTTGACAAGGTCACTGGGGTCAGCAGGCAGCACAGCAGCCATCATAGCAGCATCGGCACTGCAGGTTTTGTGGATCATCCGTTTTGGGCCGTCCGACGATCTTGCCTGCTCGTCCTGAAGACCAGAATGACCTGATTAGTGTTCATAAACAGACTAGATCCAAATGAGACATAGAGTCATCCAGATCCATGCTGTTAGAAATGTTGTTTCCCAAAAGCTTAGCCCTTTACACCATTAATATGTCTATCTAAGCTTTTGCAAACAGAGTAGACCCAGATCAGATGGCACTAAGTCTTGTAGGAGCCGTCTAATCACGGTCTGCTCTGTTTGCTTATGAAATGCTCTAGATATGATTCTACAGTTTCTACTACGTACCATTACAAAAATTAATGTAATTAATATTCTTTCATTAATATTCATGGAGTAAAGTGTTAACCCTTTCCTCCATAAATACACCTTTCCATGCCTCTGTAAAAGTCACTTAATGAAACCATTGTGATAAAAAGAGCATTTGCTCCTTAAGGAGCAAATACTCTAGGCTCTATTGATCACAATGGTTTCAAACTACAAAATTCTAAAATTTTACTTTCTCCAGTAAATGCTCCTTTGGGTAGATTCATTCAAAGAGGTTGAGTCCAAAAATAGCCTATGGAGGAAAAGGTTAACCGAACTGTGTAAAAATGTCTCCATTAAAGTCAGAGTTTGAGCTTAGCCCTTTACACCATTAATATGTCTATCTAAGCTTTTGCAAACAGAGTAGACCCAGATCAGATGGCACTAAGTCTTGTAGGAGCCGTCTAATCACGGTCTGCTCTGTTTGCTTATGAAATGCTCTAGATATGATTCTACAGTTTCTACTACGTACCATTACAAAAATTAATGTAATTAATATTCTTTCATTAATATTCATGGAGTAAAGTGTTAACCCTTTCCTCCATAAATACACCTTTCCATGCCTCTGTAAAAGTCACTTAATGAAACCATTGTGATAAAAAGAGCATTTGCTCCTTAAGGAGCAAATACTCTAGGCTCTATTGATCACAATGGTTTCAAACTACAAAATTCTAAAATTTTACTTTCTCCAGTAAATGCTCCTTTGGGTAGATTCATTCAAAGAGGTTGAGTCCAAAAATAGCCTATGGAGGAAAAGGTTAACCGAACTGTGTAAAAATGTCTCCATTAAAGTCAGAGTTTGAGCTTAGCCCTTTACACCATTAATATGTCTATCTAAGCTTTTGCAAACAGAGTAGACCCAGATCAGATGGCACTAAGTCTTGTAGGAGCCGTCTAATCATGGTCTGCTCTGTTTGCTTATGAAATGCTCTAGATATGATTCTACAGTTTCTACTACGTACCATTACAAAAATTAATGTAATTAATATTCTTTCATTAATATTCATGGAGTAAAGTGTTAACCCTTTCCTCCATAAATACACCTTTCCATGCCTCTGTAAAAGTCACTTAATGAAACCATTGTGATAAAAAGAGCATTTGCTCCTTAAGGAGCAAATACTCTAGGCTCTATTGATCACAATGGTTTCAAACTACAAAATTCTAAAATTTTACTTTCTCCAGTAAATGCTCCTTTGGGTAGATTCATTCAAAGAGGTTGAGTCCAAAAATAGCCTATGGAGGAAAAGGTTAACCGAACTGTGTAAAAATGTCTCCATTAAAGTCAGAGTTTGAGCTTAGCCCTTTACACCATTAATATGTCTATCTAAGCTTTTGCAAACAGAGTAGACCCAGATCAGATGGCACTAAGTCTTGTAGGAGCCGTCTAATCACGGTCTGCTCTGTTTGCTTATGAAATGCTCTAGATATGATTCTACAGTTTCTACTACGTACCATTACAAAAATTAATGTAATTAATATTCTTTCATTAATATTCATGGAGTAAAGTGTTAACCCTTTCCTCCATAAATACACCTTTCCATGCCTCTGTAAAAGTCACTTAATGAAACCATTGTGATAAAAAGAGCATTTGCTCCTTAAGGAGCAAATACTCTAGGCTCTATTGATCACAATGGTTTCAAACTACAAAATTCTAAAATTTTACTTTCTCCAGTAAATGCTCCTTTGGGTAGATTCATTCAAAGAGGTTGAGTCCAAAAATAGCCTATGGAGGAAAAGGTTAACCGAACTGTGTAAAAATGTCTCCATTAAAGTCAGAGTTTGAGCTTAGCCCTTTACACCATTAATATGTCTATCTAAGCTTTTGCAAACAGAGTAGACCCAGATCAGATGGCACTAAGTCTTGTAGGAGCCGTCTAATCACGGTCTGCTCTGTTTGCTTATGAAATGCTCTAGATATGATTCTACAGTTTCTACTACGTACCATTACAAAAATTAATGTAATTAATATTCTTTCATTAATATTCATGGAGTAAAGTGTTAACCCTTTCCTCCATAAATACACCTTTCCATGCCTCTGTAAAAGTCACTTAATGAAACCATTGTGATAAAAAGAGCATTTGCTCCTTAAGGAGCAAATACTCTAGGCTCTATTGATCACAATGGTTTCAAACTACAAAATTCTAAAATTTTACTTTCTCCAGTAAATGCTCCTTTGGGTAGATTCATTCAAAGAGGTTGAGTCCAAAAATAGCCTATGGAGGAAAAGGTTAACCGAACTGTGTAAAAATGTCTCCATTAAAGTCAGAGTTTGAGCTGACTGAATTTTTCACAGTTTGATTCCTCTGTAAAAAGTCACTTCATATCATAAATGCATATTCATGCATTTCCAAACAAAGAAGACCAAGATTTGATAGCTCCTATAGGAACTATCCAATCAGGTTCTGCTCTGTTTGATTATGCTATACAGTGCTCCCTCCCTACAACGACCCTCTCAATAACGATTCCCTCCTTACAACAACGCATGTCAATGTTTCCGAAACAACAAGGCTCCAGAAACAACTTTTTCCATCGTATTTTCTTTATGCCCCATCAAACCCTATGTTGTGACCACTCTTTAGAATCGTCACTTTGTGACGATTCTAAAGAGTGGTCACAACATAGGGTTTAATAGAGGCATAATGGTTTTAGTTCTCGAAATACACCTTATCTGGGGATATGCAAACAAGCTAATTGTGTTTGATTTTCCCTCCCTATAACAACTCCCTCTGAACAACACATACAATCTCCGTATCCCAAAGGGTGTCGTTGTAGAGAGGGAGCACTGTAATATAGATCGGTTTCTACAATTTGTGCCTGAGCCAAACTAGAACTACCACTAAAGGTGATGAATACCCCCACTAGCACATTTGACATAGAGATGGGGGTTATAGAAATAAAGCTCCCGACCGCTAAATTTTCATTTGTTAAATTACGAAAAGGGAGATCATTTATTCATGCACGAAGTGACAAATCAAAACCTTTATTGCAGGTGAAGAACTTCAGATGGTGGTCTAAAGTACTCAAATTCAATGAAGTGAAACTTCAAATTCTAATTAAAAATGCTGTAATTCCGTTAAAAATCAATGTAGTGTAACAAAATTCAAACTTGATTTGTAACTCATTATTATAAAGCTACATACCAAACATCAAATCAATATCTGCAAGGGTTTAGACAAGAGGGCCAAGATGGCCCTTAATCGCTCACCTGATTACCATAGATTTAAGATTTTTGCTGGGTAGCCCATGGGTAGGGCCAATATTGACCTTAGGGTCAATATTTGAACAATGTTGATAGTGGATCATGAGCAGTGGTTCTGCAAAGATTTAGTATATTGATTTTATCAAGACAATGATTCTGACCAATAAAGATTGGGCTAAAAATGTGTACCGAGAGTAATTTTTCTAAGATTTCACCTAGTGACCTACTTTTTATTCCCACCCAACCCATGATCACACTCAACTTTGATATCACCAAGACAAACACTCTGAGCAAGTTTGAGGAAGACTTGGCTAAAAATATGGCCACTGGAGTGTAAACTAGATTTTTCTGAGATATGACCCAGTGACCTACTTTTTGACTTCACATAACCCACTTTCAAACTCGTCCAATATTTTATTAGGACAATCATTCTGGCCATTTTTCATGAAGATTTGGCTATAAATGTGATCTTTAGAGTGTTCACAAGGTTTTCCTACTATTTGACGTAGTGACCTAGCTTTTAACCCCACATAACCCACTTTCAAACTCGTTTGATATTTTATCAAAATCATTATGACTAAGTTTCATGAAGATTGGACAAAACATGTGACCACTAGAGTGTTCACAAGGTTTTTCTACTGTTTGACCTAGTGACCCAGTTTTTAACCCCACTTGACCCACTTTCGAACTCGTCCGAGATTTTATCAAGACATTAATTCTGACCAAATTTCATGAAGATTGGACTAAAATTGTGACCACTAGAGTGTTCACAAGGTTTGTTTACTGTTTGACCTAGTGACCTAGTTTTTTACCCCATGTAACCCACTTTTCAAACTCCTCCGAGATTTTATCAAGACAATCATTCTGACACAGTTTTATGAAAATTGGACTAAAAATGTGACCTCTAGAGGGTTCACAAGCTTTTCCTACTATTTGACCTAGTTTTTAACCCCACTTGACCCATTTTCAAACTCGTCCGAGATTTTATCAAGACAATCATTCTGACGAAGTATCATGAAGATTGAACTAAAACTGTAACCACTAGAGTGGTCACAAGCAAATTGTTGATGACGGACGATGCACGTCGGACATTCAAGTCTCCCAAAAGCTCACCCTGAGCTTTGCGCAGGTGAGCTAAAAATTCATAAGCAAACAGAGCAGGCCCTGGTCAGATGGCTCCTACACAAGCCATCTGATCTGTGTTAACTCAGTAAATGCAAAAAAATATTATATGGCAGAAAGGGTTAATTTATGTATTTTACCTGTTACTCAGTTACCTGGTCAGTTACTTATCTGCACTCATACTGTTTGCTAACGTTTTCTCATATCTCAAATGTGTACAAAAGGGACATGAGTGTACTGGTATTTGCAATCAGTGTTGACACACAAAGACTATTTATCAATCAAAATTCTGTACGAGAAGTAATTTCCTTTTCCACCGACTGTACTCAGACACTGACAACATTTTTGTTTTGTTACTTCAGCATTCAAAGGATTAACCCTTTCCTTCACACACACATTTGCAAACAGAGTAGACCAAGATGAGATGACTCTTATAAGGGTCTGCTCTGTTTGCTTATCACATTATAACAGATCTGCTTCTACAGGTTCTACCTAGGTCAGAATATCCCTTTCATAATTATGCTATTATAAAAAATTATTTGATTAATATTCGTGATGTCATTATTTATTACATGCATATTGATGGCCCTTAATCACACACCTGGTTACTATAGACTTATGCATACACTGTATTTCTATGTAAAAAACAGTCAGCTACAGATTGGGGCCAATATGATACAAAAGGCCATCATTTTAGGCCTTAGGTTTAAATTGGTAGAGGACTATAAGGTGATGCTTCAAACAAAATATCAAAGGTCTTGGCCTTATAGTTTCATCAGAAGATTTTTAAAGATTTATCTATGAAAAACTGATAAGCCCCAGGGCGGGGACATTTTTTGCCATGGGGTAATAATTTGAAGAAACGTGGTAGAAAAACATTAGATGATGCTACATACCAAATATCAAAGGTCTAGGCCTTACAGTATCGGAGAAGACGAATTTTAAAGATTTTCTTATAAAAAACTGATGAGCCCTGGTGCGGGCCCATTTTTTGGCCTGGGTGTCATATTTTGAACAATCTTTTGAAGGATGCTACATACCAAATACCAAAGGTCTAGCCCTTACCGTTTCAGAGAGGATTTTTAAAGATTTTCCTATGAAAAACTAATAAGCCCCGGGGCGGTGCTAGTTTTGGTCTGGGGGTCATAAGTTCAACAATCTTTGAAGAGGATCATTAGATCATGTTACATACCAAATATTAAAGGTCTTACAGTTTCAGAGATAAAGATTTTTAAAGATGTTCCTATGAATAAGAGAGTCATTGGCCCTAATATCGCTCACCTGAGTTACAGTAATATATTTTCAGCAGACAACATTTCTAGCAGATGACAGAAACTTAGTGTTAACCCTTTCACTGCTGATCCAACTTGAACCAAAATTGACACACAGTTTGGATTCAGATCTAATACCAAGTAACTGTCTGACCAAGACCCAAACTCAATACAACTTGAGACAATTTTGCCTAAGGTCAAAATGCCTTAAACTGATCATTAAGAAATTCAAATGACAACAAATCTGAAGCAGACGACATTACAGATCTATATGAACAGGTGAAAGAGCTTGCTAGAGTATGCAGTAATCTGGAGAGATTTTAGCATGATGTAACAGTTACCCTAAGGGCACTATTGGTCAGTGCTGTAACCTTTAAACTGTAGTTTCTGATGTGAAGAAGTCTATTTAAAAGTATAGCCCCCAGGGTGGAGCCATTTTTGACCCGGGGTCATAATATGAACAACCTTGGCAGAGGTCTATTAGGTGATGCTTCATACCAAATATCTTAGTTCTAGGGTATGTGGTTTCAGAGAAGAAGATTTTTAAAGGTTTTCCTATATAAGACTATGTAAAACTGATAAGCCCCAGGGCTGGGCCATTTTCGGCCTGGGGGGTCATCATTTGAACAAACTTGGTAAAGGACCATTAGATGATGCTACATACCAAATATCTAAGCTCTAGGGTTTGTGATTTCAGAAGAAAATGTTCAAGCAGAAGACAATTCTAAAGCAGACGACATAGTTTGTTCACAGTACTACCTAGCCTTACTGGTAGTCAGTGCTGTAACCATTAAACTGTAGTTTCTGATGTGAAGAAGTCTATTTAAAAGTATAGCCCCAGGGTGGAGCCATTTTTGGCCCGGAGTCATAATTTGAACAACCTTGGCAGAGGTCTATTAGGTGATGCTTCATACCAAATATCTTAGCTCTAGAGTAGGTGGTTTCAGAGTAGAAGATTTTTAAAGGTTTTCCTATACAAGTCTATGCAAAGTCTATGCCCTGGGGCAAGCCAATTTTAGACGGGGGGGTCATCACTTGAACAAACTTGGTAAAAGATCATTAGATGATGCTATATACCACATATCAAAGCTCTAGGATTTGTACTTTCAGAGAAGAAGAATTTTACAGATTTAAAAAAAATTGAGCCGAGTGAGCTAAAAAAAATTATTCAAGAATAACTTCATTTGAAAAATTGCATAAAACATGCGTATTTTTTCTTTCTTTAAGATTAAGTCCTGTATTCAACAAAATTATGTCAAGGGAAAAGAGTTTTAGTATTAAGACATTTCAAAAGAGTAAAAATCAGACATTGCTCTTGCATTGATACTGTTAAGTGTTTACTGTCTGAGTGTCTTTTTTGATGCAAGTCCAAATTCTTACCAGGATAATATATACCTTAAGTGTTGTATTTAAAAAAAATAATTTCATCAGTTCTAAAAACAAAACCCTGTTTTGCAACAACTCTTTACAATCATCTTGAAGAGACAATTCTAACAAGTGGTACCAATATAGGGCGTGCTGGAGAAATGTCAAGGAGTTCCTCATAAGAAAAGGTTTAACCCTTTACTCCATGAATATTCAGGCAAGAAGAAATGACATCATGAATATTAGAGAAACTCAATGTTTATAATGCCAGTGAACAAAATATGTTTTTATCATGACAGAAACTGCAGAATCAGATTTATTTTACCTCATAATTAAACAGAGCAGACCCTGATCAGAGGGCTCCTATAGGGGCTGTCTGATCTGGTTCTACTCTGTTTGCAAATGTGAAAAGGCTTTACAGAAGATCCCATCTAAACAGGACCATTAAATATAGTATATATATCGGTCTTGGAAACAGGTGACAGCTCAATGCAAGGTGAAACTAGAGGTTTTTGTCACAAAAACGGATGTCTCCCCTCTAATAAAAACAATAATAGCTAATAACTCCAAAAATACTGATACCAGATTTATGGCTCTTGTGCATGACACTTACTTTCATCATGCTCTTTCCAAAAATAAAATGTCATTCCAATAGCATCAGTCGAACAGGTGTTATTAATCAGCCAAAAAATGTAACAAAGGGCAATAACTCCAAAAGTATTGAAGCCAGAATTATGGCCCTTGTTCATGACACTTTCTCTCATCATGCTCTTTCCAGGTATGAAGTTTCAATACGATGGCAAGAGCCATGTAGGAGTTATCGTCCGGACAAGAAAGAATTAAACAAATGTACAAGGGGCAATAACTCTAAATTTATTGAAGCTCGAGTTAAGGATCTTATGCATGACACTTTCTCTTATCATGATCGTTCCATGTATGAAGTTTCACTCCAATGGCATGTGTCACATAGGAGTAATCATCCGGACAAAAAATTGTGATTTTTTTTTACAAAGGGCAATAACTCCAATATTAGTGAAGCGAGAGTTATGGACTTCGTGCATGACACTTCCTCTCGTTATGATCTTTCCATATATGAAGTTTCAATCCAATGGCATGAGCCATATAGAAGTTATCGTCCGGACAAAAAAGTGTGAATTTTTTTACAAAGGGCAATAACTCCTATATTAGTGAAGCCAGAGTTATGTACCTTCTGCATGACACTTCCTCTCATTATGCTCTTTCCATATATGAAGTTTCAATCAACTGGCATCAGGCATATTGAAGTTATTGTCCGGACAAAAAATTATGATATTTTTTACAAAGGGCAATAACTCCAATATTAGTGAAGCCAGAGTTATGGACCTTGTGCATGACACTTCCTCTCGTCATGATCTTTCCATATATGAAGTTTCAATCCAATGGCATGAGCCATATAGGAGTTATCGTCCGGACAAAAAAGTGTGATTTTTTTTACAAAGGGCAATAACTCCAATATTAGTGAAGCCAGAGTTATGGACCTTGTGCATGACACTTCCTCTCATTATACTCTTTCCATATATGAAGTTTCAATCAACTGGCATCAGGCATATTGAAGTTATCGTCCGGACAAAAAGTGTGACGGACAGACGGACGTGCTAACAAATGGGTAGTTGTGTGACTTTTTCCTTTGATCTTTTCTTGTGGGACTAGTCCCACAAGAAAAACTATTTTTGGCTCTAACTTTGGAAAAGAATGATCTGGAAGCTAACCCTAACCCTAACCCTATGTCCCACAACTGGCCAGGTTAATGTCACAAGAAATGGCCAGGTTAATGTCACAAGAGATGGCCAGGTTAATGATTTTACTTGTGCGACTAGTTAGAAAAAGTCACACAACTACCCTTTGGTGAGTGCGGACAGACGGACAGATGGACAGACAGACGGACAGACAGACAGACAGACAACTCTCACGAAAACAATATGTCTCCCCCATATAAATATGGGGGGAGACATAATTCATGCAGAAAGCTCCTCTAGGAGCTTTCTGCATGACTTTACACCCTGCAATAAGCAGCCACCTGCCTAAAAGTAACTAAATTCTTCCGTGCAAGTTTCGGTATAGAGGAGTTTTACTTTATATATAAAGTACTGGGTTAATCCTTACTACCTACCGATCGCTGCAATTCACTTGGGTCAAACTGAAGGAAGAGAGCATGTTCAGGAACCAAGTCCTTCTCACATCCTACACTCTGACTCCTATGCAATGTTGAGCTTGATAACAAGTTCCTAAACCTCCTTTTCTTAGTCTCTTTCCCTTTTTTGTGTTCTGACACTTCTTTGTGGGAATCAATACTACTGCCCAAACTGAAATGTACATTGTCCGCATCAGAAGTTTCTGTTGAGGAAGAGTCCGAGTTCTCTCCCTTGTACAAATCGGAGTTACTTCCTCTGACGTCTAATCCTTCATCTTCTTCTACATTTGTGGGTTCTGGCACTGGCTTTACATGAGAACACACATCAGAGTCTGCCTTACTAGATCTTGAAACACTAGAGCCCTTGTTATTGGCTAGTAAATCCAGAGTAACCATTTTGCCCGTCAGACTGTCATACTGTCTAATAGGATGACTTTTTCTCTCAGCCAAGCTTGTTCTGACAGGTGATGATTTTACAGGGCTGTTTTCAGACTGGGGTCTTGTGATTTTCGTTATTGTTATTCCATGTCGTGGTATATAGGAATGACGCCCCATATCTCCAGGATCATCAGCAGTTTTTGACACTGGGGAAGAGGGTTCCTCTAGATGTACACCCTGCAATATAGAGTAAACTCACTATAAACACAATAACTCCTTGCACGCTAGTAATCGCTAAGTAATTTTTCGTCTGCAACAAAAGAATTTGGATCCTGATGAGATACCACATTATGTAGCGTCTCATCTGGATCCAAATTGTCTGCATAGGTAATCACAGCTTCAACGCTAGCGTTCAAAATCTAACCCTTTCCCTCATATATGCACCTTTTCACGCATTTGCAAATAGAGTAGAACAAGATGAGAGGGATCCTATAGGAAACATCTGCTAATAAATATTCATAATGTCCTTACCTCAAGGCTCATATGAATACTCAACAAGGATGGGGTCAAAATATCAATTTCTTCCACACTAGACAACTGCTGTCACATGTACAACTAATCCTACAGAAGTCATCTGATCTGGGTCTACTCTCTTTGCAAAGGAGTGAGAAGGCATGACTACCAGGTAGAGGGATTATGTTATTCTCGACTATATGAACTTCAAACAAGACGATCAAGATGAGATATGACAAGTGGCCTGGTCTCTCATGACCAAGACCAAATGGTTAATCATATACTTACATAAAGTCACAGTCCTCGTGTTAACCCTTTACCTGTTCCATATTCATGTAAGAAATAATGACATCATGAATAATTATTAGATGAATTTATATGATGGTACATGAACACAGGATTTGAATACCTTGGCAGCATCTATATAATCTCAAAAGCAAACAAAGCAGACCCTGATCAGATGGCTCCTACAGGAGCCATCTGATCTGGGTCTTCTCTGTTTGCAAATGCGGCAAAATAGGCATTTATACAAAGGAAACAATTAACATGACCATTATCATGCTAAGCGCAGGCTGAGAATGGTGTTTGAAAAGGATTTGAATCCAGATCAATTGCCTAGCAACTTAGCATATGATTATGAATCAAGCTGTTTGACACTCGTTGAATAGTTTTCAAAAACGCTTGAATAAATCTGAAGTAAATGCAAATATGAATAAATAATTATTATCTTTTACAAAATAATATGGGTTAATTAATTAACAATAAAACTTCCTTTACTTGGAAATTTTACTAAGCTCTTCTATGTTGCAATATATATAATATACAGTTGCACTTCAATTTCTCAAACTTCAAGGGACCAAAAATTCGAGATAATAGAAGTCTGAGTTATCCGATTTCTAATCTGGACAATTTCAATGCCATTACATCGGACCTGTGTTAGGCTGTCACATGTGTGTCTAGATATGCGTTCACAGCGATACAATTTTCAGAACAATTCTCTATTGTAAAAAACAGGTTATGAATGATATGGAAGAAAACAATTCTATCATTCTCTCTTTACCTGACAGATAATTGCCTTTTGTTGCCTCTGCAAACAGATAAGACCCCTTTCTCTAGAAGCTGTCTGAAAATAAGGTCTGCTCTGTTTGCTCATGAATTGATTATGCAAAACTTTAATATTCATATAAAGATAGTATTTTCATGAATATTCATTGAATATTCATTAATTCTGGGTTATAATATCAGCAAAACTAAACCCTTTGAATGTTGGAAAGAAATGGGTATTGACATTTGCAAACAGAGTAGAACCAGATCAGGGAGCAGATAAAGAAGCCCCTCTGATCAGCATCTTCACTGTTTGTCATTGAAAACTTTCTAGATTATTTTACCCTGTTTTGTTGATTGGACTTTACAATAAAACAGCAATGGACCACTTAACTTCAGCATTCTGAGCTACAGATACAGATGCATGCTACATGCACCCAAATACAAAAAATCAACATTTCTCCACCAAACCCTATACTGCGACCACTCTTTAGAATCGTCTCTTTGAGACGATTCTAAAGAGTGGTCGCAGTATAGGGTTTGGTGGAGAAATAAAGGAGCTATTCTTGAAACCGTTTCAATTTATGCATCTTATCTGGGTCTCTTTGGTTACACAAAACAGTTGTTCCATTTCACCTTTTTCTTTTTTGAATGTTTTCTGTATCTGATACATCCACACCCCATCACTATCTAAATTTCCAAGTAGAACAGTTAAACGCACTAAAACACAACGCAAGCTAACAGGATAAAACAATGAATGTCGAAACGTCGAAGCTTTGTGGAAAGCTATTGTGACTATTTGTTTTTGACCTCGTAAACAGTTTCAAAACTACCTTTCTTAATATTCAAAGCAAATTTTCCTTTTCCAACACACAATTAAAGTATCCAAGTGTAATTAATAATTAATAAACTAATCTCATCAGAATACATGTACGCCACACACGCAATATTAATATATCCGTATTAATTACAGTAGTGTTGCATTAATCCCTAAACATGTTATGACGTCAATGCTTTAGAATTACATATTAGGAATGCATCAAACTTGCAACTTATGACTTCATTTGTAGAATAAACATCTCACATACAAACCATCAGAGTACTTAACCCATTGTATGCTGAAGTATAATATCTGACTGGATATTAACGAAGCCAACCACCAAAACCACATGTTTTTATTGCAGAATATGATTTTTATGGCAAACAGTGCAGACCCTGATCAGAGGGCTCCTATAGGAGTCCTCTGATCTTGGTCTACACTGTTTACAGATTACTGATATTCCCATTTCCTGCATATAAAGTGTTAGCTATACCTTTTCCCTGTTGAATATTTGTGCAAGAAATAATGACATCATGAATATTTATTAGCTGAATTTTTATAATGGCATAATGTACACAGGAGATTTTGGTATTGGTAGAAACTGTAGAGTCAGATCTTTAATAATTTCATAAGCAAAACAGAGCAGACCCAGACCAGATGACTCCTGATCTAGGTCCCCTCTGTTTGCAAGGACGTGAAAAGGCGTATATATGAGGGACAGGTTAACTCTTCACATGCTAGCTATGAGATTGTGATAACGTAAGCAAACAGTTTTGATCCAGATCAGACATTTAGCAACTCTGCCTATCATCAGGATACTAACTGTCTAACACTCTTATTGTATTTTTGAAGCAAAATGATGGGATAATTATTTTTCAGAATTACAGCGGTCAACAGTTTACACGGACGTCTGTAACCTAGTGCGTAAGTAGTTCATTCATAAGCATGGTGTCAACAGGAAAAACATCTCAACAGCTACATGAACACTTCACATACTTAAGATGGTTAGTGATCGTTCATACTATTGTCCAACCATTTGTTGAATCAATTATTCTTCGAGCGTGATAATAAACAAGGACAGGTCCAACTCCTAAGTGTCCACTGCCGGAAGTAACTATAATTACGGCCACAACCCTACAAAGTTACTATCTAATTACCTTAACTCCTTCACTGTTCTACTTTTATTCTAAATTTCGAAACCTACTGAATACCTAATGAATATTAATGGACAAAATTGTTATAATGAAATATGGAAGGTGGAACATTGTAGTAATTTTAGAAAGTAAAGAAACAGATCTTTCAAATTACATTACCAAACAGAGCAGACCCTGATCAGACGGCTCCTATAGGAGTCTACTCTGTTTGCAAATGCATGAAAACACATTTATATGAACGAAAGGGTTAACCCTTTCACTGGTCAATATTCATGACATCATTCAATATTTATTAGCTGACATAATATAAAATTTCGATGTCAAAATCAAACAGAGCAGACCCTGATCAGATGGCTCCTGTAGGAGCCATCTGAGTTGGGTCTACTCTGTTTGCCAATGCATGAAAATGTGTTTATATGAGGGAAAGGGTTAACCCTTTACTCCATGAATATTCATTTATCCCTTTACTCCATAAAGACGCCTTTTAACCCTTTCCCTAATACGCATTTACTAGAGAAAAGGAACATTTTTAGAATTTTGTCGCTTGAAACCATTGTGATAAATACAGCATTAATTTTGCTCCTATAGGAGCAAATGATCTATTTATCACAATGGTTTCAAGAAGTGGTTATTACAGAGGCGTAGAAAGGCGTATTTATGGAGGAAAGGGTTAACTCATAAATATTCATGTGTGATATGTAATGATATCATGTATAGTAATTACCTGATTTTTTGTAGTGGCATCATGAACAAGGTAAATGTTATCATATCAGAAACTGTAGAAATAGATTTATGCTATTTAACCCTTTCCTCCATGAATATTCATGCAAGAAATAATGATGTCATGAATATTAATCAGAGCTGAAGAATTTGGAGTCAAAGATTGAGTATATCGATCGTAATCACCACGCCACAGGACTTTCACAAGAGCGTCAGGACATCCAGGGGGATTTCCAGAGTCTTCAAGATGTACTTTTGCGCATTAAGTTGCCTGTGGAATTAAGACTGAACGAATCTTGTCAAAGACTCAGACAAATTGACCAGCCATCATTTTCAGTGCTAGCAAAGTGTAATCAAAGCGTTGCAGACGCTGCAGTATTCTTTGAATGGGAACAATGTTTTGAAAATCTAATTTCTGATATTTGGAACAAAATAACAGGTCTAGAAGGGAAAGGATTAGATCTAACATTCTTTCTAGTGAGTAATTCAGCTGCAGCTGTCATTTCGGCCGTTTCCAGCTATGCTTATCAAACTGACCACTCGGAGTTGCTTTCGAAGTTGTAGGTGTGATTGCCTAGTTGCTTGCATAAGGTCATCCAACGTGCACTTCTTTGTTCATTGAGTATAATCTGGGAGTATAATTTCATTCATATTATGGTCACGTGATTTTGCCATGAGCCTGATATTTGTATATTCGTGTGCACTCCTTATACATGGCTATATTTTGTGGATTTTCTTACACATATACTAAACCAAAGCTAACGCTACGAAGCCTTTTCATGTAAGAAATAGTATACCTCGATTTTTTTCCAAATGTTATGTTAATAAACGCCTTTTGAATCTATCGAACGCACGTCAATAACTTGTATTAGGTTGCCATGCAGAATGGCGGTTGTCAGGTCAGCGAAAGTAGCATGTGGCTGACGCGAGAATACACCTATATTTGTATTCATTTGCTTACACAAAGAACACAAAAAATAAATATAAACAGTTGGTTATTGTGGTCACTATGACGTAAATTTCTCAAAGGTGTACTCTGTTTGCAAATGCATAAAAGTGCATTTATATGAAGAAAAGGGTTAACCATTCTGTCCCACTGTCACCAAAAATTAATGTCTTGTGCCCATTTGTTTGAATATTTACTTTTCTTAAACATTTCTAGATCTAATATGTCTCACTATCGACCTGTTTGTCTACCATTCACACAGTGTTTATAAGCCGATTGATATTTGATAACTGAGGCACAGACGACAGAACCTCACTCTGCAGAAAATCACCAAATATAGTTACATCCTCTACAAGAATGAAATCACAATCCTCAAAAGTCAACTGTTCCACTTTACTTTCTAATTGAGAAATGAGCAGGAACCCTGCAGACAGACCCTGCGAAAAAAACGGGCATTAAAACACATGTAATAACATTCATATTTGGAAATCTTACCTGGAGTGCAAGGTAACAAAACACTTAACCGGACATTCCCTCATATAGACGCCTTTTGACGCCTCTGTAAAAGTCACTTTCTGAAACCATTGTGATAAATAGAGCATTTGTTCCACAATGGTTTCTGTACTACACAATTCTAAAAAAAATATTTCCTCTATTAAATGCTCCTTTTCGGCAGATTTATTCAGAGGTAAGATCTAACTAGAAAATTGTGTCTGTATTCACACAGTGATACCCCCGTGTAGGGGTTTGCCTAGCTGCACGTAAAATTTCAAAGTCATTTGACCTTGACCTTGGGCTTGTGGGCAGCATGGGCTGGTGTGCAATGAAAGTATGGATGGTGTTTAATGTGTATATGCAATTCTATGGCAATAGCTACAGTGCCAGTGGTTAGGGAGATATAAGACAATGAAAAAACTGTGACAAAAAACTGCACGTAAATGTGACAACCAACTGCACGTAAAATTTCCAAGTCATTTGACCTTGACCTTGGGCTTGTGGGCAGCATGGGTGGGGTGCCAAATGATAGCACAGGTGGTAATTGATGTGTATGTAAAGTTTCATGTGTATAAGTGTAGAAATTACTGACTTATAACACTTGAAAAACTGTGACAACCAACTGCACCTAAAAGCGTAACACACGGACAGACGGACGGACGGACATGTGCAAAACATAATGCCCCCTGACTATCGTCAACGGGGGCATAAAAATAGCCTATGAGGTAATGGGATAATAGTGGGGTATGCCAAACTCTAAATTAGCCGGTTTTTATAAACACTTTCCCCGTTGTGATATTCATGTAAGAAATAATAACATCATGATTATTTATTAATGGAATTTTTACAATGGCATATATATCTACACAGGATGTTTTAGCTCTGGCAGAAACTGTAGAATCAGATCTATTATTATGGCATAAGCAAACAGCAGACCCAGATCAGACGTTCTTACAGTAGCCATCTGATCTGGTTCTACTCTATTTGCAAAAAGGGTTAGGTTTAGATAGTTTGGATATACAGTAAAACCTCCCTATAAAGGCCACTAAATTGTGTTAATTATTTGGTATTTAGAACATGTGGCTGCTTAAAGCAAGGTGAAAATAAAACAGTTCTGTTTTACTTTCACCTTGCTTTAAGCAGCTACCTGCCTTTAACACAAAATATTTGATGTAATTTAGTGGCCTTTATAGAGAGGTTTTACTGTATGACCGATTTGGAAGCATGATTTTAAAGGGGGGGGGGGGGGAGGAGGAGGTAATCAGAATCAACATTTAGAACCAGAGCTAAAGATAATAGTACATGGTCAAATTCTACAATCATCATTTCTCCACCAAACCCTATGTTGTGACCACTCCTCAGATTCGTCTGTTCGAGACAATTCTAGAGTTAGGTTGCAACATAGGGTTTCATGGAGAATAAAGAAAATGTTTTAATTTATGCATCTTACCTCTGGACTTCTGGAATTTCAGAATTCCTTCAAAATTTATTTTCTAAACTCAAAACATATTAAGTCATAACCAGCTTCAAAGCCGACAATTGAAACCGACATAAATTAGATAATGATACCGTAATTACATTACCAGTTGTCCAAATCCACCAGTAATATTCTTGAAACAAAGTAATTAACAGTGGCACTTAAATTTTGAGCTATCATTTTTGCTGTGTAGTCTTCCATTTCAGGCTCTTTACCCTCAATGTGCAGGAACCAAGTATATCAGACCTTTTGCAAACAGTGCATCCCCAGATCAGCGGACCCCTGACGGAGCCCAGGTTTGATCATGGTACTCACTGTTTTTCATAAAAATCTTTTTCGTCAGTGATAAAATTTGATACAAATTTATTTGGTTCAACACTTCACCTGTTCAATATTCATGTAAGAAATAATAGTATCATGAATGTTAATTAGATTATTTTCTATAATGGCATACATTGTATTTATAAACACAGGATTCTTGTATTAGCAGACACTGTAGTGTCAGATCTATTATAACTTCACAAGCAAACACGGAGCAGACTCTGATCCTATAATAGGAGCCATCTGATCTGGGTCTACTCTGTTTGCAAATGCATGAAAAAGTGATTTTATGAAGGAAAGGGTTCAATTAATATTTAGAGAGGGAGGTGACAGTTTTAACCCTTTCCCTGATCTATGTTTATTCCAAATTTCAATACCTACTGAATATTCATGGACAAAGTAGTTATAATGAAATATGACAGGTGGAACACTGTAGCCATTTTAGAAAGCAAAGAAACAGATCTATCAAATTCTATTAGCAAACAGAGCAGACCCTGATCAGACGGCTCCTCTAGGAGCCGTCTGATCTGGGTCTACTCTATTTGCAAATGCGTGCAAACACGTTTACATGAGGGAAATGGTTAAGTATTCCCATGAGTAAGGGCTAAAGACACTCTAAACCCAGGGGTTGATGTTTTATTAATCTTACTGAAATTTTATTCATGAAAAGCATTATGGCATGCTGAAAACATTAGTATTACCACTTTAAAATTGATTATAAAATGTAAGACTCTACAGGAGACATCTGATCTGGGTCTACTCTGTTTGCAAAGGCGTATTTATCGAGTAAAGGGTTAAAACACTATAAGACTATTACATTTGGCTTGATATCCTACAAATCTTGCTGTTTGCAAACTAAATAGTGGGAACCAAGGTACTTAAAATAATTCCCGAGATCTCAAGAAAGATCGTATAATATTTTCAAATTATTTATGTACATAGAATGTTGAGATTGTAACAGCGACATCCCTGAACTTCAATGATCAAATTGATAACCCAAGATTTGAAAACTATTAAAAAAAAATAATTCTCATACAGATACCTTTTCATGCCTTTGCAAACAGAATAAGACCCAGATCAGATGGCTCTTGCAGGAGATGT
The DNA here is from genome assembly GCA_963576725.1 of Azorinus chamasolen. Taxonomy (NCBI): domain Eukaryota; kingdom Metazoa; phylum Mollusca; class Bivalvia; order Cardiida; family Solecurtidae; genus Azorinus; species Azorinus chamasolen. The sequence goes on from OY755241.1 coordinate 2,782,677, forward strand.
CTGATAAGGGTCTGCTCTATTCAATACCTATGAAATATAGATCTGATTTTAACCCTTCTCTTGCTGAATTTTAAAATACATTTCTCCTTCTTTACCAATGCCCTGTTGTATAATTACATATATCTTCACTGTGTACAAGTATTTCACTGTGCAATCACTGCTGTAGAGTGCACTGGTTGCACAATCAACTTGTAAATAGTGCAGACCCTGATGAGACAGCTCCTGCAGGGTCTTCACTATTTACAGGTAGGTATATTCGAATAGCAAGCGAAGGGTTAAAGTTTCTGCCAAAACCAAAAAGTCCTATGTTTATATACCACTATAAAAATTCAGCTAATAAATATTCATAACATTCTAACATGAATATTCATGGGAGAAGGGGCTTAATCACTCAGATGCCAGTAGCACTGAATATCATAGTTTGACTAGACAAATTATATGAATGAAATTTAAGTGTCAGTCTAAGAATTTCAGAATGAAATAGAACATGAAATTATTATGTAATTTGTAACCTGTCAATTGAATATCAGTAATTCTATTATCTGCTTAAACTAGTGCATGGCTTTTGAATATTTCATTTGTTACAAAAATCAAGGAAGCTCTCTCCTCCATTGCAATAGATGATAATTATGGTTGTCATGGTCTGGACCGAAAGTTTAACCCTTTCCTCCATAAATACGCATTTTTACAGCTCTGTAAAATTAAAGTCACTTTTTGAAACCACTGTGATAAATAGAGCATTTGCTCCTTTTCAAAACTACACAATTCTAAAACATTCCTTTTCTCTAGTAAAAGCTCCTTTTCAGTAGATTTATTCAAAGAGGTTGGGTCTAAAAATAGCCTATGATGGAATGGGTTGAAATGGCCAGGAATGTCGTTATTATTTTTTTAAAACATTAATAAACGAGATGTCGAGGAAATGAGCTCAGCTTTTTGACAACTGCCAACATAATTATGTACATATGCTTATCAGCAATTAGCAAATTAGTTTAATATCTGCAAAGTAGCTGGAAAGTATTTGATAAATACAGTATAATATACAGTGCTCCCTCCCTACAACAGCCCTCTCAATAACGATTCCCTCCTTACAACAACGCATGTTACTGTTTCCGAAACAACAAGGCTCAAAACACAACTTTTTCCATCGTATTTTCTTTATGCCTCCATCAAACCCTATGTTGTGACCACTCTTTAGAATCGTCACTTTGTGACGATTCTAAAGAGTGGTCACAACATAGGGTTTGATTGAGGCATAACGGTTTTAGTTCTCTAAATACACCTTATCTGGGGATCTGCAAACAAGCTAATTATGTTTGATTTTCCCTCCCTATAACAACTCCCTCTGAACAACACATACAATCTTCGTATCCCAAAGGGTGTCGTTGTAGAGAGGGAGCACTGTACATGTGAAATTCTGCTGATTTCTCAAAGGTTGTACAATATTTGGTCATAGAGCATAATAAGAAGTGCCCTGAAACTCAAATACAGTAGAACCAGTCTATATCATGAATATATAGTTACATGTACATGGGGATCTAGAAGATGTTTAACCCATTTCCTCATATTTATGCCTTTTGACTCCTCTGTTTACTAAGATGTCACTATTGATATATAGAGCATTTGCTCCATATTTATCACAATGGTTTCTCTATCTTAACTACACAATTCTAAAAATTTACTTTTCTCTAGTAAATGCTCCTTTTCAGTAGAGTGTAGGATCTAAAAATAGCTCATGGGTTAATGCAGGGCAAAAGTAATGCAGGAAGCTCCTAGGAGCTCTCTGCATTACTTTTCATTGTGTAATAAGTTACCACCTGGTTAGTCTCACATATCCAGAACCAGAATTATTTCTGGTGGTCACTGTAGACCAGTTTTACTGTATTTGTTTCTTTGTTTAAATGTCAATGTAGTAATTTCTAAACCAGTGCACTCACATTTGACGGTTGTTCTACGCCTTTGCCAACAGAGAAGACCCAGTGGGAGCCGTCTGATTAGGGTCTGCTGAGCACTCTGATTCTAGTTTCTACCAAGGTCCTGAATGTGGACAATCATGCTATTTGCAATCAGTGTAGACTTATATCAGTGGGCTCCTAGAGGAGCTCTCTGACCAGTGTCTACACTGTTTGACATTCAAAATCCTCTGGGCAGTTTAGGCCTATTATACTGAGTTTACACCTTTACTCCATAAATACACCTTTGCAAACAGACTAGATCCAGATCAGATGGCTCCTATAGGAGCCGTCTGATCAGGGTTTGCTCTATTTGCTTATGACATAAATATAGATATGATTCTACAGTTTCTGCCATGGCCTAAAATCCTTTGTCCATGTGCTATTATAGCAAATTAATCTTATTAATATTCATGATGTCATTATTTCTAACATGAATATTCTTTACTTTGTGGTGTGCAGTGGTAACGCGCTTGACTACCAGTCCGGAGGTCCAGGGTTCAAATCCCGGTATCTCCCAGAAATTTAAGAGACGCTTTTCAGTGTCTCCCACCCGCACCTCCTCTCCACCCAGGGGTTAAAATGGGTACCTGTGAGGGTCACTAGCTGGTACTGCGGCTGCATGATAGCGCCATATGTTAGCAGTGTTCAATATTGTAGGTGATTGACTCAATGACCAGGGGAGTAAATGTACAGTCGGCTGAACGGTCATTCGGACTGAAAGTAGACTATAATTAGGTTCTTTACTTTGTGGTGTGCGGTGGTCTAGTGGTAACGCGATTGAATACCAATCCGGAGGTCCGGGGTTCAAATCCCTGTACATCTCAGAAATTTCAGAGACGCTTTTCAGTGTCTCCCACCCTTACCTCAGACCTCTCCACCCAGGGGTAAAATGGGTACATGTGAGGGTCACTAGCCCATTCTGCTGCAGGATGATTGTGATTAACATAGCCTCTGCATTCAACAGTTGTAAAAGTGATAAGTAGGATAAAGTTCAAAGATTAAAAGTTTTCTACGCATTTCTACAATGCGTAATATTTTTATTCACACTATTCTCAGGCCTTTTATAGAGATCTGGACTAAGTTCTACAAAATCCAATTCTATGAATAACAAGAGGGCCAGAATGACCCTGACATCGCTCACCAGGCAATCAGAGGAGAAGATTTTCAGTTTTCACTATACGTTTCTATAGAAAACTAGCCACCCCTGCAGCAAGGCCAATTTTGACCCAAGGGGCATAATTTATACAACTTTTATAGAGGACCTGAACATGATGCCATGTGCCAAATATGAAAGCTGAGAACCTTCCAGTTTCAGAGGAGAATATTTTCAAAGTTGTCACTATATGTTTCTATTGAGAACTGGCCACCCCTGGGACAGGCCCAATTTTGACCCCAGGGGCATAATTTATATACATTTGGTAGAGGACCTGAACATGATGCTATGTGCCAACTATGAAAGCTGAGAACCTTCCAGTTTCAGAGGAGAATATATTCAAAGTTTTACTACATATTTCTATAGACAAGAGGGCCTGAAAGGCCCTGGCATCGCTCACCAGACAATCAGGAGAAGATTTTCAAAGTTTTCACTGTGTTTCTATAGAAAACTACCCAGCCCTGGGGCAGGCAAATTTTGACCCAAGGGGCATAATTTATGTAACTTTTTAGAGGACCTCAAGTGAAGAAAATTTAAGAAAATGTAAATGAAAACATACAACAATGTCAATCTAAAGAAGGGCATGTATATATATACAAAAGTATGCAAACCCTCTCCCTGGGCAAATTGGTTGAATTTCAGAAAGAATAAATTAATCTATACATGTACTTATATTCAAAATTTCAGATATTTTCATTACACCTTCATGAGTTATTATTATTCATATCTTAATTTATTTTCAACCCTTCCCCTGTTCTATGTTTATTCAAAATTTAAATACCTACTGAATATTCATGGACAAAATAGTTATAATGAAATATGGAAGGTGGGACAGTGTAGCCATTTTAGAAAGTAAAGAAACATCTTTCAAATTCCATTGACAAACAGAGTGGACCCTGATCAGACAGCTGCTATAGGAGCCATCTGATCTGGTTCTGCTCTGTTTGCAAATGTGTGAAACGGTGTTAACAGGAGGGAAAGGGTTAGTAAACATATTATAAGTATGTTGTACACAAAATGAAAATAATGTAATGCAATTTGCACTATATCATATCATAAGCAAACAGCAGATTGATCAGATGGCTACTACATGAGCCATCTAATCAGGGTCTACTCTGTTTGCAAAGGTGTAGAAAGGCCTATTTATGGAGTAAAGGGTTAATTGTCCTAATTAATGTGCAACAGGCGACATCTAACTATAACAATTTTTTTGGGGGGTCTGCAATATTACTGCAGATCTACTACAAACAAAGGAGGCAATCCCATTGTTATCAAAAAGGGAGATAACCTACCTTTAAATGTATGCTAAAAATAGACACCAGTAAATGTTTAACTAGAGATATGCCAGTCTCCCTTAATTGGCTTGCAACTGCAAGCTTGTTGCAAACTTAATCCTAGCCAAAATGAGCTTGTGATTTAGGTTTGGGTTAGCTAGCATTTAGCCCTGGTTATATACAAGTTTAGTGAACCAAGAAAACCAATCCATATGCATAAGTGATCTGCAATTATCCCTTGGAGTCAATATGCTTATGGCTGGTCACTCACTCTTCAAAGGTCCTATACCTTTAGCCTGCTAATATTACACCAGCTACTTGCTTTTTTTTTTCATTTATAATAACCTTTGCAAACAGTCTGGATCAGTCTGGATCAAGTGAATCCAGATGAGATACAAAGTAACTTGGCATCTCATCAGGGTCCAAACTGTCTTCACTATGACATTTGTTTTTTAAAAGATATGGAAGGAAACAACTTTTGCAGCAGATAACATTATTTGCAGACAGTAATTGCTCAGAGTGCAAAGGGTATTGGAGAAAATTATGCTAGACACCAAATGACCTCCATAATAACCTGCATGATGTTTACAACACATCAAACAGCAAAGAGTTCCTGGGCATCAGTGAGGCTGATTGATCACAGTGAAAAATATTGCAGCTGCATTTTTCTGGAGTGTAAATCTGAAGTGTACTAGTAGTCTCCCAGTAAATAATGGTCAGTTTGAATTAGCTGAAACAGCAGCCTGCTCTAAGAAACTTGAAACCTCTGGGGTGGGGCCAATTTTGACCCAAGGGGCATAATTTATATAACTTTTGTATAGGACCTGAACATGATGCTATGTGCCAAATATGAAAGCTGAAAACTTTCCAGTTTCAGAGGAGATGATTTTCAAAGATTTCACTATATGTTTCTATAGAAAACAATGCATCCCTGGGGCGGGGCCAATTTTGACCCCAGGGGCATAATTTATATAACTTTTGTAGAGGACCAGAACATGATGCTACGTGCCAAATATGAAAGCTGAGAACCTTCCAGTTTCAGAGGAGAAGATATTCAAAGTTTTACTATATATTTCAATAGACAAGAGGGCCAGAATGGCCCTGAAGCGCTCACCAGACAATCAGAGGAGAAGATTTTCAAAGTTTTCACTATATGTTTTTATAGAGAACTATCCAGCCCTGGGGCAGGCCAATTTTGACCCCAGGGGAATAATTTATAAAAACTTGTAGGGGACCTGAACATGATGCTATGAGCCAAATATGAAAGCTGAGATTAACCTTCCAGTTTCAGAGAAGAAGATTTTCAAAGTTTTCTCAATAATTATGTTTCTATTGAAAACTGTCTACTACCCCTGTGGCAGGGCCAATTTTGACCCCAGGGTCATAATTTATATAACTTTTGTAGACCCCGGGGCCATACTTTATATAATGTTTGTAGAAGACCTGAACATGATGCTCTGTGCCAAATATGAAAGCTGAGAACCATCCAGTTTCACAGGAAAAGATTTTCAAGGATTTCACTATTTGTTTCTTTTGAAAACTGCCCACCCCTAGGGCGGGGCCAATTTTTAACCCGGGGCCATAATTTTTATAACTTTTGTAGTGGACCTGAACATAATGCTCTGTGCCAAATATGAAAGCTGAGAACCTTCCAGTTTCAGACATGAAGATTTTCAAAGATTTCACTATTTGTTTCTATTGAAAACTGCCCACCCCTGGGGCGGGGCCAATTTTGACCCCGGGGCCATAAATAATATAACATTTGTAGAGGACCTGAGCATGATGCTATGTGCCAAATATGAAAGCTGAGAACCTTCCGGTTTCAGACAAGAAGATTTTCAAAGATTTCACTATTTGTTTCTATTGAAAACTGCCCACCCCTGGGGCAGGGCCAATTTTGAACCCGGGGCCATAAATAATATAACTTTTGTAGAGGACCTGAACATGATGCTATGTGCCAAATATGAAAGCTGAGAACCTTCGAGTTTCAGAGGAGAAGATTTTCAAAGATTTCACTATTTGTTTCTTTTGAAACATGCCCACCCCTGGGGCGGGGCCAATTTTGACCCTGGGGCCATAATTTATATAACTTTTGTAGAGGACCTGAACATGATGCTATGTGCCAAATATGAAAGCTGAGAACCTTCGAGTTTCAGAGGAGAAGATTTTCAAAGATTTCACTATTTGTTTCTTTTGAAACATGCCCACCCCTGGGGCGGGGCCAATTTTGACCCTGGAGCCATAATTTATATAACTTTTGTAGAGGACCTGAACATGATGCTATGTGCCAAATATGAAAGCTAAGAGCCTTCCAGTTTCAGAGAAGAAGAATTTCAAAGTTTGCACTATATGATTCTATTGAAAACTGCCCACCCCTGGGGTGGGGCCAATTTTGACCCCAGGGCCATAATTTATATAACTTTTGTAGAGGACCTGAACATGATGCTATGTGCCAAATATGAAAGCTGAGAGCCTTTCAGTTTCAGAGAAGAAGATTTTCAAAATTTGCACTATATGATTCTATTGAAAACTGCCCACCCCTGGGGCGGGGCCAATTTTGACCCCAGGGCCATAATTTATATAACTTTTGTAGAGGACCTGAATATGATGCTATGTGCCAATTATGATAGCTGAGAAGCTTCTGGTTTCAGAGGAGAAGATTTTCAAAGTTTTACTATATGTTTCTATTGAAAACAAGGCACCCCTGGGGCGGGGTCAATTTTGACCCCAGGGGCATAATTTATATAACTTTTGTAGAGGACCTGAATATGATGCTATGTGCCAAAGATGAAAGTTGAGATCCCTGTAGATTCAGAGGAGAAGATTTTTAAAGGTTCAAATTGTTGACGACGGACGACGAACGACGAACGACGAACGACGGACGACGCACGACGCACGCCGACGGACAACAGGCGATCACAAAAGCTCACCCTGAGCACTTTGTGCTCTGGTGAGCTAAAAACAAGGCACCCCTGGGGCGGGGCCAATTTTGACCCCAGGGGCATAATTTATATAACTTTTGTAGAGGACCTACAGATGATGCTATGTACCAAATATGAAAGCTGAGAACCCTGTAGATTCAGAGGAGAAGATTTTTAAAGGTTCAAATTGTTGACGCCCGACGACGGACGACGACGGACATCAGGCGATCACAAAAGCTCACCCTGAGCACAAAAGTGCTCTGGTGAGCTAAAAATTACTAAGAGGTTAGAATATGGCCTAGCCCTCGGGCTATTATGGCACCAGCTGTATATCTTACAAATACCATTAGCAACAGAGCAGACCCTGATCAGACGGCTCCTATAGAAGCCATCTGATCTGGGTCTACTCCGTTTGCAAATGCATGAAAACATGTCTGTATGAAGGAAGGGTTAACTCTTTACTCCATGAATAATCATGTAAGAAATAATGACATCATTTATATCAATTAGGTTAATTTCTATAATGGCACATGAACACAGGAATATTTAGCCATGGCACTCAGAAACTGTAGAATCATATCTATATTATTCCATAAGAAACAGAGCAGACCCTACATGAGCCATCTGATCTGGGTCTACTCTGTTTGCAAAGGCATAGAAAGGTGTATTTAGTATTTCAGTCAATTTAGGATGTCCAGCTAATTACAGGTGGAGGAAGACCAAACAGGTTTTTCCTTGCAGGGAACACATTGCAAGAAAACCCTGGTAGAACCACCAACCTACCACATTTTTCGAAATTGTGTTACCTGGTTTACAATGACGGGATATTTTCAGATAACGAAGAGTATGATTTAACAATCGAAATAAGAAGGGTGGCAGCATTGTGACACTATTATAAAGCACTCAAATTGGGGTTAATATAATTGCGTAATTTTATAAATAAACAGCAATGTCTTACAATAATGGACATTACTTAGACATTAAGAAAAACAATGAATTTTTTTTTTTTTTAAAAAGTGAAAAATTGGGCAAAATGAATGAAGTTGTTGCCATAGTAACCAGTCTATTTTAATTTAATTTCAAATCAACACTAAGCATCTCTTATTTCCAAAGAATAAAAGATGGGGACATATTTACATCCATAACAGGTAATCTAATTAACCCTTTCCCTCATATAAATGCATTTTCATGCATTTGCAAACAGAGTAGACCCAGATCAGACAGCTCCTGCAGGATCAGGATCTGCTCCATTTGCTTTTGACATGATATTGATCTGATTCTACAGATTTTGTGTCAGAGCGAAAAAAAATATTGAGAAGTTTACATTATAAAATTTCAGCTAATAAATTGTCATGATATCATTATTTCTTAGATGAAAATTGAACAGGGAAAGAGCCAATTAATGTTGGTAATCTCTGATGTCTGCCATGAATGTTTGTCAGATTAACTGGTGTTTTTCTTTAAAGGAACTGGTACGAAATTAGGACCAGTAGCGAAACAGAAAGAAAAGTATATGTTTGGAAACATTGACTCCACTCATACCACCTATTGTGAAGAGAAAAACCCCTTTGCAATATCGTGTAATATGCAGCTGTATAGACAATTTGAGTTTTGGTCCTGAACCAAAACAACTGCTATTTTCATTTTTCCGCCAATTGTAGTATCTAATTTTAAACCAGGTGATTACATTAAAATTCTCCAGTGTCTACAGACTGTGTTTGCATGGAGTAAAGGGTTAAAGATTTTGGTTGACATAATGGATGTAAATTAAAAGTTTATGCCTATTTTGGTAATGGAAAGCCATTATAGAATATCTAGCTCTTATCCAACTCAAGAGAGACTTAATTAACCCTTTCCCTCATATAATCACATTTTCAAGCATTTGCAAACAGAGTAGACACAGATCAGATGGCTCCTATAGGAGCCATCTGATCAGGGTCTGCTCTGTTTGCTTTTGACATTAAATAGATATGATTCTACAGTTTTTGTCAAAGCAAAAACTTTCATTGAAACGTTTACATTATAAATTTTCAGCTAATAAATATTCATGAAGTTATAATTTCTTACATAAATTTTGAACATGGAAAGGGTTAACTGACATTAATTTTGCAAACAGGTTGGATCCAGATGAAACACCAATTTACTCAACTTCTCATCAGCATCCACAAAGCTATGTTACCCTCTGTCACTAGATCCTCAAAATCTTGAACCAGTCAAAAGAAGGCAAAACGTTTGATTAACCTGTACAGTGGGGTATGGGTTAATTCCTTAACAGTTTTATTGTAAAGTTTTGCAACATTCCACTCCAACAATTGAAATAGCCAAAAGAATTCATAGCAATATGATTAGCTTACCCCCTCTATACCCTTAAACTACCCTGAGTGTTCAGACACCAATCTCCCCTCTCTACCCTAACTATCCTAAGTATTCAGATAACCAATTTCCCCTCTCTATCCTAATTACCCAAAATATTCAGACACCTAAATCTCCCCTCTCTTAGTCCTAATTATTCAGACACCCAATTTCCCCCCTCTATCCTATTTATTCAAACACCCAATCTCCCCTCTCTACCCTATTTATTCAGACACCCAATCTCCCCTCTCTACCCTACTTATTCAGACACCCAATCTCCCCTCTCTACCCTATTTATTCAGACACCAATCTCCCATTTCTACCCTATTTATTCAGACACCCAATTTCCCCTTTCTACCCTATTTATTCAAACACCCAATCTCCCATTTCTACCCTAATTATTCAGACACCCAATCTCCCCCCTATATCCTATTTATTCAAACACCCAATCTCCCCACTCTACCCTATTTATTCAGACACCCAATCTCCCCTTTCTACCCTAATTATTCAGACACCCAATCTCCCCTCTCTACCCTAATTATTCAGACACCAATCTCCCATTTCTACCCTATTTATTCAGACACCCAATCTCCCCTTTCTACCCTAATTATTCAGACACCCAATCTCCCCTCTCTACCCTATTTATTCAGACACCAATCTCCCATTTCTACCCTATTTATTCAGACACCAAATCTCCCCTTTCTACCCTATTTATTCAGACACCCAATCTCCCATTTCTACCCTAATTATTCAGACACCCAATCTCCCCCCTCTATCCTATTTATTCAAACACCCAATCTCCCCTCTCTACCCTATTTATTCAGACACCCAATCTCTCCTTTCTACCCTAATTATTCAGACACCCAATCTCCCCTCTCTACCCTAATTATTCAGACACCCAATCTCCCCTCTCTACACTAATTATTCAGACACCCAATCTCCCCTCTCTACCCTATTTATTTAGACACCCAATATCTCCCCTCTCTACCCTATTTATTCAGACACCCAATCTCCCCTCTCTACCCTAATTATTCAGACACCCAATCTCCCCTATCTACCCTATTTATTCAAACACCCAATCTCCCCTCTCTACCCTATTTATTCAGACACCCAATCTCCCCTCTCTACCCTACTTATTCAGACACCCAATCTCCCCTCTCTACATTATTTATTCAGACACCCAATCTCCCCTCTCTATCCTATATATTCAGACACCCAATCTCCCCTCTCTACCCTAATTATTCAGACACCCAATCTCCCCTATCTACCCTATTTATTCAAAAACCCAATCTCCCCTCTCTACCCTATTTATTTAGACACCCAATCTCCCCTCTCTACCCTATTTATTTAGACACCCAATCTCCCCTCTCTACACTATTTATTCAGACACCCAATCTCCCCTCTCTACCCTATTTATTCAGACACCCAATCTCCCCTTTCTACCCTATTTATTCAGACACCCAATCTCCCCTCTCTACCCTATTTATTCAGACACCCAATCTCCCCTCTCTACCCTATTTATTCAGACACCCAATCTCCCCTCTCTACCCTATTTATTCAGACACCCAATCTCCCCTCTCTACCCTATTTATTCAGACACCCAATCTCCCCTCTCTACCCTATTTATTCAGACACCCAATCTCCCCTCTCTACCCTATTTATTTAGACACCCAATCTCCCCTCTCTACCCTATTTATTCAGACACCCAATCTCCCCTCTCTACCCTATTTATTTAGACACCCAATCTCCCCTCTCTACCCTATTTATTCAGACACCCAATCTCCCCTCTCTACACTAATTATGCTCAGTATTTAGATACACAATCTCACTTCTCCATGACATTGTAGGGCTAATTTATAATAATGAGTTAATCAGGTACTAATTTGATAAATTTAATTAAACTGAATTGTAGCAAATAGTGAAGACCCTGATCAAACTACTCCTTCTGGGTCTGCAACATATGCCTAAGTCGTCTCTTTGAGATAATTCTAAACAGTGGTCACAACATCGGGTTTGGTGTAGAAATGATTATTTTAGTATTTGAGTATGCACCTTTATCTGTAGCTCTGTGAGATGCCAATTATAATTCCATATATCATTAGGATCCAAACTATTTGATGCTATGAATATGTTTTTTATTAACCCTTTCACCGCTGCAGTTGCATAAATGCACCACGACAAATAGTGCAGTCCCAGATCAGACGCTACCTTTTCAAGGCTGCGTCTGATCAGGGACTTCACTATTTGTCTCAATCTCTATTTCTATATATGTGCTTTATTCCTTTGAAATTTGCATTTATTTATCTCATTTCCTTATTTTACTGAATGATTTAACAAACTTGGATTGCAGACGACAATTAGAAATTTGGCGCCGAAAGAGTAAAATCAAAATGGAAGAAAAATTAAAACTAAAATTTAGCAGACAACAAATTTAGCAGACAATGTTTGGCAAGGAAATAATCAGTGGCTTCTGTTAGCAGTGTGGTTTTGCATGGCAGCAAGGAAACTTTCATGAACAATTTACATTAATTGTTACGGTAATATTGCTAATTAATGAAATTAAAGATATTTTTATGGCTAATCCATTTATGCAGAATGTGTGAAATCATAAATGCCTTACTAGATGAATTTCATACTTAGGGGCTAAACTTCAGGTCCCTTTCAAACAGTTTAGATACAGATGAGACTACAAGTAAATTGGTATGACATTTAGACCCACACTGTCTAACACTGATCATGACTTTGAAAACTAAAAAAAGTACTGTGTGTATCTTTTAGAACTGAGGCAAAATGCAAGTTTTGCAGACAAAAGCTAATGGTAAATCCCTTTAACACTAAGTAGTTTTTGTTTGCAAACCTTTCCCTAATGCATATTCATGTAAGAATTAACCCTTTCCCTCATACAAAAGTGTTTTCACGCATTTGCAAACAGAGTAGACCCAGATCAGACGGTTCCTAGAGGAGCCGTCTGATCAGGGTCTACTCTGTTTGCTAATAGAATTTAATAGATCTGTTTCTTTGCTCTCTAAAATGTCTACAGTGTTACACTTAACCATATTTCTTTATAACTATTTTGTTAATGAATATTCAGTAGGTATTGAAATTTGGCCTAAATACAGAACGGGGAACCAGGGTTAAAGACTGTATCAATATTAACCCTTTCCTCCATGAATATTCATGTCAAAAATAATGACTTCATGAAGATTAATCAGATTAATTTGTTATAGTAGCACATGCCATGGCAGATACTGTCTAAAAATATCTATATTATATCAAAAGCAAACATAGTAGACCCTGATCTGAGTCTATTCTGTTTGCAAAGGTGTAGAAAAGTGTATTTATGGAGTAAAGGATTAATTAACCTATTTTTTCAGCACAAGGGATCTTGGTACCAATTGCAGAAACTGTAGATACAGATCTAATTTATACTATAGATAAAGAGGGCAGACCCGTATAATCAGATGGTTCCTACAGGAACCTTACGACCTTAGGGTATACTCTGTTTGCAAAGGCATGAAAAGGTGTATATATGAAGGAACACTAGTTTGGATCCTGATGAAATAGTGTGGTGCACTGAATACTCTATATGTACCCCTTTCAACCCTTTCCCTTATGTAAGCGCATTTTGACGCATCTGCAAACAGAGCAGACCCAGATCAGACGACTCCTATAGGAGGGCTTGCTCTGTATGCTTAATATGGTGTAATATAGATCTGATTCTACAGCTTCTGTCTGAGCCAAAATATCCTGTGTTCATTATGCCATTATAAAAAATAATCTTATTAACCCATTACCTCAAAGGCTATTTTTAGATACAACCTCTTGAATTAATCTACCGAAAAGGAGCATTAATTAGAGAAAAGGAAAATTTTAGAATTTTGTAGTTAGAAACCATTGTGATAAATAGAGCATTTGCTCCTATAGGAGCAAATGCTCTATTTATCACAATGGTTTCATAAAGTGACTTTTACAGAGTAAACTAATAACCCACATGTGGGTAGACTAATTGGCAGTTCAACAACCACATTTATTTTAACCACAGGTGGCCATTTCGTGAGTCTACATGGTCTAAAAAGTCAAAAAAAATTGATTGGGTCGATTTAGTGTTATATTATATACAAGGGGTCTAACTACCCATTCGCAGATTTCACGACCGATTCGAAATAACGCCCGGTTTTGGGCTATCAAGATAAAAGACCCGCTAATGTTTGGTACGAACGTGAAGCTGGGACCTTGTACTTTTCAAATAATATAACTTTTGATACATTCCGACTAAGCCGTAGCCAGTGCCGACGTGAAATTCCAACAAAATACGCTGATTTTTCTTACTCGGACGAGAACTCGCAACAACTTGACCTAGTTTCTACTTGGCCAGTAACAGGGCACTTGATTGACCTAGGGATGGTGCCCTGCGTTCTCACTAACGCTTATTGGGTAAGCAAGGTAACAGACACGCGGATGTTGTTATTGTAAAGGAAGCGGGTCACGTGACTCGTAGCAGCCTGACAGAGATTTAAATCTGCTAATTGCACGAAAATTCGCCTGCATTTCGGATCTGCATCAGTGTCTGCAGATAGTTTGAGAGGTGAACGATAGCTTTTTGTCATATATATTGATTGCACAATCGTTTTGTCCCGAGGCATCGCGATAATGGCCGTTTTACGGGGGGGTCTAGTGGCAAATCGTTGTTGCGCGATCTCGTTCGAGTAAGCTAAATCAGCGTATTTTGTAAGAATTTCACGTCGGCACTGGCTACGGCTTTGTCGGAATGTATCAAAAGTCTAGTGGCAAATCGTTGTTGCGCGATCTCGTTCGAGTAAGCTAAATCAGCGTATTTTGTAAGAATTTCACGTCGGCACTGGCTACGGCTTTGTCGGAATGTATCAAAAGTTATATTATTTTAAAAGTACAAGGTCCCAGCTTCACGTTCGTACCAAACATTAGTGGGTCTTTTATCTTGATAGCCCAAAACCGGGCATTATTTCGAATTGGTCGTGAAATCTGCGAATGGGTAGTTAGACCCCTTGTATATAATATAACACTAAATCGACCCAATCAATTTTTTGGACTTTTTAGACCATGTAGACCCACGAAATGGCCCCCTGTGATTTTAACCCTTTACTCCATGAGTATTCATGAAATAATTTGCAAACAGAGTAGACCCAGATCAGACAGTTCCTGTAGAAGCTGTCTGATCAAGGTCTGCTCTGTTTGCTTATGGTTTAATATAGATCTGATTCTAGAGTTTCTGCTTGAGCCAAAATATTCCCTAAAATAACAAAAATCTATTTAATATTCAGAATGTCATTTTCTTACATGAGTATTCATGGAGTAAAGGGTTAAAGTAATAGTTGATAACCTACTATGACAGACAACAGAAACAGCACAATCTAATGGGGAATACACCTATTTTTCAGGTATCAAAGGGAGATAAATCAAGCATCAAACAGCAATAGAGTTTCAGAGTTGTTCAAACCAATTCATGAGTATTTATGTGTTTCATATATCTGTGAATCTACAGTTTCATTTCCCTGAAGATTGATATGCATGCACATTTGATCCTCTGTAAGCCTGTTTGCTAAGTCTTATATAAATCTGTCTGCAATTATCTCTTTGCCCGCTGGTGGTGAGAGCCTGTGATTCACAGCCTAAGCAAACAATTCAGATCCAAAAATTTCACAGAAGTTCAGCATATAATCTGGATCAAAATTACTTGACACACAGCCTGCATGTTTGAAGAAAAAATAATGAACAATTGCAGAATAGCAGCGGACGAAATATTTAACAGCGACAGATACTTTGAATCTGAAAGAGCTTTATGAGGATACTGGTACATAGCTTAACTCTTTTAAAAGCCGGAAGGTGAGTTTACTGACATTTACAAACACTGTGTATACCCAGCTCAGAGTGAGTTTACTGACAGTTACAAACAGTGTAGACCCAGCTCAGAGTGAGTTTACTCTCATTTACAAACAGTGTAGACCCAGCTCAGAGTGAGTTTACTGACAGTTACAAACAGTGTATACCTAGCTCAGAGTGAGTTTACTGACAGTTACATACAGTGTAGACCCAGCTCAGAGTGAGTTTACTGACAGTTACAAACACAGTGTAGACCCAGCTCAGAGTGAGTTTACTGACAGTTACAAACACTGTGTAGACCCAGCTCAGAGTGAGTTTACTGACAGTTACAAACAGTGTATACCCAGCTCAGAGTGAGTTTACTGACAGTTACAAACACTGTAGACCCAGCTCAGACGGCTCCTTGAGGAGCCCTCTGATCTGGGTTTGTACTGTTTGTCTTTCAATCCTGCCAAAGCAACCCTAACCCTTTCATTCTGAATGGATTCTATCTTTAATCACTAATGGAGCATTTTGAACATACAGCACTGAAAGAGTTATATATATATAAGTCAGATCCTCTACAGAACTGGCACAGATTGCATCAACTCTTAGCAAACTACAGTAGGTGATTTGCTGATGACCTTTCAAAACAGTCTGGATCCAAGTCATAGCCAGATCTCAGTTATTCTCCTTGACAATCTGATTGTAAAGTGCTTTAACGCTTTCTTTCATATCAACATATCAAACAGAGAAGACCCAGATCAGATGGCTCCTATAGGGTCTGCTCTGATTGCTAATGGAATTTGATAGATCAGTTTCTTTAGTTTCTTAAATGGCTACAATGTTCCAACTTCCATATTTCACTATAAAGATTTTGTCTATGAAGCTTCAGTAGGTATTGAAAGTTAAAATAAACATAGACAAGAGGGCCAGAATGGCCCTGACATCGCTCACCAGACAATCAGATATGTTTCTATTGAAAAGTGACCGTCTCTGGGGCGGTGCCAATTTTGACACCAGGGACACAAAATATAACTTTTGTAGATGACCTAAATATGAAGCTATGTGCCAAATATGAAATCTGAGAACATTCCAGTTTCAAAGGAGAAGATTTTCAAAGTTTGCGCATTAAAATTGTTTCTATTGAAAACTGACCACCCCTGGGGTGGGGCCTATATTGACAACAGGGGCATAATTTATATAACTTTTGTAGAGGATCGGAAAATGGTGCTATGAGCCAAACATGAAAGCTGAGAACCCTGTAGATTCAGAAAAGAAGATTTTCAAAGTTTTCACTATACGTTTCTATAGACAAGAGGGCCGTTGAAAGTGTTAATTTTTCAGACAAACAAATTACAGATGACAGAAACCCTATTACTGCTGCGCATATTTTGACTGAAATTAGCACACAGTTTGGATTTGATCTGACACATATGTAACTTCATAATATGTGGTTTGTACAAGAAAGTTAATTGTAAGATTGATATGTATTAACCAGGGAATTTTAATTATGCAAGGCCATACAAAGTTCTGACTAAAGACGATCAACTGACCTCTCAAATAATCAACATTACTGTTCCTCTGAAAAGGTATGTGTACCCTAGCATTCCAAACTGATTTTTTGCATTTGAATATTATTATAAATTATTACATAATAATTTCATATTCATAAGTTCACTGAACTTAATATTTTCAAGTAATACAATTTCATGTTAAAAATTATTTCATAATTTATTTAAAATCTTTAATTTGGCATTCTGGAGCCTTTACATGATTTACCCTTCTTCTGAACTGCAGGGCAGGTTGTAATAATGTCATAATGCCAATCACTATTATTAATTAACCCTTCCCTCATATAAACGTGTTTTCACACATTTGAAAAATCAGTAGACCAGATCAGATGCCTCCTATAGGAGCCATCTGATCAGGGTCTGCTCTGTTTGTTAATGGAATTTGACAGATCTTCCTTTAGTTTCTAAAATGGCTACAATGTTCTACCTACTATATTCCATTATAACTATTTTGTCTATGAATATTCAGTAGGTTGTGAAATTTGGAGAAAAAAAATGGCTACAATGTTTCATACTTCCATACTTCATTTTGCTCATGAATATGCAATAGGCATTCAAATTAATAATAAACACAGTACAGGCAAAGGGTTACTACAGCCACTACCAGCAATACAGGTGTACTAAAAATAGCCACTGGTCATCCCCATCTCTATTGCTTGACCTGATGACCTGTTTATGAGACTGAGTAAAGATAAGATGCTTAAAAGTGCAGTCAGCTTCAAGTTTGCTAGAAAACTTGCCACCCGTGGGTGTAGCCAATTTTGACCACAGGAGCATAATTTATATAACTTTTGTAGAAGTCCTGAAGTTGAAGCTATGTGCCAAATATGAAAGCTGAGGACCTTCTAGTTTTAGAGGAGATGATGCTCAAAGTTTTCACTATATGTTTCTATTGAAAACTGAAAACCCCTGGGGCAGGGCCAATTTTGACCCCAGGGGTATAATTTATATAACTTTTGTAGAGGACCTACAGATGATGCTATGTGCCAAAGATGGAAGCTGAGACCCCTGTAGATTCAGAGGAGAAGAACTTTAAAGGTTCAAATTGTTGACGACGAACGACGGACGACGCACTATGCACGCCGACGGACGACGGACATCAGGCGATCACAAAAGCTCACCCTGAGCACTTTGTGCTCTGGTGAGCTAAAAAGGGAAAGGGTTCACCCTTTACTCCATCAATATTCATGTCAGAAATAAAGAATATTAATAAGCTGAATTCATGAACAAGCACATTTTATAACAGCAGAAACTGTAGAAATATTTCTGTATCAATTCATAAGCAAACGGAGCAGATAATGATCAGATGGCTCTCTAATACAGACTGTAAAATTTCTAAGGCTCCAAAAAGCCTGTCTATAGAGTAAAGGGTTATTTCCTTACTCAGGTACAGTACATGTTTCTGCCATGTCCAAAATATTCAATGTTCATGCGCTATTATAAGAAATAATCTAATCAATATTGATGATGTTATTATTTCTTACATAAATATGCATGGGGTAAATGGTTAACTCTTTATTCCATGAAATTTCGTGCAAGAAATAATGACATTGCGAATAATAACAAGCAAATAAGCTGAATTGATATCCCCACAAAACAAGTGTTGGCCTCAATATTTAACTCATTCTCTCCTACTGACGCCTTATTGCGCCTATGTAAAAGTCACTTCTTGAAACCATTGTGATAAATAGAGCATTTGCTCCATAGGAGCAAATGCTCTATTTATCACAATGGTTTCAATACTACACAATTCTAAAATTTTCCTTTTCTCTAGTAAATAGTCTTTTTCGGTAGATTTATTCAAAGAGGTTGGATCTAAAAATAGTTTAGGAGAGAATGAGTTAACTGAAATACAGGTATAGTAATGACTAGTACTGCTTGTTTAAATTTTCATTTCTCCAAACCCAATAAGTTCTGAAATATGACTACAGACGGACCAAATGGTTAAGTTTTTGGCAAAAATAAGGCAATGATATTAATACCTGCAGGTCCACACTGATACCTAACATTTATACCCACTTTCATACACTGGTCACAAATTCTAAATGTATGGAAAGATGGACACACATATAGAACAAGAGGCCATGCTTCCCAACTCTCACGATTTCGTCGGGAGTCTCCCGATTCAGAAGGCCAACCCCGACGACCCCGATTATTTGACTAAAAACCCGATTTAAAAAAAAAAAAAAAAAAAAAAAAATATTTTTTTTTTTCTTATTATTAATTTTTTTTAAATCAAAATTGGGTGTATTGAAAATTTGAAAACTTTAGCAGGTCAGAAAATATTTTGTTTGCCCTTCAGAATTACCCTCATAAACGTGTCAAAGGATTAGCCCCAGGTGGTCCAGATGGTCTCCCTACTGTAAGGGGTTTCACAGATAGCCACTCAACCATAAACGTTTGATAACAAACAGCGCTTTTACATCCATTTGTTTATACCAGAAATTGGTCATGATGTCGTAATCGGTCATGATGTCGTAATTAGCTATCCTAGTGATGCACATTCCAATATCGTTTGGTAACGTGGACAAAGACTTTATTCAATTATAACAGAAATTATATTATCATAAACAAGATATAAGACATAGAAATGCTTCTCTGCTTCCATGTTAATGACAGCTGTGCTTGGCCTCGTTGTTTCAATGGGCTGAAACACTTCGAAATAAAAGCCCACTTGACTGATATTCATGGAGTTAATTTGTGCACAAAGTTGCTTTTTCATGAATATAATTAATGATAAGGACACTAAAGATGTAATTAAAAACACCCTAAAATATATTTTCTACCATTTCATGCCCTAAAAAAATAATCACAATATAATTTTGAAATGTCATTAGTTTTCGCGAAAATTGTTGATATGGGCTAAAACACGGACTCTTGACCTGTTGGGATTTTAACACTTCTTTGACTGCTCAATGTTTGCAGTAACTAATTTGAACTGACTAGAGTTTAACTACTAACTCATTAACCCCCTGAATGTTCAAAAAACAATGCAAGTTCCTAATTAGCCTAGTCATTTATTTTTTTGTTTGATAATGAATTGCATAATTACAAACAGTGCAGACCCATATCAAAGGGGCTAATGTATGAGTCCTTTGGTGTGGTTCAACACTGTTTGCATAAGTATACTTTTTATTCACAGGTACTCTGTATATGCCTCACTGGGGTTCAATGGATTAAGTCAGTAATTCTTTTGTTTTGTTATGTTTAAAAAAAAAATAGATTATAATTATTCTTTGGTGCCTGGTTTGGAGAAACAATTTAACTTTATGTAAAAAATTTAAACAATATTAAAAAAAGAATCTTTGCTGTTTCCTTCATTTACAACACTATAAATAAATGTAGTATAACAAAATCACTGAAAAATGCCGCGACGCGAAAATCTCCCTCTTGAAACCCCAAATCTCCCTCTTAGAAATCATGAAAACCCCTCTTGAGAGTCAAAAAAAGTTGGGAAGCATGAAGAGGGCCATGAGGCCCTGAAGCGCTCACCTGAGATAACACCAGGGGCAGGGCCTTTTTTGACCACAAGAAATCATGTGGACAACCTGGTAGAGAACCACAAGGCAAAGCAGTATGCCATTAATTAAAGGTCTAAGCCTTATGATTTCAGAGAAAAGTAATATTTCATATTTTTCCCATCGAAAAAACTGATAAGCCCTGAGGCAGGGCCAAGTTTCGCCCTGTGGTCAGGGTCGTAAGTTAAACATTCTTGGCAGAGGACCTCAAGCCACAGCTACATATTTATAGAGGACCAGTAGATCATGTTAGTCATACCAAATATCAATGGTCTAGGCCTTACAGTTTCAGAATTTTTTGAAAGATTTTCCTATGAAAAACTGATAAGCCCTTGGGCGGGGCCATTTTTGGCCCAGGGGTCATAATTTGAACAATATTTGAAGAGGACCATAAGTTCATGCTACATACCAAATACAAAGGTCTAGGCCTTACAGTTTCAGAGAAGAAGATTTTTTAAGATTTTCCTATGAAAAACTGATAAGCCCTTAGGGGGGCCATTTTTGGCCCGGGGGTCATAATTTGAACGCTATTTGTAGAGGACCATAAGATCATGCTACATATTAAATATCAAGGGTCTAGGCCTTACAGCTTCAGAGAAGAAGATCTTTAAAGATTTTCCAATGAAAAACTGATAAGCCCTTGGGCGGGGCCATTTTTGGCCCGGGGGTCATAATTTGAACAATATTTGTACAGGACCATAAATCATGCTACATACCAAATATCAATGGTCTAGGCCTTACAGTTTCAGAGAAGAAGATTTTTAAAGATTTTCCTATGAAAAACTGATAAGCCCTTGGGCGGGGCCATTTTTGGCCCAGGGGTCATAATTTGAACAATATTTGTAGAGGACCATAAGATCATGCTTCATACCAAATATCAAAGGTCTAGGTCTTACAGTTTGAGAGTAGAAGATTTTTAAAGATTTTCCTATGAAAAACTGATTAGCCCTTGGGCGGGGCCATTTTTGGCCCGGGGGGTCATAATTTGAACAATATTTGTAGAGGACCATAAGATCATGCTACATACCTAATATAAAAGGTTTAAGCCTTACAGTTTCAGAGAAGAAGATTTTTAAAGATTTTCCTATGAAAAACTAATAAGCCCTTGGGCGGGGCCACTTTTGGCCCAGGGGTCATAATTTGAACAATATTTGTAGAGGACCATAAGATCATGCTACATACCTAATATCAAAGGTTTAAGCCTTACAGTTTCAGAGAAGAAGATTTTTAAAGATTTTCCTATGAAAAACTGATAAGCCCTTGGGCGGGGCCATTTTTGGCCCGGGGGTCATAATTTGAACAATATTTGTAGAGGACCATAAGATCATACTACATACCTAATATCAAAGGTTTAAGCCTTACAGTTTCAGAGAAGAAGATTTTTAAAGATTTTCCAATGAAAAACTGATAAGCCCTTGGGCGGGGCCATATTTGGCCCGGGGGTCATAATTTGAACAACATTTGTAGAGGACCATAAGATCAGGCTACATACCAAATATCAAAGGTCTAGGCTTTACAGTTTCAGAGAAGAAGATTTTTAAAGATTTTCCTATGAAAATTCCATATTACCATATATGGAAATACTGACCACGCCCTCTGGCGGCCATGTTTTTTGCCCGATCAAAATTCTTTTAACAACTTTTAAAGTCTATCAACTGAGAAACATTTTGGTGAAAACTATATTCAAATCCAACAAGTCATTCTGGAGAAGAAGATTTTTCTAGATATTGTGTCCGGTTGCCATGGCAACAAGACCGATGGCCCCGCCCACTATCTTTTAACAACTTTTGAAGCACCCACCCACAGTATGTATCTGACCAAGTTTGGTTACAATTGGGCAGTCGGTTTCAGAGAAGAAGTCGTTTGAAATTGTTGACGGACAGACAGACGGACGTACTAACAAATGGGTAGTTGTGTGACTTTTTCCTTTGATCTTTTCTTGTGTGACTAGTCCCACAAGAAAAACTATTTTTGGCTCTAACTTTGGAAAAGAATGATCTGGAAGCTAACCCTAACCCTAACCCTATGTCCCACAACTGGCCAGGTTAATGTCACAAGAAATGGCCAGGTTAATGTCACAAGAGATGGCCAGGTTAATGATTTTACTTGTGGGACTAGTTAGAAAAAGTCACACAACTACCCTTTGGTGAGTGCGGACAGACGGACAGACGGACAGACGGACAGACGGACGACGGACGCCGGACACAGGGGTATCACAAAAGCTCACCTTGAGCACTTTGTGCTCTGGTGAGCTAAAAACTCCAGAATATTTCTGAGATAATTTTGGCTGTGGATGGATGGAAAGACAGATTCATTGTATGGATGGTGTCAAAACTATATCCCTCTGCCTAGCATATCCTATGGTTGAGTATATAGTTAAATGGATGTTTATAACATCATATAAACACAGGAAAGTTTTGCTGTGGCAAACTGTAGATTTTTCACAACTATATTATATAAGCAACCACAAAAGGTGTTAACCCTTCTCTTGCTGAATTTTAAAACACATTTCTCCTTCTTTACCCATGCCCTGTTGTATAATTACATAATTATATCTTCACTGTGTACTGTACAAGTATATTGCTGTGCGATCACTGCTCTGGAGTGCATTGGTTGTACAATCAACTTGTAAATAGTGCAGACCCTTATGAGACAGCTCCTACAGGAGCTGTCTCACCTGGTTCTTCACTATTTACAGCTAGGTATATTGATGTGAATAGCAAACGAAGGGTTAAACAGCAATATAGTACGTAAACACAAACAAGTTGGGATGGGAGAATTCTGACGACCTCATATTTACACTTCACTGTTTGCAAAGCATAAAGCCTGCTGTTTATTGGTATAGCAGAACTTAAATCATATTAATTTTGTTCTGAGCAGAATCTCATAATTTGACAAACTATCATGATAAACTTTTTACTCAAATGAATATTCATGTCAAAATAGGGACATCATGAATATTAATTAGATGATTTTCTATTATAACACAGCAAGTAAAAATATGAAAATGAAAATGTTCTATAAGGAAACAGAGCAGAGCCTGATAAGACAGCCCCTACAGAAGCTTTTCGATCTGGGTCTACATTGTTTGCAAAATTGTCATTTAAACCGACAAGAAGAGCCTCTATCAGATAATTTTAAAAGGGTATCTAAACACCTTTTCATGCCTTTGCAAACAGAGTAGACCCGGATAAGAGAGTTCCTCCTGGAGTCATATGATCAGGGTCTGCTCTGTTTGCTTAATTGGTTTAACCCTTTACTCCAAAAATATGCCTCTGCAAACAGAGTAGAACCAGATCAGATCATATGGCTCCTCTTGGAGCCGTCTGATTAGGGTCTGCTCTGTTTGCTTTTGAAATTATATAGATATGATTCTACACCTTCTGCCATACATGTGCTATTATAACACTTAATCTAATTAATATTCATGATGTCATTATTTCTTACACAAATAATTCACGAAGGAAGGGGTTAATATAAATCTGATTCTACCATTTTTACCTGAGCCAAAATATCCTGTGCTCATTACGTCACTGTAAAATGCAATCTAATTGATATTCATGATGTCATGATGTTAACCCTTCTCTTGCTGAATTTTAAAATGCATTTTTCCTTTAAAATGCCTGCCCCTGTTGTATAATTACATATGTCTTCACTGTGTACAAGTATTTCGCTGTGCAATCACTGCTATGGAGTGCACTGGTTGCACAATCAACTTGTAAATAGTGCAGACCCTGATGAGACAGCTCCTGCAGGAGCTGTCTCATCTGGGTCTTCACTATTTACAGGTAGGTATATTGACGTGAATAGTAAGCGAAGGGTTAAGAACTACCATAGTCTAATTCCTGAATTTCAAATAATTAACCCAGCTAGCTATAGCTGTCAACTACATGTATATCAGATGACTAACAACTGACTTGAATGAAATAAAAAAAAACATGCCATATTCTGGACCTTCTAATTCCAAGACACCCTGTGAATATCACAAATAATCTATTCCCAAGGCAGTACTTCATGCCAATTACGTTTCTTTCTTAACTCTTTGAAAGCTGATTTTTTCAAAGAGGAAAAGTCCAACTTTATCTAAGATAAAGATAAAGTCCATTCAGTGTGTCAAAGACTATAATTTGCAAGAGGATTTTGAACAATCCAAACAAACAGAACAGATCCTGATCCAAAGGCTCCCCTAGGAGCGGCCTCCGAACTGAGTCTACACCTTTTGCAGATCAGTACACTTGTTTCCCCAATTCCAAAATTCTCTAGCAAGTTACAGAAAGTCTTCCACACTGGGTGGGGACTTTTGTTAAACAGTTAATGGACTATTCCATTCTATGAACATTCAATTCATTTGCACACCAAGTAGACCCATATCAGATGGCTCCTATAGAAACCGTCTGATCATGGCCTACTCTGTTTGCTTTTGATACAGATCTGACTACAGTTTTTGTCAAAGCAAAAACATTCCTTAAAAACTTTACATTATAAAAATTCAGCTAATAAATATTCATGATGATATTACTTACATGAATATTGAGCAGGGAAAGGGTTAGACATGCAATATGAGTATCAAGAGTAAGTCACAGATAAACTTTCCGGTTTGTATTCAAACACTAAAATCTTCATTTCTCACTTAAAACCTATGTTGTGACCACTCCTTAGAATCCTCTTGAAGAGACGTTTTTAACCCTTCGCTTGCTATTTGCGTCAATATACCTACCTGTAAATAGTGAAGACCCTGCTCCTGCAGGAGCTGTCTCATCAGGTTCTGCACTATTTACAAGTTGATTGTGCAACCAGTGCACTCCACAGCAGTGATTGCACAGCGAAATATTTATACACAGTGAAGATATATGTAATTATACAACAGGGCATGGGTAAAGAAGGAGAAATGTGTTTTAAAATTCAGCAAGAGAAGGGTTAAAGAGTAACATGCACAGCATATAGAGGGCTTGATGCAAAACTATTCTAACTCCTTCACTTTGTGAATAGTTTTGCACCAAGCCCTCGATATGGTTTGTGGAGAAATACAGGAGCTGTCCTTGAAAATGTTTTAATTTACACGTTATCTAGAAAACTGAAGGAGTAGTTTGATCTCCAGTGATCTGCACACCTTGCTAATACGTCAGTCTAATTAACAGCTGTCTAAAAGGTGCTAAATTCAATCTGACATTCAGTTATATTCAAACAGGTAGAATGGGGAGATCTTTTGTCTGAATAACAACAATATACAGTTGACCTTCGATACCTTGAACTCGGATAACTCGAACTTCGAATGTCTCGAACTAAAAGTTCGGTCCTTCCAAAATTTGAAATACAGATTTGTTCTCAAATGTATCACTATGCATAATTATATAGAAATACATATATGACAGCTTAATGCAGGTCAAAAGTAATGCCGAAAGCTCCTGCAGGATTCAGCATTACTTTCGACCTGCATTAAGCTGTCAGAACTTGAGAAATTGTTCAGACTTGAACCTCTGTTATCTCAAAGTACAGTAAAACTCCGCTAATGCGACCACCAAAAAGGGGCATACTTCTGGGTGGCAGAGGCAGGTGGTAGCTTAATGCAGGACGAAAGTTATGCAGAAAGCTCCTATAGGAGCTTTCTGCATAACTTTCGTCCTGCATTAAGCAACCACCTGCTTTAAACAACACCAGTGGCTGTTTATTAAGTGGTCGCATTAGCGGGGTTTTACTGTACTTTGTTTCAACTGAATAAAAAAAACCATGATGGTCAGGCTGAGTGTATGATCATAATAGCCCTCATGGAGCAATTCTCGCCACAAGATAGAACAGCTAGCATACCACTAAATAATTATAGCTCACATGGAGGAATTCTTGCTACAAGATAGAACAGCTAGCATACCACTAAATAATTATAGCTCACATGGAGGAATTCTTGCTACAAGATAGAACAGCTAGCATACCACTAAATAATTATAGCTCACATGGAGGAATTCTTGCTACAAGATAGAACAGCTAGCATACCACTAAATAATTATAGCTCACATGGAGGAATTCTTGCTACAAGATAGAACAGCTAGCATACCACTAATTATCCTAAGTATTTTGACAGACAAACTTCGACAAACGGTGCAGACCCAGATGTGAAGAGCAGTTTGCTGTTATGTCAGTCTAATTTAAACCTTTACCCATTCACTATCAATATTTGTAAGAAATAATGACATCATTAATATAAAAAAGATTAATCTTTATAACGGTATGTAAATACATGATATTTTTGCTCAGGCAGAAACTATAGAATCAGGGTCCATGCTTATAAAGCTTTTAGTTGAGTCTGAGTTTTGTTCTCAGGCTTTTGATTGGTCAGATTTGAGTTCTCAAGCTTTTGATTGGTCAGATTTGAGCCAAAGGCTCAAATCTGACCAATCAAAAGTTTGAGAACGATCTCAGACTCAACTAAAAGCTTTATAAGCATGGACCCAGATCTATACTATACTATAGGCAAAGAGAGCAGATCCAGATCAGACTGCTCCTTCTAGGAACTGTCTGATCTGGGTCTACTCTGTTTGCAAATGTGGTAAAAGCGTCTATATGAAGCAAACAATATGATGCCAAATTGAATCATCCAGCCTTACAAACCAGGGGAGAGGGGACACCGAGAGTCGGAATATTTATGGTAATTAGGGTTATCGTAATTACAAAATCTAACATAGCAAGCTAGAAAAAAGTATAATCATAATCATACAATCTAATATATGACAAACAAATTCCATCTCTGTCTTATCTCGCAGTCTATACGGTAGAACCTGTTTTAAGCCGCCA
Source organism: Azorinus chamasolen (assembly GCA_963576725.1). Taxonomy (NCBI): domain Eukaryota; kingdom Metazoa; phylum Mollusca; class Bivalvia; order Cardiida; family Solecurtidae; genus Azorinus; species Azorinus chamasolen. Next base: position 2,810,045 of record OY755241.1, read on the forward strand.
GTCATTTATAGAACATAGGAGTGTAAAAAAGCAGGTGGTTTGATTAAATTAATGCAGGGCAAAAGTAATGCAGAAAGCTCCCATAGGAGCTTTCTGCATTACTTTTGACCTGCATTAAGCTACCTCCTGTCTTACAGACCTATAATTAGACCTCTTTTTTTATGTTCGCTTAAGACATGTTATACTGTTTTCCATTGCTATGCTTTCATGTCATTATTAGTAGCAATGTGTTCCAAACTACTGATACAGTTTTGATCTAGATAAGATGCTGTTTCATGTCATTATTAGTAGCAATGTGTTCCAAACTACTGATACAGTTTTGATCTAGATAAGATGCTGTTTCATGTCATTATTAGTAGCAATGTGTTCCAAACTACTGATACAGTTTTGATCTAGATAAGATGCTGTTTCATGTCATTATTAGTAGCAATGTGTTCCAAACTACTGATACAGTTTTGATCTAGATAAGATGCTGTTTCTTGATGCCTCATCATGTTCACACTATTGACACACTGCTACAACTATTATCAATTTAGTGCACTGACACTAAAACAGTAAAATACAGGGCTTGGAAGAGTTAACTCTTCTCTTGCTGAATTTTAAAAAACAGTTCTCCTTCTTTACCCATGCCCTGTTGTATAATTACACATATCTTCACTGTGTACACATATTTCGCTGTGCAATCACTGCTGTGGAGTGCACTGGTTGCACAATCAACTTGTAAATAGTACAGACCCTGATGAGACAGCTCCTGCAGGAGCTGTCTCATCTGGGTCTTCACTATTTACAGGTAGGTATATTGACGTGAATAGCAAGCGAAGGGTTAACTCTTACTTCACCCCGAAAAGATAATTTCTGCTCAAAACTAAACCTCATGCAATTTTGACTACTTCTGATTTTATCAATCTTTTGCGAAACTATTGACCGCAGAGATATTGAGTGACTCCGCGTCTCATCTGGATCGGACTGTTTGAAAATGCGAGTCAGGTCCTGGATAATTGGATAAGGGTTAATTTGATAGAGAAAAGCAGCCTTTCGGGCAGATGGTGTTATGGGGTATAGATTTTTTGTCAACAAATCACTACACTCAGGCCTCACAAACTGACAGGTGTATTTTTATATCCCTCAAATGATAAAGTTCATGGCAGATTCAGAAGTTGTGTGAATAAATACAGTAGGACCTTCGTGCAATAGTCATGTACTTAATCCTTTACTCCATAAATACGTCTTTCTATGCCCTTGCAAACCAAGATCAGAGATATGATTCTACGGTTTCTGCCATGGTAAAAAATTCCTGTGCCCATGTGCTTTTATAACAATTAATCTAATTAATATTCATAATATCATAACTTCTGCCATGAATATTCATAGAGTAAAGGGTTAACTTTGACCTCATGAATATTCAAGTTAGAAAAATATGAATAGTAATTAACAGATCACAGAATCTTTGTAATTACATTACAGTAAAACCTCTCTATAAAGGCTACTAAATTATATCAAGTATTTAGTGTTAAGGCAGGTGGCTGCTAAAATAAAGCAAGGTGAAAGTAAAACCGCTTTTTGTTTTACTTTCACCTTGCTTTAAGCAGCTACCTGCCCTAAATACCAACTAATTAACACAATAGAGTGGTCATTACAAAGAGGTTATATACAAGAGAATGTTTTACTATTGCAGAAATAGTAGATTTATTCAAAGAAGTTGGATCTTAAAATAGCCTATGAGGGAAATGGTAAAATGATAGTAACTGACCTAATTTAATGTAGCAATTTACATTTAACCAATCAGGGCAATAGTCTTCCTTATTTCCATTTTTAAGCTTTTACTCCATGAATATTCATGCCAGATATAATGACATCATGAATAGTCATGTAAATTAGATTAATTTATATAATGGCACATGTACACAGGAATGTTGGGCCATAGTAGAAACTGTATAATCATATCTATATCATATCATAAGCAAACAGAGCAGAACCTATTATAGGAGCTGTCTGATCTGGATCTAATCTGTTTGCAAAGGCCTAGAAAAGCAAATTTATGAAGTAAAGGGTTGGAGAATTACAAATGGCTTGAATAATATTTATAAGGGGTCACATATGGAACAGTCTTGAACAATCAAATTGAAATCTAGTGCCCAGTGGTTTCATAGAACATTTTTGATATTATACGGAAAATTAGCCCTGCCCCTGCCAGCCATGTTTTTTTAATCAAGGATCATTATGCCAAATTATACTGAAAGCCATCAAAGTATTTCAGACAGGAACATTGTAAAAGGATTTCCTTTTGGTTGCCATGGCATTATCAGTGTTCTATACAGATGTCAAGTCTTTGAACAAATATTAAAGAGAACCTAACATAGTCGATTGCTTTGAACTTTGGTCACGATTGGCATTGGCATTTATAAGAGGTGAAGTTGTTAAAGTAAATTATTGAGCTCAGGTGAGCTAAGACACACCACAAAGGTGATTTGCAGGCCTCACTAACATATTTGCAGTTCACATTTGCATGTATATAATTCTCCTTCAGCACAAATCCATGTGATGGTCTCATATGACATAGGCTTATCAATTGTCACTTTTGAACACAGATGGTATTCCGAACGTTGCCCAAATATTTTCGAGTCTTCGGATCATGGATTTGGCTGATATTGTGTTGACGGAAATCGACTATATTATGCTTGCTACTGAAAAAGGTGCATACATACTCCAATACTAAAATTGTCATTTCTCCACCAAACCCTATACTGTGACCACTCTTTTAGAATCAAGATTCTCTTCAAAACAATTCTAAATAGTGATAACAGTATAGGATTTGGTGGAGAAATAAAGCAGCTATTCTATAAAAAGTTTAACCCTCTCCCTTATAGTAATGTGTTTTCATGCATTTGCAAACAGAGTAGACCGAGATCAGACAGTTCCTATAGGAGCCCGTTTGATCAGGGTCTGCTCTGTTTGCTAATGGAATTTGAAAGATCTGATTTCTTTACTTTCTAAAATGGCTACAGTGTTCCACCTACCATATTTTGTTATAACTATTTTGTCCATGAATATTCAGTAGGTATTGAGATTTGGTATAAACATAGAACAGGGAATGGGTTAACCCATTCCCTCATATTGAAGACATTTGACGACTTTGTAAAAGTCACTTTGTGAAACCATTGTGATAACTAGAGCATTTGCTCCTATAGGAGCAAATGCTCTATCTATCACAATGGTTTCAAACTACAAAATTCTAAAATATTCCTTTTCTCTGGTTAATGCTCCTTTTCGGTAGATTTATTCAAAGAGGCTGTATCTAAAAATAACCTACCGTATGAGGGAATGGGTTAACTTACTAGCGTATCTGGAGTCTGTACAATTATAAATACACAGTAAATGTTCCATTGAGAATCAGCTGTTGAAATAACAGATTTTATCCGCCATAAATCAGATCATTAGGAGATAAATTTCTACGTAGTATGTATGAATAAAACTTTTTTCTTTCTTACAACAAAAATGTCTATCTTCCATGTCTGATTCATACAGACAAATTGAAAGTGTCTACATAAAGTTGACTTATAGTAACATACTTGTTACATCAATGTATTTGGAGGACTAGCTATAACTGTTGCAAAAAGTATTATCCATTTATTAACCGTATCTTCAAATAAACACCTTTTCATGCCTTTGCAAACAGAGTAGACCCAGATAAAAATTTCTAGATATAATTCCACAGTTTCTGTCATGGTAAGATTTGTCTTTATAAGTAGTCTACTAATGATGTGCAGATACTAATGATGTGCAGATTTCTTACTAAATATTCATGAGATTAAAGGCTGTCATAGTAACTTTTCCAAATATTTTTCAATAGTTACATAATGATTATAAGCCTCATTTATATCTTTAAATTAACTCTTTCCTTCATAAAAAATGAAGCCTTTTCACACATCTGCAAATAGAGTAGACACAGATCAGATGGCTCCTATAGGAGCCGTCTGATAAGGGTCTGCTCTGTTTGCTAATGGAATTTGACTTTCTAAAATTGCTAAAATGCTCCACCTTCCATATTTCATTATAACTATTTTGTCCATGAGTATTCAGTAGGTATTGCAATTTGGAATAAATTAAACATAGAACAGGGAAATGCAACTCTTTGGAGTAAAAGGTTCAGGTAATGTTCTGGACTGTAACAATGAGCATAATATGAAATCATTAGGTAATAATGTGGGTCACTTGGTGCACCCTGACAAATAAACCTGTCACAAGACCTGTAATATCAATGAATCTATGGAGACCCATAGACTTGAAATTTGCAAGCAGTGTATACCCAGATCATACGGCTCCCTAGATGAGGCTTAGCCTTCTGATCAGGGTCTGCACTTTTTGTCATTCCAAATCCTCATAAAACTTTTTAAGTCTTTTTGTACTAAATGGACTCAAAGTTTAACACTCAGGTAAGGTTATATTTCACATTGATAATACTCAGCCTTCAAAGGGTTAGGCATCAGGCATTATGTCTAATAAATACAAAGGTGACGGGATACACGGTTATACCAGAGCAACTGATAAAAGGTGTGTACAGTAAAACCTCTCTATAACGGCCACTAAATTACATCCAAGTATTTTGTGTTAAAGGCACGTATCAGCTTAAAGCAAGGTGATAGTAAAACAGAACGCTCCTATAGGAGCATTCTGTTTTACTTTCACCTTACTTTAAGCAGCGACCTGCCCTAAATACCAACTAATTAACACAATTTAGTGGCCGTTAAAGAGAGGTTTTACTGTACTTAGATACTAAAATTGTCATTTCTCCATCAAAACCTATGTTGTGGCTGCTCTGTTTGCTTTATGAAATAATAATATTAGATCTAATTCTACAGTTTCAGTATCTGAAGGCCAAAATTTGATGTGTTCATAATTATACTACCAAGAAAATACATCTTGTTAATACTCATAACGCAATTATTTCTTGCATGAATATTCATTGAAGTGTTAATTTATGCACCTTATTTGGACCTCTGTGTGAGTACAAGACAGAAGCATCTAACACATACGGTATACCATCATACATATATATATACAGTGAAACCCCGCTAATGCGACCACTTAATAAACAGCCACTGGTGTCGTTTAAAGCAGGTGGTTGCTTAATGCAGCACAAAAGTTATGCAGAAAGCTCCTACTGGAGCTTTCTGCATAACTTTTGTACTGCATTAAGCAACCACCTGCCTCTGCCACCCAGAATTATGCCCCTTTTAGGTGGTCGCATTAGCGGGGTTTTACTATATATATATAATTAGTTACTAATTAAGTCATTTCCTAGTTAACCCTTCCTTCATGATCATTCAAGTAAGAAATAATGAAATTAATTAGATCCTTAATTGTTATAAAAGAACATGGACACAGGAATGTTTGGCCATTATGGCAGACAATGCTTAGAATCACATCTACATGTATATTATATCATAAGCAAACAAAGCAGACCCTGATCAGACGGCTCCTACTGGGCATTTAAAATAACCAGTGAAACTCTGTCTATTATATATACTTAGCCCATATATAGTTGGTTACTAAAGAAACGGATGTTAAACAACACAAACCAAAATCAAACTATTTTAACTAACCTCTTGTTTCCTGTTAGATACATACAACATTAACCAATTGTACCTCAAAAATATTTATGTAAGAAATAATAACAATATCACTATTGATTAGCTGAATTGTTATAATGGTTAACAAACACAGAATGTTTTGCAGAAACTGTAAAGTTCCATGTACTGAGTAAAACCAGTCTCTAAACTGGAACCTTAGCAGAGAAGAGTTTAGGCTGGTTGCTGCTTAATGCAGGGTAAAAGTCATGTAGAAAGCTCCTCTAGGAGCTTTCTACATGACTTTCATCCTGCATTATATGCTGATACCTGTCTCCAAGGCCTATAATAATTTATACATGTACTAAATACTATGTCTGGTTTAGAAAGGTTTTACTGTATATTCCAAACAGAACAGATGCTGATCAGTCACTTCCCCTGAACTGGGTCTGCTCTGTTTGCAAAGGTCTCAAAGGGCACCTCTAGATGTAAAGGGTAAAACAATGAGGGACTATTTTGTTTGGAAATTTCGATATTTAACCCTTTCCCTGTCGAATATTCATGTCAGAAATAATGACAGCATGACGATTTATTTGTTGAATGCTTAACCCTTCGCTTGCTATTCACGTCAATATACCTACCTGCAAATAGTGAAGACCCAGATGAGACAGCTCCTGCAGGAGCTTGTCTCATCAGGGTCTGCAAGTTGATTGTGCAACCAGTGCACTCCACAGCAGTGATTGCACAGCGCAATACTTGTACACAGTGAAGATATATCTAATTATACAACAGGGCATGGGTAAAGAAGGAGAAATGTATTTTAAAATTCAGCAAGCGAAGGGTTAAAATAGTATTTGCACATGGGAATTTTCTGCATTGGTGACTGAAACTGTATAGTAAGATTTATTATAATTTCAGAAGCAAACAGAGTAGACCCTGATCAAACGGCTCTTACAGGAGCCACCTGATTTGGGTCAACAATAAACCCCCTCTAAACCGAGAAGAATTTAGATACTTTTAGGCAGGTGGCTGCTTAATGCATGGTGAGGAGCTTTCTGCATGACTTTCACCCTGCATTAAGCTGCCACCTGTCTCCAAGACCAATATTTATATCAAATTTAACGTCGGTTTAGCAGGTTATTACTGTACTCTGTTGCGAAAGCATTCATATGAATTAAAAAGTTAAACGTGAAGGGATAAAAGCGGACAACATTTTTCAGTTTGGATCCTGATGAGACACCTAATAAACAGGCATCTCATCTAGATGTTTACGAACAAATTCCTCCTATACCATGTGGTTAGGTAGTTTTGTGGTTTTGTTACCATTGACAACAAACATTAACTCTCTTAATGCTGATAATTGTCGAAATAGAACAGTCGATGATCATTAACCCATTCCCTCATATTGATACCTTTTGCCGCCTCTGCAAAAGTCACCTGTTGAATCCATTGTGATACCGGTAAATAGAGCATTAATTTTGCTCCTATAGGAGCAAATGCTCTATCTATCAAAATGGTTTCAAACTACAAAATTCTAAAAAATGTCCTTTTCTCTAGTAAATGCTCCTTTTCGGTAGAATTATTCAAAGTGGCTGGTTCTAAAAATAGACTATGAGGAAATGTCCAAGGGTTAATGATAAACCCCATTCAGTCCATACTGAAGAGGTACAATGTAGAACCTGTCCTAAGTTACAATCTTGTATTAATTGAACACAGGAATCTTAAATACCAGGTGGTTGCTTAATACAAAACAAAAGTAATGCAGAAAGCTCCTAATGGAGCTTTTTGCATTACTTTTGACCTGTATAAAGCTACCACCTGCCTTACAGAACCATAATTAGACATCTTTGATAGTCTCTTAAGACAGGTTCTACTGCATTATAAGTTTACGAAAGGATTTTGAGTAATGTATATTGTAAACCCCGATCAGAAGGAGCCCTTGATCTGGGTTTACACTTACTGAAAATGTCAGGACACTAAACGTTTATTGCTGTTGAAAGGTAAACTCTATGCACCCTAAATAATTGTTGTTTACAAAACAATTGTTATGTTACAATTTTCAAAGTTTCTTTTATTCTAAGCCATACAGTTTGGCTGTGAAAGGTGAGATGCCGAGTTGCTTGACCTTTCATCTGGATCCTAACTTTAAGCATAGTGTATAGCAAATACGCAGCTAGCATGCAAAGAGTTAACCTTTTGAATGCGGGACACGCATGCACTGTTATTTGCAAACAGTGTAGACCCAGATCTGAGGGCTCCTAGAGGAGGCCTCTGATCATGGTCTACACTGTTTTTCATTCAAAGTCCTCTAGCAAGTTTAAGCCTGTTATATTCTCAATGGACGCTATTAAGCTAAACACAGATGGGCCATTCCTCTCAGAAAATTCAGCATTGAGAGCGTTAACCTATGAAGAAATTCCCAGAGTGCTCGTACATCATAAAAACAACCAATTCCATAGGTACAAACTATTACTACGGAAAATGCCATACACTAAAAAATAGAGTAATATCATAACAACAAACCATAGAAACATAATTCAGCCTAATGTTATTTTATCCAAATTACAAATTGAGGACATAACGCAAAACTATTGTTACTACAGTAGAACCTGGCCTAAACAGCGGCGAGCTATTCATTTAATGAACATAGGAGAGTTAAAAAGCAGGTTGTAATGCTTAATGCAGGGCAAAAGTAATGCAGAAAGCTCCTATAGGAGCTTTCTGCATTACTTTTGACCTGCATTAAGCTACCAACTGCCTTACAGACCCATAATTAGACCTCTTTTTGATGGCTGCTAATAGGACAGGTTCTATTGTACAATCGACTGATGATCTTTGCAAAAGACTGATGACCTTTAAAAAACAGCTTGGGTCCAGATGATATAGTTCACAATGAATATTCATGATGTCATTATTTCTTACAATAATATTCATGGAGTGAATTTTTTGTCTGCAATAAATGTCGTCTGCTTCAATTCTTAAAATAAAAATTCTCATATTTCTTTGAAATAATATGGTCATGGTGGCAAACAGTTTCGATCCTGATGAGACACTGCATTATGCAGCATCCCATCTAGATAACAAGAGCACCGCGAGACGGGGCAATATACGCCCGAAGGCTGTTCTATTTACACAATGTGTGAACCTTCAGAAGTTGCGCATATGAGGACTCTATTAGGGCTAAGGCAATAGCAAGGAGAGTAAAACTGCTTATTGTAATAGTAATCTTTTATTTGTCGGACACAAAATTTGCTAACGCTCTATTTGTGACCTTGACCTTGAAAGTTCACAATTGGGTTTTGTACGCGACACACCTTCAAGTGATACTGAACATATGTGTGAAAGAATTTTGAAAATCGGAGAAAAAATGAGTAAGTTATAGCCAGGACACGAATTTGCTAACGGACGGACAGAATTGCTAACGCCCTATTTGTGACCTTGACCTTGAAAGTTCACCATTGGGTTTTGTACGCGACACACCTTCAAGTGATACTGAACATATGTGTGAAAGAATTTTGAAAATTGGTGAAAAGATGAGTAAGTTTTACCAAGGACACGAAAATTGCTAACGCCCTATTTGTGACCTTGACCTTGAAAGTTCACAATTGGGTTTTGTACGCGACACACCTTCAAGTGATACTGAACATTTGTGTGAAAGAATTTTGAAAATCGGAGAAAAAATGAGTAAGTTATAGCCAGGACACGAATTTGCTAACGGACGGACGGACAGAATTGCTAACGCCCTATTTGTGACCTTGACCTTGAAAGTTCACCATTGGGTTTTGTACGCGACACACCTTCAAGTGATACTGAACATACGTGTGAAAGAATTTTGAAAATTGGTGAAAAGATGAGTAAGTTTTAGCAAGGACACGAAAATTGCTAACGCCCTATTTGTGACCTTGACCTTGAAAGTTCACAATTGGGTTTTGTACGCGACACACCTTCAAGTGATACTGAACATTTGTGTGAAAGAATTTTGAAAATCGGAGAAAAAATGAGTAAGTTATAGCCAGGACACGAATTTGCTAACGGACGGACGGACGGACGGACGGACAGACAGACAGACAGACGGACACCCAGCCAGACGGCCAGACGATGGAGACCATAACATAATACGACCCTTCGGGCGTATAAAAAATGTTTGCATCATAAGTAACGTAATCACAGTTTCAACGCTAGCATGCAAAGAGTTCAAGCATGTAGATACAATAGTTTCGCACTGAGCCAATAAAATGGCAATTGCATCAACAACAAAAAGTCCATTAGCTCGTTGAATGCTCAGCGGCAGATCTGTAATAACTTATTCAAACAGTATGGGTCCAAATAAGACAGCGAGTAACTCAACATCTCATCAGGATTCTAATTGGATGACTATAATGATTGTATCTCAACCAAAATGGAGAAATAAAAAATGGAAATATCAGATGACTTAGTAAAAGTATGCAATTCTTTGAAGCTGAATATTCAAAGTAGAATAGCCTTTGATGATGAGTTGTTAATTTTTATAAAAGAACATGAACACAGGAATATTTGTCAGCGGCAGAAACTGTAGACTCATATCTATATTATACCATAAGCAAACAGAGCAGACCGAGGGTTTGGTGCAAAACTATTGTAACTCCTTCACTTTGTGAAGGAGTTACAATAGTTTTGCACCAAACCCTCGAGACCCTAATTTTCATTTTAAAAAAATAAAATCCTATCAATATTAACCCATTACCTCATAGGCTATTGTTAGATACAACCTCTTTGAATAAATCTACCGAAAAGGAGCATTAACTAAAGAAAAGGAAAATTTTAGAATTTTGTAGTTTGAAACCATTGTGATAAATAGAGCATTTGCTCCTATAGGAGCAAATGCTCTATTTATCACAATGGTTTCACAAAGTGACTTTTACAGAGTCGTCAAAAGTCGTCAAATATGAGGGAAAAGGTTAATCAGATGACTGTTTATTATGGCATGTGAACACAGACAAGTTTGACCAGGGTGTTCAAAACTGAAAAATCCCATCCATAAGCAAACAGAGTAGACCTTGATCAGGTTACTAGCTCTTACAGGACGTCTGATCTGGATCTACTCTGTTTGCAAAGGTGTAGAAATCAAGTGTATTTATGGGGTAGAGGGTTAACAGTAGACTTCAGTAGGAAAGAGTAGAATTGGTTAGAATTGTTTTTAACTCTTTGCACGCTAGCGGCGAAACTGATTACCTATGCAAACAGTTTGGATCCAGATGAGACGCCGCATAATGCGGCGTCTCATCAGGATCCAAACTGTTTGTCATCTTGACCATATTTTTGCAAAGAAATTAGAGAAAAGTTATTTTAAGAATTGAAGCAGACGACAATTGTTGAAGACGAAAAATTACTTAGCATGCAAAGAGTTAATGACAAACAATGCACTGGCCCACACTGTGTGCAAATGCCAGTAGATTCTCATCCTGGATCTAAATGGTTAAGATGAGGGCTGATGACAAATCGCTCATCCAAGTAACCACTTTTCCAGTTTCACATTCCTCCATAAATATGCAGTTCTATGCCGTTAGAAACAGAGAAGACCCAGATCAGACGGCTTCAGGAGGAGCCGTCTGATCTGCGGGTCTTCTCTGTTTGCTTATGATATAATATGGATATGATTCTGCACTTTCTGCCATGGCCAAAACTTCTTGTGTCCATGACATTGTACTATTATAACAGTTTATCTAATTAAAATTCATGATGTTGTTTTTTCTTACATGAATACTCATCAAGACCTACTGAATATTCATGGACAAAATATTTATCATGTAAGTGATATTTGCAAGTCCGATAATCTTTATGTTTAAACTAAACATGTTTGCAAAGTTTCATGGAATAACTCCAAACAATTTCTGAGATATGGTTCTGGGCAGACAAAATGTTACATTGTTTTGCAAACAAAGGGCCATAACTCTGGTGTTCCATGGTCAATATGACTGATACTAATGCAGGACCACATGTCCTTGTGCTACTAAACATTTGCACAAAATTTCATAATATGGTAAACACCAAAGTTTCTGAGAAATGACCCCAGACAGACAAAAATGTTACATTTTTCGCAAACAAAGGGCCATAACTCTAGTGCTCCAGGGTCAATATGAATGATACTTGTGCAAATGTTAAGTGCTTTATCAATCCTTTGCAAACAGAGCAGATCCAGATCAGATGGCTGAGGCTGGAGCTGTCTGAGCTGAGGGTCTACTCTCTTTGCTTATGACATCATATTGATATGATTATACAGTTTTTGTCAGAGCAAAATTTCCCATCAAAAAGTTACCTTATACCAAGATGTGTTTGTGAAACACTATAATGTCCCAGATTATCGCCAATATAAATTTGACCCATAATTTGACCTTTCGCCTTGATATAAAAATTATGACCTTGACCATAATAAGTCAGCCCTTAAAATGTTCGCCTCCATAAGTTACACATGCATGCCAAGTTGGAAGTACGTATGTGCAGCAGCTACAAGATTATCGCCAATGTTAAAGTTGTCCTCAAACAAACAGACAGGACAAAAACAATGACGCCGCCCCCCCCCCCCCCCCCCCCCTTTGATCAGGTGGGGCAGGGGTGGGGGATAAAGATTCAGCTAACTAATATTCATACAGTCATTATTTCTTCCATGACCAAATTGATCAGGTAAGGGGTTAGACCTATGATATCCAAGTAACTTCGAATTAATGCTCACAGTTTTGTTATCTAACGAAGAGTCCACTTGGTATGAAAAGGCTTAAATTTAACCCTTTACCTGTTCAATATTTGTGTTAGAAATACTGACATCATGAATATTCATTAGCTGAATTTTCATAATGTAGAATTTTCAAGGGAATTGTTTGCATTGACAAAAATTGTAGAATCAGACTCAATATATCATGTCGTAATTAGCAAACAGAAAAGACCCTGGTCATATGGCTTCTAAAGGAGCAAATCTGATACGAGAAAAAGCGTTTATCAGAAGGAAAGTGTTAAGTCTTTCATACTGAACAATAACGGAAAGTATAGAATATACAGTATAACCCCACTAATGCGACCACTTAATAAATAGCCACTGGCATCGTTTAAAGCAGGTGGTTGCTTAATGCAGGACGAAAGTTATGCAGAAAGCTCCTATAGGAGCTTTCTGCATAACTTTCGTCCTGCATTAAGCAACCACCAGCCTCTGCCGCCCAGAATTATGGCCATTATTGGTGGTGACCCATTAGAGGGGGTTTACTATACCTGTATTATTTCATAAGCCAACAGAGCAGACCTTGATCAGTCTCCTACAGTGTTCAACCTACCATATTTCATCATAACTATTTTGTCCATGAATAATCATTTACCGGTAGGTATTGAAATTTGGAATAAACATAGAACAGGGAAAGGGTTATGTCTTTCATACTAAATAGTGAGGGACCATCAACTTTGAAAATTAGGCACTCCATTAAGGTACAACACTTTTATTACATAGATACACTTTTGCAAACTGAGTAGATCCAGATCATACAGCTCCAGCACATGTACAGCTGCTGCAGGAGCTTTCTGATCAGGCCCTGCTCTGTTTGGTTATAGAACAGACATTATTTCTTGCATGAATATTCATAAAGTAAAGCGTTAACCCATTCTCTGCAAAAGTCACATTTTGAAACTATTGTGATAAATAGAGCATTTGCTCCTTAGAAGCAAATTTCTCTATTTATAAACAATGGTTTCGAACTACACTATTCTAAAAAGTGTCCTTTTTTCTAGTACATGCTCCTTTTCAGTAGCTTTATTCAAAGATGTTGGGTCTAAAAATAGGCTATGGGGGGAATGGGTTACACAATGATGGACCATTCCACTTTGAAAATTCAGCATTCAATTGGTTAAACCATTCCCTGATAATGACGACTTATGACAACTCTGTAAAAGTCACTTTGTGAAACCACTGTGATAAATAGAGCATTTGCTCCTATAGGAGCAAATGCTCTATTTATCACAATGGTTTCAAACTACAAAACTCTAAACATTTTCCTTTTCTCTAGTTAATGCTCCTTTTCGGTATATTTATTCAGAGGTTGTATCTAAAAATAGCCAATGATGTAATGGGTTAAACTCATTGGAAGCTAGTGGCAAAACAGTAATTACCTATGCAGTTTGGATAGGTGATAGGAATAATGTGACATCTCATCAGGATCCAAACTTTTTGACCAGTATTTTTGAAAAGAAATGAGAGAAGTTTTAATTTAAGAATTAAAGCAGATGACAATTGATGCAGACGTCAAATTACTTAGCGTGCAAAGAGTAAAAATATAATTATGCACATGATGTGGAAAGCGACTTACCACCTCATCATCCTTCATATTCAAAAACTCGTAAAAAAATTGTCTGTAATTCCTTGTCAATGAAAAATACTACCAAGGATAGAATCACCAATGATTGGCTGCATTGATACTATAACTCCACGAGGGTCTCAGGCACAATTATTGCGGTGTCTAGCAATACCACTATAATCCAGTAACCACAGGCAGTACCAAACAATAAATCACTCCGATGCTTTAATTCTTCCACAGCTAAATTTTCAGAGTGGAATAACCCATTGGCCGTTTAACTAAAGAGTCCACTCACTATGAATTCAACCAATTCATGACAACATTTGCAAACAGTGCAGATCATAATCATGTGAATCAAAATGAGAAACCAAAGGATATCATCAGGATCCAAAATGTTTACAGTATGACGACATATATACAATAAAACCTCTATAAACCGGACATTTAAATTGGTATAAATATCTGTCTTGGAGACAGGTGGCAGATTAATGCAGGGTGAAAGTCATGCAGAAAGCTCCTCTAGGAGCTTTCTGCATGACTTCAACACTGCATTCAGCTGCAACCTGCCTAAACGTATCTACTAGAATTCTGGTTTAGACTGTAAAAAGAAATAAAAGAGAAATGAACTCTGAGAACAGACAAAGAGAAGAGTATTTATGACAAAAGTGACTTAAGTGTAGAACAAGTTCTTTTCTCAATACTTCTATAACTAGTACAGTAGAACCAGTGTCTTAAGCCGCCATTAAAAAGAGGTCTAATTAATGGTCTGCAAGGCAGACAGTAGCTTGATGCAGGTCAAAAGTAATGCAGAAGGCTCTGTCAGTAGTTCTCTGTATTACTGTTGCCCTGCATTAAGCAACCACCTGCTTTTTAACACTCTTATGTTCAATAAATGAATGGTCGATAAGGACAGGTTCTACAACCTCAACACTCTAGTCATATAATTGAAGAGCAGAAGAAGGCACATTATAATTAACTATCAGATAAGACAAGGAGGCAACTTTGCAACTACATGTATTTTGTTTTTCATTTCCACATACATTTGTATTATCTTCCATTTCTGCTATAATCCTTTCCGCCATGAATATTCATGAAATAAATAATGATGTCATGAGATTAATTTGTTATAATAGCACACGGGCAGAGGAAGTTTCAGCCATGACAGAATCATATCTACATCATATCTTTATCATACCATAAGCAAACAGAGCAGACCCGGATCAGACAGCTCCTGTTGGAGCTGTCTGATCTGGATCTACACTGTTTGCAAATGTGTAGAAAGGCCTATTCATGGATTAAAGGGATAACGTTTCTATAAAATGTCCAGCAGTTAAGCTCTTGATGGTATGTTTTGTTTGTTTGTATCCTTTCCTCCATGAATATTAATACAAAAAATAATGACATCATAAATATTAATTAGATGTTACAACAGCACATTGACACAGGATATTTTGATTAGTGCAGAAACTGTAGAATCATATTTATATTATGTCATTAGCAAACAGAGCAGACCCTGATCAGAAGGCTCCTATAGGAGCTGTCTGATCTGCGTCTACTCTGTATAGGAGTCATCTGATCTGGGCCTACTCTGTTTGCAAAGGTGTAGACATGTGTATTTGTGGAGTAAAGAGTTAACAAGGCTTTAACAGTATTTCAGTCATATCACAACGTCCAGCTAATTACCATCGGAGGAAGACCCTAGAGGTTGTACTATGCTTCAACAAATTGCATTGTTCTGTGCACAGAAAAATGGGTCTAACTGCAAGCCAGCTGTAAGAGTTCTTGTTGCGGTGCAGGGTTACCCAACATCCAATCTGGATCCAAACTACTTGCATTGGTTATCAAAGATATGCAGTAATTTCAGTGGGCAATCTAACAGTAATAACTCTCAAACTGCTGCAAATAGTGAATCTGTGATCACCTAAATATGAAACCAGTTTGATCCAGAAGAGACTCTGAGTCATAAGGCATGTCATCAGGATCCAAACTGTTTGTTACTCTAACCCTTCTCTTGCTGAATTTTAAAACACATTTCTCCTTCTTTACCCATGCCCTGTTGTATAATTACATATATCTTCACTGTGTACACGAATATCGCTGTGCAATCACTGCTCTGGAGTGCATTGGTTGCACAATCAACTTGTAAATAGTGCAGACCCTGATGAGACAGCTCCTGCAGGAGCTGTCTCATCTGGGTCTTCACTATTTACAGGTAGGTATATTGAAGTGAACAGCAAGCGAAGGGTTAATTATGTTTTTTTTTAACAAATTAAAAAAGAGAACTAAATTCAGACAGACAACACAGGCAACACATTCTGCAGAAAGTACATGGCAGCATAGCTAAATCTCTAGACGAGACAAAACAAGTGTAGAACATTACTTAACCCTTTCCCTGTTCTATGTTTATTTCAAATGTCAATACCTACTGAATATTCATGTACAAAATAGTTATAATGAAATATGGAAGGTGAAATATTGTAGTCATTTTAGAAAGTAAAGAAACAGATCTTTCAACACTAGCAAACACAGCAGACCTAAGAAGCAATCTGATATGGGTCTGCACTGTTTGCAAATGCATGAACATTTGTTAATGTGAAGGAATGGATTAATGAACGTACAACTCATTTAATGAAGGTAGAACTCACTCTGAATTCTGCATGAACCATTGTAAAACCCAAAATGTTTATCAAAATAATCACCATGGAAACACATGAACTATATTTCACAATTGGCTAACACATGGGGCATAAGTGACAACTGAGGGAAGTGGGAATACCACAGGATAGTTACCAGATCAATAACTGCCCAAAGGGACGGAGATATGAGCACTTATTATACTTATTACGCAGTTATCATGTCAAACTGTCTCTATCAAAGGGGTCATTAGGTTTGTACACTGTTCAATATTGACCCTTTGACTGCAGGAAACAAGTGTACTGGCTGCTACAAACTGTGTGGACCCTGATCAGTTGAGGGCTTCAAAAGTTTAGCCCTCTGATCAGAGTCTGCACTGTTTGTTATTCAAAATCCTCCAGCAGATTTAATTTTATCTTGCATATAAGACTGCATTGATGATGGTGGTTGATCAGCAACATTCAGCAGACAGGGGTATTAGTATTGTCTAATAGGAGCACTTGATAATGATCAAGTATAATAAACGAAGATAGATTTATACAAGTAAATAAGGCAAAACACTTACCCCTTTCCCTGTTCAGTATTCATGTAAGAAATAACGACAACATGAATGTAAACTTTTCAAGGGAATTTCTTGCTTTGACAAAAACTGTAGAATCAGATATATTACAAGTCAAATTGAGCAAACAGTGCAGACCCTGATCAGATGGCTCCAACAGGAACTTCTGATCTGGGTCTACTCTGCAAATGTGTTAAAAGGTATTTATATGAGGGAAAAGGTAACATACAAGAAAATATGGCAAAACACATTGATACGAGGGAAAAGGGAAAAGACTATCTCTTTATTTACCCTGCTGACCATGACCTAAAAGTTTGGATCCAAATGAGACTCCGAGACACTAAGCCTCTCATTAGGCTCCAAGCTGTTTCACATTTGGACAATTATCTATAGTATCACAAAGCTTGAACAAATTGTAAAACTGGTTTCATATGATATCACTTTAATCCTTTACTCAATCTATATTCATGTAAGAAATAATGACATCATGACTAAATTAGATTAATTATTATAATAGTACATGGACACAGGAAGTTTTGTCTATGGCAGAAACTCAGCCTCAGCAGAGTCATATCTATATTGTATCATAAGCAAACAGAGCAGACCCTGATCAGACGGCTCCATATCAGCTTAGCAGGGTGACACATTGGCCTTTCTATGACTTTGCAAACAGAGGCCTTTCTACGCGTTTGCAAACAGAGGCCTTTCTACGCCTTTGCAAACAGAGGCCTTGCAAACAGGAGGTATTTCTATGCATTTGCAAACAGGAGGTATTTCTACGCCTTTGCAAACAGAAGGTATTTCTATGCCTTTGCAAACAGAGGCCTTTTCTATGCCTTTGCAAACAGGAGGTATTTCTACACCTTTGCAAACAGGAGTTATTTCTGCGCCTTTGCAAACGGAGACCTTTCTATGCCTTTGCAAACTAGAAGTATATCTATGCTTTTGCAAACAGGTCTTTCTACGTCTTTGCAAACAGGAGGTATTTCTATGTCTTTGCAAACAGAGGCCTTTCTATGCCTTTAAAAACAGAGGCAATTCTATGCCTTTTCATCAGGGTCTTGTGCTCCGTTTCTGTAAATCTAATCAATATTCATGAGGTCATTATTTCTCACATGAGGAAAGGGTTAAGCTTTTTAGAAACTATTGACTGTCAAACAGGTTGAATTCTGATACGATGCCTTTAGTTACTTGGCATTTCATTTGGATCCAAATTGTTTGCAAATAGGTCGCACTTAGCAGGCAAAGGTTAAAAAATAAAAGAAAATGTGTCCATGGGACACGGATGCACCTGCCGGCAAACAGGAAGTAGATGAACGACAGACCTGAAAAGGGGATACATGGTACAACTCACTATAATTATGCTTCAGACCAAATATCAAATCATTGCAGCTTACACAAGCGAAAAAATCCTTGACGAACATTTTTGTTATTAAACAATCACCAAAATTCAATCAAAGTGTCGGCAAACAGGAAGTAGATGGACGACAGACCTGAAAAGGGGAGACACGTTACAACTCACTATGATAATGCTTCAAACCAAATATCAAATCATTCCACCTAACATAAGCCAAGATATCCTTGACAAAACTTTCGGACAGAGGTACGGATGGACAGACAAGGGTAAAACTTAATGCCACCGTCACCTAAAGGCCGGGGCATAAAAAAGAATTATTCATTTAAGTTGTACAGAGACAATCGTTGGAAATTTGGTTAAATGTCTGGTAACTTTCTAAAGGGGGACTAACATTGCTATTTATATAGGTTTACATGTCCCTATGTTTAGAGAAATACATGAGTGCTAATTGGTATAGATTTTTTTGTTTGATGACATAAATAAATAGTGTGTTTGTAATACATGTTGAAAAAGACGGAAATAAAAAACTCAGATTAAATCAATGTTTTATTGATTTTTAGTAGTCTGTAAGATCTACTCTAAATCCGCGCCTGGAAGGAGCCATTTGATCGGGCTAATTTTGCTCTGTTAAAATAGATATGATTCTTCAGTTTCTGCCATGGCCAAACAATCCTCAGTGTCCGTGTCATATTTTAATACGATGAATCTAATCAAATTGTGTCAATATTCATCATGTTATTATTTCTTACTTGAATACTCATAGAGAAAAGGGTTAACCTTACTTTATGTCATGATGCCCTAGTCATGCCCTAGTCATGCCCTAGTCATCCCAGAAAAGGGTTAACCTTACTTTATGTCATGATGCCCTAGTCATCCCAGAAACATTTCAATAAAAGGTCACCTACAAAACAGTCTTGCAATTTTTCTTATTGAAAAATGCAACCACCCTGCAAAACTATGTTGAAGTCAATTAAACCAGCAGTTTAAAACAATATTTGTTTAAATGTTGAACAGAAGAATATCACAAGAAAACCAATCAAATAAAAACTGAAGAAGACAGGACTTTCATCTGTTTGAAATTGAAGACCCCATATAGTTATTTGCTGATGTTCGGGTTCGTGCTTTAGTTTCGTTAGCATACATAATTATGTACGGAAGAAAATAGTTCATTTTGTATATCACAAGGGCATTTTTGATAAAGTTTAAATTGAAAATCTTCATAACAATGATTGAAGATAACAAACAACATGTTAACCCTTTCTCCAAACAATGTCATACACTTTTATATGCCTTTGCAAACAGAGTAGACCTAGTTCAGATGGCTCCAGTTATAACTGTCTGATCAGGGTCTCTTCTGTTTGTTTTTGAAATAATATAGATATGATTCTAGTTTTTGTCATGGTCAAAACTTCCTGCGTTCATGACATTGTGTCATTACAAAAACAGCATCTAAATAATATTCATGATGACATTATTTCTTAAATGAATATTCATGGAGTAAAGGGTTAACTCTTTCCTTCATATAATAAAATCTTTTCATGCATTTCAAAACAGAGTAGACCGAGATCAGACGGCTCCTATATATAGGAGCCATCTGATCAGGGTCTGCTCTGTTTGCTAGTAGAATTTGAAAGATCTGTTTGAATTATTTCTTTTCTAAAATGTCTATAATGTTCCACCTTCCGTATTTCATTATAACTATAATGTCCATGAATATTCAGTAGGTATTGATATTTGGAATAAATATAGAACAGGGAAAGGGTTAAGTATAAAAACAAATATAGAACAGGGAATGAATATTCATGATATAAAGACTCAATAAGAGTGCAAAGTGTTTTACAATAGGCCCTAGAACAAAGTACAAAAAGCTGGGTTCTTGTGATAATTGGCGATAATGATATTGAGTGTATCTCATCCAGATGAAATGATCCCCTTGGAGCCCATTACCTGTACACAAGTACAATAGAACCTGTATTAACCCTCTCCCTCAGATAAACAATTGTTTTCACTCATTTGCTAACAGAGTAGACCCAGATCAGATGGCTCCTATAGGAGTTTGCTAGCAGATGAAATTATCCCTGTGGAGCCCATTAACTGACAGGCTGTACACAAGTAGAGAAGAAACTGTCTGAACCCTTTCCCTGTTCTATATTTAGTCCAAATTTCAACACTTACTGAATATTCATGGACAAAATAGCTATAACGAAATATGGAAGGTGGAACATTGTTTACATTTTAGAAAGTAAAGAAAAGGATTTATCAAATTCCATTAGCAAACAGAGCAGACCCTGATCATATGGCTCCTGTAGGAGCCATCTGATCTGGGTCTACTCTATTTGCAAATGCATGAAAGCATGTTTATATGAAGGAAACTTTGAAAAGGGTTAACCCTTTCCCTGTTCAATATTCATGTAAGATATAATGACATCATGAATATTTATTAGCTGCATTTTTATACTGGTACAAAGGATTTGTTTGGTAGAAACTTTAGAGCAAGATATATTATAGTTTCATAAGTAAACAGAGCAGACCCAGTTCAGATGGCTCCTCTAGCAGCTGGGTCTACTTTGTTTGTAAATGCGTGAAAATACATTTATCAATTTACTCCATAAATTGATATAATTATATCCGTGGCCTGAGGCAGGGATCGAGCAGCAGTTTTAGACTAGACCTGATCATATCAGGTGCTGCTTTATGTAGGTCTGTTCTATTTTGTCTTTTCTAACACTCAGGATAATTTGGGTAATATGTCAGAGCAGGAGTACCTTTTAGCAACACCTAATCAATAATATATAAGCTAATTGGCCCACCATTAAGGCAGGTGTGGGCTAAAATGCTGAAGCAGTTAGACTATTACATAGACATGGAAGGAAACCCTAAACAGGAAATACTAATACTCAGAGATGACTCCTATTTACCCTTCGCTTGCTGAATTTTAAAATACATTTCTCCTTCTTTACCCATGCCCTGTTGTATAATTACATATATCTTCACTGTGTATAAGTATTTCGCTGTGCAATCACTGCTGTGGAGTGCACTGGTTGCACAATCAACTTGTAAATAGTGCAGACCCTGATGAGACAGCTCCTGCAGGAGCTGTCTCATCTGGGTCTTCACTATTTACAGGTACAATGTACATATATTGACGTGAATAGCAAGTGAAGGGTTAATGCCTTTGTAAACAGAGTAGACCCAGATAAGACAGCTCCTGTAGGATCTGAAATACCGATTAGCTCTGTGCAGATAGATGTTTTTATTGAAAATGTCACATTTGATACAAACAAGTGATTGAAAGAAATCAAGACATCTTTAACACTTTATCCATAGACTAGACTTCCTTTTAACACAATGAAGATGAAGGTCAGACATCTCCTGTAGTCTCATCAAGATCTGCTCAGTCGTTTGCTTATGAAATCTTATAGATTTGATTCTACAGTTTCTGCTATAATATTCGTCAAATATTTCTTGTTCATAAGCCACACTAGAAAATTTATTTATACACACATTATTTCTTACATGAATATTCATGGAGGAAAGGATTGATCAAGATGAGAAAGAGACAATTCTAAAGAGTGGTCACAGCATAAGGTCTGGTGGAGAAATAAAGAAGTTCTACTTATCTGGACCTCGAGACTGTGATAATCTTTGAAAACAGTTTCGATCTAGATGAGATGATGAGTTAAACTTGTGGTCTCATTAGGATCCAAACTGTTTGTCACTCTGACACTCTTTTTGAAAAGATAATTATAGAAGAAACAAATTTTGAAAATTGAAGCCGACGACAATTGCTCAGAGTGCAGATGGATAGAGGACGGTGCCTATCTCAGAAAAAGTCAAAAGGTAATCATTGTGGGTATCGATCATTATATTCTTAGTAGCTGGTGCTATAACATCATTCACAAGGTTATATTGGTAAGCATTTTAACCCTTTACTCCATAAATACACCTTTCTACACTTTTGCAAAGACAGTAGACCCAGATCAGACAACTCCTTTAGGAGACATCTGATCAGGGTCTGCTCTGTTTGCTTCCATATTAAATATTAATGTACTGGTAATTAATATTCATGATATAATAATTTCTTTCATGAATATTCATGGAGTAACGGTTTAAGTTAGTAACCCATGGATGCTTAGCTAGGACATGATGTACTGTAAAACCTCTCTATAACCGTCACTAAATTGTGTTAGTTAGTTGGTACATGTATTTAGGGCAGGTGGCTGCTTAAAGTTACAAGGTGAAAGTAAAACAGAACGCTCCCATAGGAGCGTTCTGTTTTACTTTCACCTTGCTTTTAGCAGCCACCTGCCTTTAACACAAAACACTTGATGTAATTTAGTGGTCGTTATGGAGAGGTTTTACTGTATATCAATTGCAAACAGTACAGACCGTCATGAGGTAAAGGGTTTAACACTTTCCCTGTTCTCTGATTATTCCAAATTTCAATATCCTACTGAATATTCATGGCCAAAATAGTTAAAATGAAATATGGAAGGTGGAACACTACAGCCATTTTAGAAACTAAAGAAACAGATCTTTCAAATCCCATTACCAAACAAAGTAGTTGTGAAGTGTGGGCAATTCGTATATCTACATAAATCTATATATTTCATAGATCAGAACAGACCCTGACCAGACGGCTCCTACATGTACAGTCTAATATTCTATTTGCAAAGGCTCAAAACAGTGCTTCTATAATAGAGGAAACAGTTAAGATAATTATCAAATTAAATCTTATCACTTCTCATCACTAGGGCCACAGCAGAAACAATTAACTAATTAACCTTTTCCCTGTTCTATGTTTACTTCATAAATTTTCAATTTAATACCAGCTACTGGTTATTCATGGACAAAATAGTTGTGAAATATGGAAGGTGGAACATTGTAGCCATTTTAGAAACTAAAGAAACAGATCTATAAAATAATCTGTTAGCAAACAGAGCAGACCTATAGGAGCTGTCTGATCTGGGTCTACTCTGTTTGCAAATGTGTGAATACACATTTATATGAAGGAAAGGGTTAACTCTCTATACACTGCATTCTTCTCAGAACATTAAATTTTAGCCTGCTGAAACAAAAAAAATTAATGTCTATTTTTTTGCGAAACTATATTGGCCAAGTGTAAAAGAGCTTGAATCCTGATCAGATGCCAGGGTCTCATCTGAAACGAAGCTGTTTGCAAATGCACGTTAGATCATGCTTAGCAGGCAATTTTAATGGTCACTGACTACCAGAGCAATTCTTGAAGATTTTTGAGAATATGACAGATCTAGATGTAACTCTAAACCTGACACTAATTCCAGTATAAATATCAGTCTAGGAGCTTTGTGCATGACTTTCTGCCTGCAATTTAATCGGCTACTGCTGCCTAAAAGTATCTAAATTCTTCTCTACTAAAAATTCCAGTTTAGAGGGGTTTTACTGTAAACCATTTTGGCAAGCAGCAAGTTAGGTAAGTACTGATCCTGGAGAAACACTTTCATGGAACCAAATTTTGGAACAATAGTAACTAATACGATGGAGATCTCTCAACTCCTTTAATGCGGGAAATGGGTACATGTACATGTATTTCAAGCAATGTAGACATGTATCAAATGGCTTAACCTGTAAGCTATGTTATTTCAAAATTTCAATACCTAACTGAAGATTCATGGATAATTAAAAGAGTTATAATGAAATATGGAAGGTGGAATATTGTTGCCATTTTAGAAACTAAAGAAACAGATCTATCAAATTCCATTAGCAAACAGAGCAGACCCTGATCAGATGGCTCCTATAGGAGCCATCTGATCTGGGTGTACTCTGTTTGCAATGAGCGAAAATGCGTTTGTATAAGGGAAAGGGTTAAGAAGCCATCAAACAAGGGTCTGCTCTTTACATATTTCATACTGAATGGACTCTATAGCTACACCATGAAGTTAAACCTTTGAGCAACAATGCATTGGCATTTGCTGTATAGATCAAGATCAGAGGGCTCCTAGAGGTCAGTGATCCTCAGAGTGCTCCTAGAGGAGCCTTCTAATCAGGGTCTGCACAGAGTGATCCTCAGAGGGCTCCTAGAGGAGCCTTCTGACCAGGGTCTGCACTGATCTTCAGAGGGCTCCTAGAGGAGCCTTCTAATCAGGGTCTGCACAGAGTGATCCTCAGAGGGCTCCTAGAGGAGCCTTCTGACCAGGGTCTGCACCGATCCTCAGAGGGCTCCCAGAGGAGCCTTCTGACCAGGGTCTGCACCGATCCTCAGAGGGCTCCTAGAGGAGCCTTCTAATCAGGGTCTGCACTGTGTTCCTCTAGCAAGTTTAAGCTTTACATACTGAATGGACTCTGTAATAAGACACTGATGGGCCATTCCACTATCAAAACCACCTTTTAGCTGTCCGATCTGGGTCTTAACTGTTTGCTTATGAAATTTTAATAGATCTGACTCTACAGTTTCTACCAGTACCAAACATTCCTGTGTACATATGGCATTATAAAAATTCAGCTAATAAATATTCACGACATTGTTTCTTACATGAATAGGGAGAAGCACACTGTTATAACAAATTATATTACCTTCGTAATCTGACATCAGATTCAAACTGTTTGTCATTCCATTTTGTGTTAACTAACCTATTACCTGTTGAATATTAATGAAAGAAATAATGAAATCATGAATATTAATCAGATTAATTTTATAATGCCTTATGAATACAGAACATTGTGGCTCAGGCATAAACTACTGAATCCAATCTTTATTATACCATAAATATACAGAGCAGACCCTGATCAGACGACTCCTACAGGAGCTGTCTGATCTGTGTTTTTTCTGTTTGCAAATGTGTAAAAAGCCCTATATATATATATATATATATGAGGGAATAAAGGTCAAAGACAAAATGTAGTCTAACAAGATTTAATTGTAACAGACTCTGTTACAGAATGTCTCCCAAATGAAGCGTTGAACACTGGTATTGATGAGCAAATTTAAGTATGTAAATATTCACCAATTACAGGCCATCAGATCACTGGGGTTACCATGGCAACCAACACTTTTGAAAACAGCTGCCATTCGGAGTTCCTTATTATTATTATATACCCCTACTTACCAATTTTCAGTAAAATCCAATATCTAAATTTTGACCAGTCAGAGACCTATACTCTGTTACCATGGTAACCACCTTTTTCGAAAATCCTACTATTGAGTTTGGAGTACCAAAATACCATATCATATCAATTTTCAACAAAATTGAACAATATCAAAATTTTGACCAACCAGAGCCCACCATTTGGTTTCCGCAACATTTAATAAAAACCAAAATTGAATGCAAATCTGCACATAACCAGCGACATTCATGTAAAGTTTCATTAGGATTGGACCATTACTTGCCAAGAAATGTGTTTGAGAAGTTCAAGGCGGAAAAAGAATAAGAGCAAGAATCATAAGAAAGAATAATAATAATAAGAGGAAGAAACCGAGTAAACACAATATGTCCCCCTCACTTTGTTTGGGGGACATAACAACCTTATATGAGCAACATAGTGAAGATAATCTTTGTACAAAACAAGAGGGCCAAGGATGGATGGCCTTGTACAGTGCTCCCACTCAACAACGACACCCTTTGGGATACGAAGATTGTATGTGTTGTTCAGAGGGAGTTGTTATAGGGAGGGAAAATCAAACATAACTATTTTTAGACCTGACCTCTTTGAATGAATCTACCAAAAAGGAGCATTTACTAAAGAAAAGGAAAATGTTAGAATTGTGTAGTATTGAAACCATTGAGATAAAAAGAGTATTTGCTCCATAGAAGCAAATACTCTATTTAT
Source organism: Azorinus chamasolen (assembly GCA_963576725.1). Classification (NCBI taxonomy): domain Eukaryota; kingdom Metazoa; phylum Mollusca; class Bivalvia; order Cardiida; family Solecurtidae; genus Azorinus; species Azorinus chamasolen. The sequence continues at coordinate 2,836,280 of OY755241.1, forward strand.
CACAATGGTTTCAAGAAGTGACTATCCCAAACCAAAATGCATGCTTGCCGCAAGCTTGCAGTAAGCAAATGTATTAAGCTTGCGCAAGCTTGACAGAGGCTGAATAGCCAAAATTAATCTTGCGATGAAATTAAGCTTGCAGTTTAGCTCGTAGCTAAACTGCAAGCTTAATTTCACATCTGCAAGCTAAACATTATACCGGTATTTAAGCTTGCGGTATTTGCTTGCAGTTTGGTAGCAAAGGTATAATTATAACTCTTAAATCTATAGTATGTTATATATATGCTTGTCTTACATTTCTGTAACTATGCATTAACCTTTCCTCTATAAATATGCCTTTCTACGCCTCTGTAAAAGTGACATTTCTTGAAACCATTATGATAAATAGAGCATTTGCTCCTATGGAGCAAATGCTCTATTTATCACAATGGTTTCAATAATATAGAATTATTATATTTTCCTTTTCTCTAGTAAATACTCCTTTTCGGTAGATTTATTCAAAGAGATTGGGTCTAAATATAGGCTATGAGGGAATGGGTTAATAGACATTATAACAAGAGCTGTCTGCAGACTAGTAACAGCGCGCTCCACTAGCAAAATTAATTTTATGGATACCTGCCCTTGTTAAATTGGGTCCCCCTTGTATAAGTTAACATGCATACCAAATTTGAACCAAATATCTTGGACAGTTTCTGAGACGTGGACCTTAACATAAAACTTGACCAACAATGAAAAAGGTTGAAAATGATAAAGTCGAAAAAGGGGCATAATTATGGCAAAATTCATTTTAGGGTTACCTAACCTTGTGAAATGGATTCCCTTTGTGATAGTTAACATGCATACCAACTGTGAACCAAATATTGTTGATGGCTTCTGAGAAATGGACCTTAACAAAAAGGTTAACCAACGCTGATGCCGACACTGAAGCTGATGAGAGGGTCATGACAATAAAAAATGGAAACAAGAGGGCCAGAATGGCCCTGAAGTGCTCACCAGACAATCAGAGGAGAAGATTTTCAAAGTTTTCACTATATATTTCTATTGAAAACTGGCTAACGCTGGGGCGGGGCCAATTTTGACCCAAGGGGCATAATTTATATAACTTTTGTAGAGGACCTGAACATGATGCTATGTACCAAATATGAAAGCTGAGAACCCAGTAGATTCAGGAGAAGATTTTCAAAGTTTTCACTATATGTTCCTATAGAAAATAATGTACTCCTGGGGCGGGGCCAATTTTGACCCCAGGGGCATAATTTATTTAACTTTCGCAGAGGACCTGAACATGATGCTATGTGTCATAATATGAAAGCTGAGAACCTTCCAGTTTCAGGAGAAGATTTTCAAAGTTTTCACTATGTTTCTATTGAAAACTGGCTACCCCTTGGGCGGGGCCAATTTTGACCCCAGGGGCATAATTTATATAACCTTTGTAGAGGACCTGAACATGATGCTATGTGCCAAATATGAAAGCTAAGAACCTTCCAGTTTCAGAGGAGAAGTTCATAATGTTTCTATTGAAAATGGCTACCCCTGGGGCGGGGCCAATTTGACCCCAGAGACATAATTGATATAACTTTTGTAGAGGACCTGAACATGATGCTATTTGCCAAATATGAAAGCTGAGAACCCTGTAGATTTAGAGGAGAAGATTTTCAAAGTTTTACTATATGCTTCTATAGCAAACAAGACACCCCTGGGACGGGGCCAATTTTGACCCCAGGGGCAAAATTTATATAACTTTTGTAGAGGACCTGAACACGATGCTATATGCCAAATATATAAGCTGAGAACCTTCTAGTTTCAGAGGAGAAGATTTTCAAAGTTTGCACTATACATGTATTTATGTTTCTATTGAAAACTGGCCACCCCTGGGGTGGGGCCAATTTTGACCCCAGGGGCATAATTTATATAATCTTTGTAGAGGACCTGAACATGATGCTATGTGCCAAATATGAAAGCTGAGAACCTTCTAGTTTCAGGGGAAGATTTTCAAAGTTTTCACTTTGTGCTCTGGTGAGCTAAAAAGTGACATAGACAAACTGTGTAGAACAAGTTCAGATGTCAATGACACTAGGAGAATGATCAATGTGTTATTAGTTTGTTATACGAAACACTTCATCCTTATAACAAAAGATCATAACTAGTACTTTGTTACAACTGTTATTATTACCTCCCCTTAATTGTAAAAGATGAGACTTTAAATATAACAAATAAATTCGTAATGTGGATAATAAAGCAAAGTTAATCTCCAGTAGATAAATAAATACATGTATGCATATTCTAAAGTACTGTGAAATGTTGATTATGGACATATTCAAACCCATTCTCTATATTATTCTGTGCACGAACTATTAGAGTTGGCTTATGCATGTTAAACATTATTCTTTATACACCAGCTCCATGCAGGCAAAATAAACTTGCAAGTTAATAAATTCCAAGCCAAATAAGCTTGCGCAAGCCAAATAAGCATACACAAGCCAAATAAGCTTGCATGAGCCAAATAAGCTCCTCGCAAGCTCATAATCATCCCAAATGCAAGCTTACTGCAAGCTTACTGCAAGCTTGCAATAAGCCTATTTGGCTTGTAACTGCAAGCTTATTGCAAGCTTAATCCTAGCCAAAATAAGCTTGCGATTTTGGTTTGGGATTACAGAGGAGTAGAAAGGCATATTTATGGAGGAAAGGGTTAAAGTCATTTAACCCTTTCCCTGTTGCACATTCATGTAAGAAATAATGACATCATGAATATTAATCAGATTGTTTTTTTTATAATGGCATATAGACACAGGCTATTTTGGCTCAGACAGACATTGTAGAATCACATCTATACCATAAGCAAACAGAGCAGACCCTAAACATACAGCTCCCACAGGAGCCATCTGATTTCGGTCTACTCTGTTCACAAGTCAAATGTAATAAATTATTATGATAACAATATTTCTTACATAAATATTGAACAGGGAAAGGGTTAATTAACTATTCATAATGTCATTAATAATTTCTTGGATGAAATGAATATTCATGGAGTAAAATGTTTATAGCAGAAAATATGTTTGGTGTCCAAATCCATGGGATCATAACCCACTAATCCTGGACCTATCTCTAAACTGTGCTAACCAATCTATCAATTATGCATGAATCACTGGAGTTACCTATATGAAGCTTGTGAGATAATTACATCTGCATAAATATCAATGTTTACTTGATCAATTCTGTCAGTGCAGACCCAGATGAGGGGAGGGAATAGTTACTTAATGCCCTTTGCAAACAGTGCAGACCCTGATGAGAGGAGGGAATAGTCACTAATGTCCTTTGCAAACAGTGCAGACCCAGATGAGGGGAGGGAATAGTTACTAATGTCCTTTGCAAACAGTGCAGACCCAGATGAGGGGAGGGAATAGTCACTAATGTCCTTTGCAAACAGTGCAGACCCTGATGAGAGGAGGGAATAGTTACTAATGTCCTTTGCAAACAGTGCAGACCCAGATGAGAGGAGGGAATAGTTACTAATGTCCTTTGCAAACAGTGCAGACCCAGATGAGGGGAGGGAATAGTTACTAATGTCCTTTGCAAACAGTGCAGACCCTGATGAGAGGAGGGAATAGTTACTTATGTCCTTTGCAAACAGTGCAGACCCAGATGAGGGGAGGGAATAGTTACTAATGTCCTTTGCAAACAGTGCAGACCCCGATGAGAGGAGGGAATAGTTACTTATGTCCTTTGCAAACAGTGCAGACCCAGATGAGGGGAGGGAATAGTTACTAATGTCCTTTGCAAACAGTGCAGACCCTGATGAGAGGAGGGAATAGTTACTTATGTCCTTTGCAAACAATGCAGGCCCTGATGAGAGGGCTCCTGGAGAAGCCCTCTCATCAGGGTCTGCACTGTTTGTCATGTTACACTTTTCTTTACAAACATCCCTGAATATTTATGGTAGGCTTGGCTTGTTTGGATTTTGGAATAGTCCATTTGAAAAATCAGTGTTGACAGGATTAAACAACTAACCCTTGGAATGCTGAGTTTTCAATGTGGATTGGTCTACAAAGCAATATAAATTAACAATAGAGACAATTCAATACAATAAAACCCCTAATTAAACCAGAATTCTAGTAGATAAGAATTTTGCTACTTTTAGACAGGTGGCTGCTTAGACTGTAGGTTGAAGTCATGCAGAAGGCTCCTAGAGCTTTCTGCATGACTCCCCCTTCATTAAGCTGCCACCAGTGTCTCCAAGACCAATATTTATACTAAATTTAAAATCCCGTTCAGATGGTTTACTGTATGAGGGTATCACTTGTGAAAGGATTTTTAAGGCTGAGGGTTGCCCTTTAAAAGATCTCTGATTATGGTCTACACTGCTTGCAAATGGCAATATACTTGTTTCTTGCATTCAAAGAGATAACCCTTACAGTGCAGCTAGGAGGTGAGTCACTAATGTCCTTTGCAACAGTGAAGACCCAGATGAGAGGGGTCATCAGGGTCTGTACTGTTTGTCATGTTACACTTTTCTTTAGAAAAATCCCTAAATATTGACCATAAGCTTGACCTTATGAATTTTGGAATAGTCCATTTGAAATTTCAGCATTGTAAGGGTTAACCATTTGACCTCAGATATATCCATCTTGAGAGACTATAAGTACTGAGGCAAAAACTGAAAAATACCACAAGGCTTATGTAAATTTCAATGCTAGTAGATGACCTTATTGTCCATTATGGAAAAGTACATAAGACCTGTAAAGTTTGTTTGTGTTGATTTAATGTCCATTTCTGCTCACTGCTAGCTAATTGGATGCCTCAGAGAGAGGGGAGACTGGATACAGATAATTCCAGGCCCTGAATGCTGTACTCTATTATTATTATTATTATACTACATTTATATAGCGCTCTTTTAACCCTGGTTCCCTGTTCTGTATTTAGGCCAAATTTCAATACCTACTGAATAATCATCAAGAAAATAGTTATAAAGAAATATGGTAGGTGGAATATTTAAGAAAGTGACAAGAAACAGATCCATCAGATTCTTTTAGCAAACAGAGCAGACCCTGATCAGACGGCTCCTCTAGGAGCCATCTGATCTGGGTCTACTCTGTTTGCAAAGGCGGGAAAACATGTTTATATGTCGAGGGAAAGGGTTAAGCACTGATATATGTACGTTCAAAAGTGCTTCACATCATTAAATTGTATGTACAGAATTGAATATATATAATGCATTTAAAATATTTAAAACAAATGAAATTTAAGATAGAGATATCAATAAAAATATTAAAAATTGAATTAATTTAAGAATTATATATAGATAAAAGACAAAATCATCTTTTTCTGTACGTTTTTAAGTCCACAATTCAAAGGAAACAGACACACACAGTGAGTGTTACTATATTGTGTAAGCCCACTCATGTCACCAAAACTCAAATGAAACATTATAGGAATGTCTTAGTGTCAGTACATCATACAATTACGACCCAGAACCACCTGGATTGGGTTTATGTATGGCATACAACACTATACATAAGATATTGCCTTACATATCGAGGGCTTGGCGCAAGACTATTCTAACTCGATTTTTCAAAACTTTACAGGAAAGGGAAAAAACTTACTTACTCATTCAATGTTACATTTTTGCTGTATATTCCAGTTTTGTTTTAAACTAACTTGTTTCCTGCATTATCCCCAATGATTATATTTTTAGTGCTTTGCAAATTGTTGCTTTTATTGAGATTATTTAAGTTAGAATAGTCATCAGTCCCATGCTTGTTGCGATTTTCATGCAAGACTATTCTAACTTAAGTTAGAATAGTTTTGCACTAAAAATGTCCATCATTGTAACACAAAAGATTCATGCAAAAGTATTTTATCTTAATTATGCATGACCAAAATCTAGCTTTTAACCAACAATGGCGTTAAAAAAAAGTTCAATATGAAGTAGTTATCTTTTTTTAAAGTGAATACTGTTGAATTTATTTTGAAATCTGATGATGCACTGTAATAATTGAAATGAAATATTTATCATTTGAATAGTATAGAATAAATGTGAATTTTACAGTGTTATCAGGGGCCAGCTGAACCATAAGTGAGATATAAGCATATGATTATGGTTTTCTTTGCAAAATGACATTTAAAACTGTTCCCTGGAACGAAATGCCTTAGAGGAAGAGACAAATAAGGTCTGCGTAAAACATTTATTTTCTCAAAACCAGAAATGGTTTGTAATTCTTTCAATGTAACAGTCTGTCAGTCTCTCTTTAGTTATAATAAAGAATCAAACATTTTGTGATTGCATAATAGTTGAACAATATACATCCACAACATAATAAATGGTTGCATTACATACAGTACATATATATACATGTACAGTGAACCTGCCTACAGAAACCATTCAAGAGGAAAACAGAGGTCATGATATATACATGTACAGATGATTGCTTACTGCGGGTTGGAAGTGTTTCAAAATGCCACTGCAATAATTAGCGTTCTGCAATAATTAGGATATTATCAGATTCTTACTGTCACCCTTTACTCCATAAATACGCTTTTCTACACAGTTGCAGAGTAGATCCAGATCAGGCGACTCCTATAGAAGCCATCTGATCACAGTCTGCTCTGTTTGCTTATGATATTGCATGTATGTAGATATGATTCTGCAGTTTCTGCCATGACCACAAATTCCTGTCTTCATGTTTTATTATAACAATCTTATTAATATTCATGACATCTTCATAGGAAAGTTTTAAAAAATCTTCTTCTCTTAAACATCTTTAAAAGTCTTCTCTGAACTTGTAAGGCATAGACCTTAGATATTTGGTATGTTGCATTATCTAATAGTCCTCTTCCAAGATTTTCATATTATGAACCCCGGATCAAAAATGGCCCCTCCCTGGGGCTTAACAGTTTTTCATAGGAAAATCTTTAAAATATCTTCTCCTCCAAATCTGTAAGGTCTAGACTCTTTATATTTAGTATGTAGCATCATCTAATGGTTTTCTACCAAGATTTTTCAAATTATGCAATCTGTCATTGAAATCATTAATCTGTTACGAACAGGTGAGCGATTAAGGGCCATCATGGCCCTCTTATTTACATGAATATTCATGAAATAGCCATTTAACCCTTTATTCCTTGAGTACGCCTTTCTACACCTTTGCAAACAGGGTAGACCCAGATCAGACAGCTCCTGTTGGAGCCATCTGCAGGTTCTACTCTGTTTGCTTATGAAATAATATTATTAGATGTAATTTTACAGTTTCTGTGACATCCAAACTTCCTGTGTTCATGTGCCAATATAAAAATTAATCTAATCAATATTCATGATGTTATTATTTCTTAAATGAATATTCATGGAGTTTTAGTGATGAATGAAGTTTGAAATCATTTATTTCTCGGAACCCATCCTTTATGTTAGTCACAGTTAGAGCAAGCAGACAAATGGGTACTCTCCGAGAGTACAGTGATTTTTCATCATTTCAAATGAGACACAAGATTATGGGTAAACTATTAAATTTAGTAGTGTTTCACTATTTATGAATGCAAAAATATTTCCTAGTGACTGAAATATGTTATGGTATTTAGTTTAATAAATACATAGTACTTTTATGGTATTTAGTTAAATAAATACATATTACTTTTATGGTATTTAGTTAAATAAATACATAGTACTTTTATGGTATTTAGTTGAATAAATACATTGTACAGTCGAGACTGCCTTTAGCGACCCCCTGAATTCAGCGACTCCCTCTCATATGCGACTGTATTTCATCCTGCCCAACGTATTTTCCTATAATTTTGGTCTGAATTAAGGGACTACCTGTCTTACGTGACAAGCGACCCTGATTTTACGAACCAAACATAGGCTTCGGTCTGTATTAAACGATATTCAATTATCAGTTTATTTTGTTTGTTTAAACAGCGCATTGGTTTTTCACACCATATTAATTAGGGAAAACCCAGGATTGTAATCACGCGTGAACTAACTGGTTCCCGACTTCCACTCTACAGATCCATGTACGCGAACAGAATATTCGGGAAACCAGTCGTGGCAAACATGGCTACGTATGTCGTATACAAGATTCGGCGGACGATATTTTGAGCGCGGGCGCGAGCAACACAAATGTTAAAGAACGACAAACAAGGCAATTAATTCGATCTGGCTTGCGATTATTACGGGCTCTTAGGTCAGAACGGTCTTTATAAATATCAATCAGTATGTGCATAATACATGTCTCTATCAACATTACTCGAAAGTATGCTTGGTAATCTGCACCTGGTTTATAGTTATATCATTAAGTGTTTAATTTAGTGCATGCACTTAAATGTATATTATATTTGTACATTGTATCTTACATGCACTGATGTTCTGGTAAATGAAGGTTTTATTAATTTATTAAACTTTTAAATAAGCGTTTATTTGTCATAATAAATGTTGTATAAATGTATTAAATAATAGATACATATATTGTATCAGACTGGATTAGTACACAATTCTATTTTTCCCTTATGTAGATTTCTTACTTGTACAGTTTTGGTATACATCATGCATTATATATTAGGTCTGTATTAAGAGACTCCCTGTCATATGTGACCTTTTTCATGAAGTCCCTTGGAAGGTCACATATGACAGTCTCGACTGTACTTTTATGGTATTTAGTTGAATAAATCCATAGTACTTTGTTAAGAACCTATAATTGTTGTAAACTGTCTTCGAAAGAGCTTTATTATTGATAACTTTTGTATTAAACATGAACTTTAGTTTTAATATTTTTCTGTTTAACCTTATACTCCATAGATATGTTTTTTAACACCTTTGCAAACAGATTAGACTCAGATCAGAAGGCTCCTGTATGAGTCATCTGATCAGGATCTACACTGTTTGCTTAAGAAATAATATAGATCTGATTCTACAGTTTCTGCCATAGCCAAAACTCTCTGTATTAATACAGTACCATTATAAAAATGCTTCCAATTAATATGTCATTATTTCTTATATAGATATTGATGAAGAAAAGTGTTAAACACTAACTTAGTTTGTCATATATTTCTGTTTAATAGATGGTCGTTATTGTTGGTTGTGTAAATACCCCCTGTCATTTCTTAGTACTGTTGCTAAGACAACTTAGCCCAGCAGTTTATTGGTTTGAAACAAGATGGTATGGGCACAACTTGCTTGGGCATGCAAGGTGCAACAAAAAATAGATCCAGTACCTGTCCTTAGCTCCCCATGCAATCAGTTGCTCCTAATCCTATATTGGTGCATGTGAGTTAACCTTTTACATTATATAAACGCCTTTTCACGCCTTTGCAAACAGAAAGGACACAAGTCAGATGGCTCTTGTATCAAGGGTCTTAACATGTAATTGATTCATCGAGAAGATCTTGCATTTACTGAATAAAACAAAAAGCTTGTGTTTGTCAATTTAAAGTTACTCCACAATTGTAATGTTACCTAACTTGAAATTTTGTTGAAAATGTTTTTCCCACTTGTATATTGTTGTAAAAATGAATAAGAACATGCTACATGTAATTGTAATCCTTTCACCTCTATACAGTTTGGATCCGGATGAGATGCAGAGCCATTTGAATCCAAACTGTGCAAAGGTCATCACAAATTTGTTCATAGTGTTGAAAAGATTGACCCATTACCTGATACCTGAGATACCTTTAGATGCATTTACAGAGTAGACCCAGATCAGACACTCCTGTAGGAGCATTTGCTCCTATAGGACCAAATGCTCTATTTATCACAATGGTTTCTCAACAGGTGATTTTTACGGAGGCGTAGTCCAAAGGCATTTTATGGAGGAAAGGGTTAAGGGTGCATACCCAATACTAAAATTGTCATTTCTCCACCAATTAAACATTTCTCCACCAATTAAACATTTCTCCACCAATTAAACATTTCTCCACCAATTAAACCCTACACTGTGGCCACTCTTTAGAATCGTCTCGAAATGAATCAATATATATGAGAAATATCGAAGTGATTCTAAAGAGTGGTCACAAAATCGGGCTTGATGGAGAAATAAAGCAGTTATTCTTGAAAATGTTTTAGTTAATGCATCTTATCTGGACCTCAGCCTGCACCAATGCTGTGTTTGGGGTAATGGTGGTATCAAAGAATGGCCTATAAAGTTTGGGGTAATGGTGGTATCAAAAGAATGGCCTATAAAGTTTGGGGTAATGGTGGTATCAAAGAATGGCCTACTGTGTTTGGGGTAATGGTGGTATCAAAGAATGGCCTATAAAGTTGGGGTAATGGTGGTATCAAAGAATGGCCTATAAAGTTTGGGGTAATGGTGGTATCAAAGAATGGCCTATAGAGTTTGGGGTAATGGTGGTATCAAAGAATGGCCTATAGAGTTTGGGGTAATGGTGGTATCAAAGAATGGCCTATAGAGTTTGGGGTAATGGTGGTATCAAAGAATGGCCTATAAAGTTTGGGGTAATGGTGGTATCAAAGAATGGCCTATAGAGTTTGGGGTAATGGTGGTATCAAAGAATGGCCTATAGAGTTTGGGGTAATGGTGGTATCAAAGAATGGCCTATAGAGTTTGGGGTAATGGTGGTATCAAAGAATGGCTTATAGAGTTTGGGGTAATGGTGGTATCAAAGAATGGCCTACTGTGTTTGGGGTAATGGTGGTATCAAAGAATGGCTTATAGAGTTTGGGGTAATGGTGGTATCAAAGAATGGCCTATAGAGTTTGGGGTAATGGTGGTATCAAAGAATGGCCTATAGAGTTTGGGGTAATGGTGGTATCAAAGAATGGCCTATAAAGTTTGGGGTAATGGTGGTATCAAAGAATGGCCTATAAAGTTTGGGGTAATGGTGGTATCAAAGAATGGCATATAGAGTTTGGGGTAATGGTGGTATCAAAGAATGGCATATAGAGTTTGGGGTAATGGTGGTATCAAAGAATGGCCTATAGCATGATTGTGTCTTTCATTTTATTCTCTGTGCTGTAATTATTATCACCATTAATTATTCATTTATGTTCTCTTTAACTCTTTTCCTCATGAATATTCTCATGAGAAATAATGAATGTTTGAAGATTAATAAACTGAATTTTATAATGGCATCATGGGAAAGGGGACAATTTGACCATGGCAGAAGCTGTACTGTCAGATCTATGTTATTCCATTAGCAAACGGAACAGACTGTGATCTGACAGCTCCTACAGGAGCCATCAGATCTTGGTTTACTCTTTTTTAATGGCATTAATCCTTTCCTCCATGGGCTATTTTTAGACCCAGACTCTGAATAAATCTACCTAAAAGGAGCATTTACTAGAGGAAAGGAAAATTATTAGAATTGTGTATAAGTCCAATTTGTCAATCAATATCCTCTAGCAATGTTTTACTTTTCAAGTTGAATGGAGTTCATAGTTACAATCACAGACTGTTCAACTTTCAACATTCAGCATTCCAACAGGATGAAGATGTTACCAATGCAAAGGAACGATAATTGTATGTGTTATTATAGAATATTGTGTATGAATTACCAATGCAAAGGAACGATAATTGTATGTGTTATTATAGAATAGTGTGTATGAATTACCAATGCAAAGGAACGATAATTGTATGTGTTATTATAGAATATTGTGTATGAATTACCAATGCAAAGGAACGATAATTGTATGTGTTATTATAGAATATTGTGTATGAATTATTAAATTGTATGTGTTATTATAGAATATTGTGTATGAATTACCAATGCAAAGGAACGATAATTGTATATGTTATTATAGAATATTGTGTATGAATTACCAATGCAAAGGAACGATAATGGTATGTGTTATTATAGAATATTGTGTATGAATTATTAAAAATTCTTAGATCATTGAGCCTGATCAGGATCTGCTCTGTTTGCTAATGGGATAAAGTTTAATATAGATATGATTTTTCAGTTTCTGTTATGCCAGTATAAATATTCTGCTAATATTTAGACAGTAATTTTTTCTTATTAGCTCGTCTGTTTTGAAGAAAAGTCGAGCTATTGTGATCACTGGGTTGTAGTCGTCATAGTCGTCGTCGTCGTCATCATTGTGGTTGCCGGCGTGCAAAAACTTTAATGTAGCTCATTACTCGAAAAGTATATTAGAGGTATCAACATGAATCTTCATGGGTTAGTAGATCTCATCGAGAGGAACGCCCCCTACATAATAACCATAACTCTTGATTTCAAAATTTTGGAGTTATGGCCCTTTATCGTTTTCAATTTTAATTTAGCTGGACAAGTACCAAATCAGACGAGCGTTGGCGCCGCACACTGCTCTTGGCCATTAGGAAGGGTTAAAATATTCAAGACCAATTACAGTCTGTCACGTAATTAAATTTTTTCACAAATTGAATTGTTTCTACATTATTACATAGAGGATGTCTGATTCTATGATATAATCACCATTCAAACAACCTCTTCCAATGTCAAAATATGCCTTTACCTGATGAACGTAAGTAACAATTACTGTACTGGGTTTACTCTGTTAGCAAATGTGTTAGAAGGCATTTATATGAGGGTAAGGGTCAACTCTGTTTGAATGCATTTCCTGTTTATTACTAGGCCTGGCCCTCATAGCAATCAGATGTTGACAATTTGGTTTAAATATTCAAGGCCAATAACAGTCTGCCACATTATTAAATGTTTGTCACAAATGTATTATTTACTGTAATACCTACAGAATGTTTGATTCTATGATAAATCACCATTCAAACAACCTCTCCCAATGTCAAAATAAGCCTTTAATTTAACTGATGAATGTAAGTAACAATTACTGTACTGGGTCTACTCTGTTTGCAAATGTGTTAAAATGTGTTTATATGAGGGAAAGGGTTAAACTGTGTTTTGAAAAATTGAATGCATTTCCAGTTTATTACTAGGCCCCTCATAGCAATCATATGTTGACATCACACTAGTAAATGATTTACATGTTTGTATTCGTAACTGTTTAAACCCTTTCCCCCAGTGTTCAATATTTATGTAAGAAATAATGACATCATGAATATTTATTATTTTTATAATGAAACTTTTCAAGGAACTTTTTGCATAATGGCAAAAACTGTAGAATCAGAGCTATATCGGGTACAAAGCAAACAGAGCTGACCCTGATTAGATGGCTCCTATAGGATCCATCTGATCTCGGTCTACTCTATTTGCAAATGCATGAAAAGGTTTTTATTTGAAGGAAAGGTTAACCTTTTGAATGCAGGATACAAGTGCACTGGTGTTTACAAACTGTGCCGCAGTCACCCAGATCAGTCAGGATCCTCTTGAGGAGCTATAAGACAAGTGTCTGTCCAATTTGTCTTTCAATATCCTCTGGCAATGTTTTACTTTTCAAGTTGAATGGACTTTATAGTTACAATCATGGACTGTTCAACTTTCAACATTCCAACAGGGTCAACATGTTACCAACGCAAAGGAACGATGATAATGTGTTATTATAGAATTGCATATGAATGATTAAACATTATTAGATAATTGAGCCTGATCAGGATCTGCTCTGAATTTGCTAAAGGGATAAAATTTAACCCTTCTCTTGCTGAATTTTAAAATACGTTTCTCCTTCTTTACCCATGCCCTGTTGTGTAATTACATATATCTTCACTGTGTACAAGTATTTCGCTGTGCAATCACTGCTGGAGTGCACTGGTTGCACAATCAACATGTAAATAGTGCAGACCCTGATGAGACAGCTCCTGCAGGAGCTGTCTCATCTGGGTCTTCACTATTTACAGGTACGTATATTGACGTGAATAGCAAGCAAAGGGTTAATATAGATATGATTTTTCAGTTTCTCAAATTCTATTATGCCAGTACGGTGAACCCTCTTTACAACAGAGGTGTTTGTTTCCAGACATTTTGCTGGTATAACGAGGTTGCCGTTATAATGAGTTTAAATATATATAATATTGAACAAAACCATATGGCACCAGTTTTAAACTAGTACCAAGGGGTGAATGCTTAATGCAGAACACAAGAAGTGCAAAATGCTCCCTTTGGAGCTTTTTGCACTTCTTGTGTTCTGCATTAAGCAATCACCTGTCTTATTGGCATTGCACCTTTTTATTCAGTGGTTGTTTCAAAAACTTAAAGGTAAATTTCTTTCAATGCATACTGCCGGTATAACGAGGGTGCCATTGTAACAAATGCCGGTATAATGAGGGTTCACTATATAAATATTCTGCTAATATTAAAACAGTAATTTTTATGCCTTGGTTGACGATAGTCACGGGGCATTATGTTTTGTACATGTCCGTTCATCTGTCTGTCCGTGTGTCACGCTTTTAGGTGCAGTTGGATGTCACAGTTTTTCAAGTGTTATAAGTCAGTAATGTCTACACTTATACACATGAAACTTCACATACACATCAATTACCGTCTTTGCTATCATTTGGCACCCAACCCATGCTGCCCGCAAGCCCAAGGTCGAGGTAAAATGACTTGGAAATTTTACGTGCAGTTGGTTGTCACATTTACGTGCAGTTTTTTGTCACAGTTTTTTCGTTGTCTTAATTATCTCCCTAACCACTGTAGCTATTGCCATGGAATTGCATATAGACATTAAACACCATCCATACTTTCATTGCACACCCAGCCCATACTGCCTGCAAGCCCTGTTTTGAAGGTCAAGGTCAAATGACTTCGGAATTATACGTGCAGTTGGTTGTCACAGTTTTTTCATAGTCTTATATCTCCCTAATCACTGTAGCTATTTGCATGGAATTGCATATACATATTAAATACCATCCATACTTTCATTACGCACCTGACCCATGCTGCCCACAAGCCCAAGGCCAAGGTCAAATGACTTAGGAATTTTACATGCAGTTGGTTGTCACAGTTTTTTCATCATCTTATATCTCACTAGCCGCTAAAGCTATTGGCATGGAATTGCATATAAGTAAATTGTTGACGCCCGCACGTACGCACGACGCACATACGCACGACGCACAACGCCGGACACCGGACATAGGATCATCCCAATAGCTGACCTTGGCACTTTGTGCCAGGTGAGCTAAAAACTAATCCCGCAGAAACGCATAAGGACTTTTTAAACCTCTAAAAGATTGGCTATCGCCTCAGCCAATCACAGGTGTCAGCATCTGATTGCTATGAGGGGGCCTAGCTAGTAATATAAACAGGAAATGCATTTAATTTTTCAAAACAGAGTTTGACCCTTTCCCTCATATAAACGCCTTTTAACACATTTGCAAACAGAGTAGACACCCCAGTAAATGTTACTTACGTTAATCAAGTAAAGGCTTATTTTAACCTTTCGCTTGCTATTCGCGTCAATATACCTACCTGTAAATAGTGAAGACCCAGATGAGACAGCTCCTACAGGAGCTGTCTCATCAGGGTCCGCACTATTTACAAGTTGATTGTGCAACCAGTGCACTCCACAGCAGTGATTGCACAGCGAAATAGGTGTACACAGTGAAGATATATGTAATTATACAACAGGGCATTGGTAAAGAAGTGGAAATGTATTTTAAAATTCAGCAAGCGAAGGGTTAACATTGGAAGAGGTTGTTTGAATGGTGATTTATATCATAGAATCAAACATCATGTAGGTATGTATAAACTAAACATTTTGTGACAAACATTTAATACTGAGACAGACTGTTATTGGTCTGGAATATTTTAACCCACTTCCTGATGAATCATGAGAAACTAGAAAATTGTGTCTGTTACAAGACACAGTGATGCCCCCATGTGGGTACTTGCCCAGCTGTACGTAAAAAGTCATTTGACCTTGACCTTGGGCTTGCGGGCAGCATGGGCTGGGTGCATAATGAAAGTATGGATGGTGTTGAATGTGTATATGCCATTCCATGCCAATAGCTTTAGCGGCTAGTGAGATATAAGATGATGAAAAAACTGTGACAACAAACTGCACTTAAAATTCCTTAGTCATTTGACCTTGACCTTGGGCTTGCGGGCACCATGGGCCGGGTGCGTAATGAAAGTATGGATGGTGTTGAATGTGTATATGCAATTCCATGCCAATAGCTATAGCAGTTAGTGAGATATAAGACAATGAAAAAACTGTGACAACCAACTGCATGTAAAATTCCTAAGTCATTTGACCTTGGTCTTGGGCTTGTGGGCAGCATGGGTCAGGTGCGTAATGAAAGTATGGATGGTATTTAATATGTATATGCAATTCCATGCAAATAGCTACAGTGATTTGGGAGATATAAGACTATGAAAAAACTGTGACAACCAACTGCACGTAAAATTCCGAAGTCATTTGACCTTGACTTTCAAAACAGGGCTTGCGGGCAGTAAGGGCTGGGTGTGCAATGAAAGTATGGATGGTGTTTAATGTCTATATGCAATTCCATGGCAATAGCTACAGTGGTTAGGGAGATATAAGACAACGAAAAAACTGTGACAAAAAACTGCACGTAAATGTGACAACCAACTGCACGTAAAATTTCCAAGTCATTTTACCTCGACCTTGGGTTTACGGGCAGCATGGGTTGGGTGCCAAATGATAGCAAAGACGGTAATTGATGTGTATGTGAAGTTTCATGTGTATAAGTGTAGACATTATACTGACTTATAACACTTGAAAAACTGTGACATCCAACTGCACCTAAAAGCGTGACACACGGACAGACAGATGAACGGACATGTGCAAAACATAATGCCCCGTGACTATCGTCAACCGAGGCATAAAAATTACTGTTTGAATATTAGCAGAATATTTATATAGTGAACCCTCATTATACCGGCATTTGTTACAATGGCACCCTCGTTATACCGGCAGTATGCATTGAAAGAAATTTACCTTTAAGTTTTTGAAACAACCACTGAATAACAAGAGGGCCAGAATGGCCCTGAAGCGCTCACCAGACAATCAGAGGAGAAGATATTCAAAGTTTTCACTATATGTTTCTGTTGAAAACTGGCTACCCCTGGGACGGGGCCAATTTTGACCCCAGGGCCATAATTTATATAACTTTTGTAGAGGACCTGAACATGATGCTATGTGCAAAATATGAAAGCTGAGAACCACCCAGTTTCAGAGAAGAAGATTTTCAAAGATTTCAATATTTGTTTCTATTGAAAACTGCCCACCCCTGGGGCAGGGCCAATTTTGACCCCAGGGCCATAATTTATATAAATATGCAGCGGACCTGAACATGATGCTCTGTGCCAAATATGAAAGCTGAGAGCCTTCCAGTTTCAGAGGAAAAGATTTTCAAAGATTCCACAATTTGTTTCTATTGAAAACTGCTCAACCCCTGGGGCGGGCAAATTTTGACCCCAGGGACATAATTTATATCACTTGTGTAGAGGACCTGAACATGATGCTCTGTGCCAAATATGAAAGCTTAAAGAGCCTTCCAGCTTAAGAGGAGAAGGTTTTCAAAGATTTCACTATTTGTTTCTATTGAAAACTGCCCAACCCCTGGGGCGGGCCAATTTTGACCCCAGGGCCATAATTTATATAACTTTTGTAGAGGACCTAAACAAGATGATATGTGCCAAATATGAAAACTGAGAGCCTTCCAGTTTTAGAGAAGAAGATTTTCAAAGATTTCAATATTTGTTTCTATTGAAAACTGCCCAACCCCTGGGGCAGGGCCAATTTTGACCCCAGGGCCATAATTTATACAGCTTTTGTAGAGGACCTGAACATGATGCTTGGTGCCAGATATGAAAGCTAAGAGCCTTCCAGTTTCAGAGGAGAAGATTTTCAAAGATTTCACTATTTGTTTCTATTGAAAACTGCCCAACCCCTGGGGCGGGGCCAATTTTGACCCCAGGGCCATAATTTATATAACTTTTGTAGAGGACCTGAACATGATGCTCTGTGCCAGATATGAAAGCTGAGAGACTTCCAGTTTCAGAGAAGAAGATTTTCAAAGATTTCACTATTTGTTTCTATTGAAAACTGCCCAACCCCTGGGGCGGGTTTAATTTTGACCCCAGGGCCATAATTTATATAACTTTTGTAGAGGACCTGAACATGATGCTCTGTGCCAAATATGAAAGCTAAGAGCCTTCCAGTTTCAGTGGAGAAGATTTTCAAAGTTTTCACTATTTGCTTCTACTGAAAAATGCCCACCTCTGGGGTGGGGCCAATTTTAACCCCAGGGCCATAATTTATATAACTTTTGTAGAGGACCTGAGCATGATGCTATATGCCAAATATGAAAGCTGAGAACCTTCCAGTTTCAGAGAAGAAGATTTTCAAAGTTTTCACTATTTGTTTCTACTGAAAACTGCCCACCCCTGGGGCGGGGCCAATTTTGACCCCAGGGCCATAATTTATATAACTTTTGTAGAGGACCTGAACATGATGCTCTGTGCCAAATATGAAAGCTGAGAGCCTTCCAGATTCAGAGGAGAAGATTTTCAAAGTTTTACTATATCTTTCTATTGAAATATTCCCACCCCTGGGGCCGGGCCAATTTTGACCCCAGGGGCATAATTTATATAACTTTTGTAGAGGACCTAAGGATGATGCTATGTGCCAAAGATGAAAGCTGAGAACCCTGTAGATTCAGAGGAGAAGATTTTTAAAGGTTCAAATTGTTGACGACGAACGACGCACGACACACGACGCACGACGCACGCCGACGGACGACGGACATCAGGCGATCACAAAAGCTCACCCTGAGCACTTTGTGCTCTGGTGAGCTAAAAAGGTGCAATGCCAATAAGACAGGTGATTGCTTAATGCAGAACACAAGAAGTGCAAAAAGCTCCAAAGGGAGCGTTTTGCACTTCTTGTGTTCTGCATTAAGCATTCACCCCTTGGTACTAGTTTAAAACTGGTGCCATATGGTTCCGTTCAATATTATATATATTTAAACTGACATTATAACGGCAACCTCGTTATACCAGCACAATGTCTGGAAACAAACACCTCTGTTGTAATGAGGGTTCACTGTATACTACTGGCATAACAGAATTTGAGAAACTGAAAAATCAGATCTATATTAACCCTTCACTTGCTATTCACGTCAATATACGTATCTGTAAATAGTGAAGACCCAGATGAGACAGCTCCTGCAGGAGCTGTCTCATCAGGGTCTGCACTATTTACATGTTGATTGTGCAACCAGTGCACTCCAGCAGTGATTGCACAGCGAAATACTTGTACACAGTGAAGATATATGTAATTACAGAACAGGGCATGGGTAAAGAAGGAGAAATGTATTTTAAAATTCAGCAAGAGAAGGGTTAAATTTTATCCCTTTAGCAAATTCAGAGCAGATCCTGATCAGGCTCAATTATCTAAGAATGTTTAATCATTCATAAGCAATGCTATAATAACACATACAATCATCGTTCCTTTGCGTTGGTAACATGTTGACCCTGTTGGAATGTTGAAAGTTGAACAGTCCATGATTGTAACTATAAAGTCCATTCAACTTGAAAAGTAAAACATTGCTAGAGGATATTGAAAGACACTTGTCTTATAGCTCCTCAAGAGGATCCTGACTGATCTGGGTGACTGCGGCACAGTTTGTAAACACCAGTGCACTTGTATCCTGCATTCAAAAGGTTAACCTTTCCTTCAAATAAAAACCTTTTCATGCATTTGCAAATAGAGTAGACCGAGATCAGATGGATCCTATAGGAGCCATCTTATCAGGGTCAGCTCTGTTTGCTTTGTACCCGATATAGCTCTGATTCTACAGTTTTTGCCATTATGCAAAAAGTTCCTTGAAAAGTTTCATTATAAAAATAATAAATATTCATGATGTCATTATTTCTTACATAATTATTGAACACTGGGAAAGGGTTTAAACAGTAATACAAACATGTAAATCATTTACTAGTGTGATGTCAACATATGATTGCTATGAGGGGCCTAGTAATAAACTGGAAATGCATTCAATTTTTCAAAACACAGTTTAACCCTTTCCCTCATATAAACACCTTTTAACACATTTGCAAACAGAGTAGACCCAGTACAGTAATTGTTACTTACATTCATCAGTTAAATTAAAGGCTTATTTTGACATTGGGAGAGGTTGTTTGAATGGTGATTTATCATAGAATCAAACAGTCTGTAGGTATTACAATAAATAATACATTTGTGACAAACATTTAATAATGTGGCAGACTGTTATTGGCCTTGAATATTTAAACCGAATTCATTTACTTGGAGTGTCAACATCTGATTGCTATGAGGGCCAGGCCTAGTAATAAACAGGAAATGCATTCAAACAGAGTTGACCCTTACCCTCATATAAACGCCTTCTAGCACATTTGCTAACAGAGTAGACCCAGTACAGTAATTGTTACTTACGTTCATCAGGTAAAGGCATATTTTGACATTGGGAGAGGTTGTTTGAATGGTGATTATATCATAGAATCAGACATCCTCTATGTAATAATGTAGAAACAATTCAATTTGTGAAAAAATTTAATTACGTGACAGACTGTAATTGGTCTTGAATATTTTAACCCTTCCTAATGGCCAAGAGCAGTGTGCGGCGCCAACGCTCGTCTGATTTGGTACTTGTCCAGCTAAATTAAAATTGAAAATGATAAAGGGCCATTACTCCAAAATTTTGAAATCAAGAGTTATGGTTATTATGTAGGGGGCATTCCTCTCAATGAGTTCTACTAACCCATGAAGATTCATGTTGATACCTCTAATATACTTTTCGAGTAATGAGCTACATTAAAGTTTTTGCACGCCGGCAACCACAATGATGACGACGATGACGACTATGACGACTGTAACAACCCAGTGATCACAATAGCTCGACTTTTCTTCAAAACAGACGAGCTAATAAGAAAAAATTACTGTCTAAATATTAGCAGAATATTTATACTGGCATAACAGAAACTGAAAAATCATATCTATATTAAACTTTATCCCATTAGCAAGCAGAGCAGATCCTGATCAGGCTCAATGATCTAAGAATTTTAATAATTCATACACAATATTCTATAATAACACATACAATTATCGTTCCTTTGCATTGGTAACATGTCCATCCTGTTGGAATGCTGAATGTTGAAAGTTGAACAGTCTGTGATTGTAACTATGAACTCCATTCAACTTGAAAAGTAAAACATTGCTAGAGGATATTGATTGACAAATTGGACTACACAATTCTAATAATGTTCCTTTCCTCTAGTAAATGCTCCTTTTAGGTAGATTTATTCAAAGAGTCTGGGTCTAAAAATAGCCCATGGAGGAAAGGATTAATGCCATTAAAAAAGAGTAAACCAAGATCTGATGGCTCCTGTAGGAGCTGTCAGATCACAGTCTGTTCCGTTTTGCTAATGGAATAACATAGATCTGACAGTACAGCTTCTGCCATGGTCAAATTGTCCCCTTTTCCATGATGCCATTATAAAATTCAGTTTATTAATCTTCAAACATTCATTATTTCTCATGAGAATATTCATGAGGAAAAGAGTTAAAGAGAACATAAATGAATAATTAATGGTGATGATAATTACAGCACAGAGAATAAAATGAAAGACACATGCTATAGGCCATTCTTTGATACCACCATTACCCCAAACACAGTAGGCCATTCTTTGATACCACCATTACCCCAAACACAGTAGGCCATTCTTTGATACCACCATTACCCCAAACACAGTAGGCCATTCTTTGATACCACCATTACCCCAAACTCTATAGGCCATTCTTTGATACCACCATTACCCCAAACTTTATAGGCCATTCTTTGATACCACCATTACCCCAAACTCTATAGGCCATTCTTTGATACCACCATTACCCCAAACACAGTAGGCCATTCTTTGATACCACCATTACCCCAAACACAGTAGGCCATTCTTTGATCCACCATTACCCCAAACTCTATAGGCCATTCTTTGATACCACCATTACCCCAAACTCTATAGGCCATTCTTTGATACCACCATTACCCCAAACTCTATAGGCCATTCTTTGATACCACCATTACCCCAAACTTTATAGGCCATTCTTTGATACCACCATTAACCCAAACTCTATAGGCCATTCTTTGATACCACCATTACCCCAAACTCTATAGGCCATTCTTTGATACCACCATTACCCCAAACTCTATAGGCCATTCTTTGATACCACCATTACCCCAAACTCTATAGGCCATTCTTTGATACCACCATTACCCCAAACACAGTAGGCCATTCTTTGATACCACCATTACCCCAAACTCTATAGGCCATTCTTTGATACCACCATTACCCCAAACTCTATAGGCCATTCTTTGATACCACCATTACCCCAAACTTTATAGGCCATTCTTTGATACCACCATTACCCCAAACTCTATAGGCCATTCTTTGATACCACCATTACCCCAAACTCTATAGGCCATTCTTTGATACCACCATTACCCCAAACTCTATAGGCCATTCTTTGATACCACCATTACCCCAAACTCTATAGGCCATTCTTTGATACCACCATTACCCCAAACTTTATAGGCCATTCTTTGATACCACCATTACCCCAAACACAGTAGGCCATTTTTTGATACCACCATTACCCCAAACTCTATAGGCCATTCTTTGATACCACCATTACCCCAAACTTTATAGGCCATTCTTTGATACCACCATTACCCCAAACACAGTAGGCCATTCTTTGATACCACCATTACCCCAAACTTTATAGGCCATTCTTTGATACCACCATTACCCCAAACTTTATAGGCCATTCTTTGATACCACCATTACCCCAAACACAGTAGGCCATTCTTTGATACCACCATTACCCCAAACTCTATAGGCCATTCTTTGATACCACCATTACCCCAAACTTTATAGGCCATTCTTTGATACCACCATTACCCCAAACACAGTAGGCCATTCTTTGATACCACCATTACCCCAAACACTGAGCATTCGTGCAGGCTGAGGTCCAGATAAGATGCATTAACTAAAACATTTTTAAGAATAACTGCTTTATTTCTCCATCAAGCCCTATTTTGTGACCACTCTTTAGAATCACTTCGATACTTCTCATATATATATTGAGTCATTTCGAGACGATTCTAAAGAGTGGCCACAGTGTAGGGTTTAATTGGTGGAGAAATGTTTAATTGGTGGAGAAATGACAATTTTAGTATTGGGTATGCACCCTTAACCCTTTCCTCCATAAAATGCCTTTCTACGCCTCTGTAAAAATCACCTGTTGAGAAACCATTGTGATAAATAGAGCATTTGCTCCTATAGGAGCAAATGCTCTATTTATCACAATGGTTTCAAACTACAAAATTCTAAATTTTTCCTTTTCTCTAGTTAATGCTTCTTTTCGGTAGATTAATCCAAAGAGGTTGGATCTAAAAATAGCCTATGAGGGAAAGGGTTATCTGTAGCTCTGGGATTTCTACCCTTTCTCTTGTTTATGCTGCCTTTATAAGAAGACTATGATGCAGACAGTATGTGTGACATTGATTAATGTTTGGAGAATTAGAACAATATATATTAGAATTTATTCGGATGGCTTTTTCTGCTGACGACCTCAGAATTTGTTAAAAATATCTAAATATTCTTATTTTAGGAATCTAGCAGACAACATTCTTCTCAGTGCATGATTTCTTTTGGCACTATAGGTACTAATGGAATCTTGGTACAGATCTTGCAATTGGAAGTATTCCACCTGATACACTCCATCAGTACACAAAACAGCCATAACTCTTAACCCTTCCAAACTTGATTTTTTAAATGGAATATTCCAAGATTCAAACAGGTCTTACTGTAAATATTCAGGGATCTTTAATAAAGAAAAGTGTAATATGGCAAACAGTGCAGACCCTGATGAGAGGACTCCTCTAGAAGCCCTCTCAAATGGGTCTACACTGTTTGCAATGGACATTGGTGTCTTATCGCCCACACTGAAGAGATTAGTCCTTGGCCTGGCATCTGAAAATAAGTTGGATCCAGACAAGACTGCGAGTAACTCAGCATCTCATCAGGATCCAAGCTGTTAGTCACCCAGTAAACAGTTTCTCAAAACCTGAATAAATCATTGAAGTAATCAAAAATTGTAACAGAATTTAAGCAGACGTCATTTTCATAGTATGCAAAGGGTTAACTTCATTTGTCAGTATACAGAGGTCCAGATAAGAGATGTAAATTAAAACATTTTCAAGAATAATTTCTTTATTTTTCCGTCAAACTGAATGGTGACTGCCCACTCTTTAGAATCGTCAGTTAAAAGATATCCAATTTGCCTACTGCAAAACTTGTAAACAATGTAGCCAATGGCTGCTATGATGTTTGATATGACTGGTTTCCCCATTATTCCATACACATACATGTACCAGTAGAGCTGAAGTTGGGAACCAGCTATTTCATGCGTGATTTTGAATCCTGGGGATTTATGAAGCTGGTATTCCCCCAATTGATATGGTGTGACCAACAGACACGCTTTGTAAACAAACAAAAGAAACTGTGATAATGGATAAGGGGTCCAAATGGGTCGTGACCGATAGTTGAATGCACTCAAAGGTGACAAAATGCCTGCTGTTGCCGATGGATAGCCATGAAAATTGCTTACTCGCTTAATACTTGTAGAACACCAGGCCGCTTACGTCAGTGTATATATGCCATTTGGGATGAAATAGACTGGCCACGTTATGCAGGTGACCGCTTATACCAGGTGTAATATACGAGGGGTGATTGATAAGTCCGTGGCCTGAGGCAGGGAGCAGCAGTTTGACCTCAATATTTTCCTTTATTTTTCAACGTAGTCACCTAGCTTGCAAGCTTACACACTTTGTCCAACGGTGTTGGAGCATTTGAATACCTTTCCTGTAGAACGGGGCATCTTGGGCCTGAAGAAATGCTTCAACAGCTTGTTTGACGTCATCATCAGTGCAAAAATGGTGGCAGCTGAGTTCCGTTTTCATCTTGGGGAATAGCTACTGGTAATAGTCAGAGGGAGCTAAATTAGGGGAATACGGTGGATGCTCAACAATTTGGAAACCACATTCCTGAATGGCAGCCATGGCAACAGTGGACATGTGTGCTGGAGCATTGTCCTGATGGAAAAGCACACCTAATGACAGCTTGCCACACCTTGTCTCCTTGTTTTTTTCACGAAGCTGCCTCATGAGGTTAGTATAATACCTTCCGGTTATCAAGATAATCCACTAGCAACACACCTTTCACATCCCAGAAAACTGTGGCCATCACCTTCCCAGCGGCTGTTGTTGCCTTGGCTTTTTTCAGGGGTGGTGATCCTGGGTGTTTCCACTGTTTTGACTGTTGTTTTGTCTCGGGTTCGAAGTGGTGAACCCATGTTTCACCAACAGTTACAAACTGCTTGAGAAACTTCTCCTGATCCCACTCAAACATGACAAGGTTTTCCCTGGACACGTTGCACCGAACTCCTTTCTGGTCGAGACTCGGAAGTTTTGGGACCCATCTGGCAGAAACCTTTGTCATTTGCAAATCATTATGGATAATTGCATGGACTCGTTCCTTTGATATACCCAGCTCACAGTGTAGCAATGTACCGCTGTGTAATTCGCCAATCTGCCATAATCATATCATGGATTTTATTGATGGTGTCCTTTGAGGTGACAGTTGGTGGCCTGCCAGGACGTGGGTCATCTTCAAGACTCTCTCTACCGTGTTTAAATTCAGCGGTCCATTTTTTCACCATGCTATAACATGTGGCATGCTCCCCTAATGTAGCTACCATATGTCCTCACGAATCTCCTTAGGTGATAAGCCTTTGAGGCCAACTTCAACAGGTTTTGAATAATCGCGCCATGGCCAACGTTGTCCATTTGCTTAGAAGTACTCATAGTAAGTAGCTTTGAGAATCAAATTCTGGCAAACAACAGAGAGAAAAAAATCCTTCTGTCTCTGCAGAGTGATTATTATAACACCTTTTCTACATGGACATCAAATGGTATGTTTATAAGTGGTCTGTTTCTACCCAAGGCCATGGACTTATCAATCACCCCTCGTATAGCGTGTTTCATTGGGAGGGTCCTGTAGTTGCTGTTTACAGCAGTGTGGCTGCTGATACAAGGTGACCCATTCCCAGTGCAAAACAGCTAACAGTTTCTCAATTTTGGGAAAAAGATTCCCAATAGTAACTGAATTTTAATTAAAATGCTAAAAAATGCAAAATAAGTTATAATGGGAACAAAAATGCTTTCCAAATCATTGAGTTTGAGCCAAAAATCCCAATAATTAACCCTTTCCTCCATGAATATTCATGTAATACATACTGACCTCATGAATATTGATTAGATTAATTTGTTATACATGTAATAGCACATGGACACAAGAATATTTGACCATGGCAGAACTGTTGAATCATATCTATATTATATCATCAGCAAACAATGCAGGCTCTGATCAGAAGGCTCCTATAGGAGTTGTCTAATCTGGTTCTACTTTGTTTGCAAATGTGTAGAAAGGCGTATTTAGACATATAGCTGTGTTATGAATAACCTTTTCCATGAAAGAAATAATGATGTCATAAATACTTAACCCTTCTCTTGCTGAATTTTAAAATACATTTCTCCTTCTTTACCCATGCCCTGTTGTATAATTACATAATTATATCTTCACTGTGTACAAGTAGTTCGCTGTGCAATCACTGCTGTGGAGTGCACTGGTTGCACAATCAACTTGTAAATAGTGCAGACCCTGATGAGACAGCTCCTGCAGGAACTGCCTCATCTGGGTCTTCACTATTTACAGGTAGGTATATTGACGTGAATAGCAAGCGAAGGGATAATACCTAAATTTCTGTTATGCCCAATCAGGTCTATATAATTTCAGAAGCAAACAGAGAAGACCCGGATGAGATGGCTCCTGTAGGAACCATTTTATCTGGGTCAATTCTGTTTGAAAATGCATGAAAAGGCATTTATATGAAGGAAAGGGTTAAATCATAATTCCAACTTTGTTGCAAGGGATAACAAATAATCTAGGCTTTGAGGCCATGAATGTATTTATTCAACCAAAGTTTCAAAATGAGTTCAGGATAACAAACACTGGAGGCTCTTGATCATAGGAGCCCTCTTATCTGGGTCTATATGGTTTGCAAATAGCTTGTTTCTCATTTCATGTGAGCAGCATGCATCTTTGTGTACTAAAGCGTTATTTTTTTCCCCAGAAACTGCCCGTGGTACATTATACCTTAATCAACAGTCCTCTTCCCTGGCAATGTTTTCCCCAATCTCTCAGGAGAAAATTATTGGGTGTGACAATAGCAGAGGCAGTCTACCATTCATAAAATAGCTGGAATTGTCATCGTACAGTAATTGCCAAGAGTAAATTTCTGCTAATTATATACAATTATTACTTGATGCAGTGACTTGATCCAATTAGATCCTGTTCAGCTTAACCCTTTCCCTGTTCTGTGTTTATTCAAAATTTCAATACCTACTGAATATTCATTGCCAAAATAGTTATAATGAAATATGGAAGATGAAACATTGTAGCCATTTTAGAAAGTAAAGAAACAGATCTTTCAAATTCCATTGGCAAAGAGAGCAGACCCTGATAAGACATCTCCTATAGGAGCCGATCCGATCTGGGTCTACTCTGTTTGCAAAAGTGTGAATTTATATGAAGGATAAGGATTAATGTCAACTTATAAAACAACTGTAATTCTTGAATCTAAATTTGTATAAAAATAACATCAAACCTTAATGTAACTTAATAAATACACTTTTCTACACCTTGGCAAACAGTAAAACCAGATCAGAATAATGGCTCCTATACAGGAGCTGTCTGATCAGGGTCTGCTGTTTGCTTATGGTCCAATATAGATATGATTCTACAGTTTCTTCCTGGGCCAAAACTTCCGATGTCTATGTACTATTATAATAATAGTTAATCAAAGCGCTGAAATCATTGAAAGACTGACTGAAAAGTAACCCCCCCAAACACACACACACACCCTGGCAGTCATGTTTTTTGAGATATCAACATCATTTTAGAAATTTTGGCACAGTTTTATCAGAGGACTACTTCTGTCAAGTATCATTCAAATCTGACCCCTCGGTTTGGAAAATATTTCTTAAGATTTTTCTTTTTGTTGCCATGGCAACCAGAGTTCTTTATGGATCAGGAATCTTTTAGCAATTCTGATAGAGCTTCATACCAAGATAATTTATCTGGACTTTGGTTACATTCTGTGGTTTGAGAGGAGATGTTGTTTAAAGCAATTGCCGACGAACAGGTGGACAGACAGACGGATGGATGGACTGACCCACTGGCACTTGATCGAAAAAGACTATAGTTTATTTATAGCAACTAGTACATTAATACATTACAATCATGGTGCGGCAACAGATTCTCCCCCTGTTCCGTTCTGGCGGAAATTTCCGATATAAAACGCAGATCAGCGCAAAATCTACTCAGCGGTCGGGAAGGAAAGACATTTATCTCTGTAGAAACGGTAAGTTCTTGTCCATAAACAAGCCTCTATCGAAAATATTTGATAATATTTGGATAGTGTTGAAAATGGTGTTTGATTTTGTCGCCGTTTTCATTCCTTGTCAACTTCCGGTTTGAGCGACCTTCAACTGTCTCGGTTGAAACGGGAGTTTTCAATGGACAAATCAGAAAGGTGTGTCAAGCGTTGTTGTTCCTGCGGCTTGTCACATATTTGTCTTTAAAATGCAAATCTTGGCAATAAGGCCACAATCTTGTGGTTACTGGTCATTATGATGATGCTAGTGATGGATGATGATGCAATTGGGCCATGTCCTTCAGAATGTTTTGGGAACAGATATTTTGTTATTGGATGAAGTTTCAATGTTATCAAAGAAAGACGCGCTCATGACGTCATTTGGTGATGTCATGACATTTTAAGTAACAAACCATGATGCTGGATCAACACTGTTCTCTTTCATTTTTTGGCTGAATGCATGTAACAAAAATGTGACGTGTATTTTGACATGACAATTTTTGAAAAAGGCCCTTAGTGGTCAAACTCAGAGTTATTCAAGTATTTATGTTTACATGTAGCACTTCGAGCAGACAGTCGAAATAACCGGGTCATTGTCAACCAATCAAATGGCTCGTAACATTTTCTCGGGGTCAGAGGAGATCACAGGAAATTAACACGGAATGAAAGTCCTGACAAATCAACTCCGTCAATTTCTCCCTGAAATATCATCAAATAGCTTCGATAGAGGTTTGTTAATGGACAAGAACTTACCGTTTCTACAGAGATAAATGTCTTTTCTTCCCGGCCGCTGAGTAGATTTCGTGTTGATTTGCGTTTTATATCGGAAATTTACGCCGGTACAAAACAATGGGTGAATCGGCTGCCGCACCATGTATATGATATAACTATTATATTACACAACTATAGTCTGTTTCTATCAAGTGCCAGTGGACTGACCCCCTTGGAAACATGGGTGATAGTTGAGATGATACTAAGAAAATAAAAATATGTTTTTCTATTCAACTGTAAATTACCACATCAGCATGACAACTGCAAAGCATTTCATGCCACAATTTGCCATAAAGTTGCACAGAAAAAGTAGTATGCAATGTAAACACTAAAGTTACTAGCCCTTTCAGTAGAACCTGTCTTAATAGACCATAATTTATTGAACACAGGAGTTTTAACAAGAGGGCCAGAATGGCCCTGAAGCGCTCACCAGACAATCAGAGGAGAAGATTTTCAAAGTTTTAACTATATGTTTCTATAGAAAACTAGCCTGCCCCTGGGGCTGGGCTAATTTTGACCCAAGAGGCACAATTTATATAACTTTTGTAGAGAACTGGACATGGTGCTATGTGCCAAATATGAAAGCTGTAAACCTTCCAGTTTCAGAGAAAAAGATTTTCAAAGTTTTCACTATATCGCAGGCATATCGCAGTACAGGAGCAGATCGACAGTTCCGCTTCAAATAGTAGCTAAGTGGTATTTTGCTGTACTGAAAATATGCGATTAGGCAATGGATCCGCCTATGGTGTAGTAATACACAACAAGAGGCCATTGTGATAAATAGAACGTTTGCTCCATAGGAGTAAATGCTCTATTTATCACAATGGTTTCAAATCTACACAATTCTGAAATTTTCCAAGAGGTAGGATCTGTAAATAGCCTATGAGTGAATGGGTTAAAAACAGTGTGAACAAACAGACACTAATTCTGAAGCAGACACCTTTATAGAGTTTTGACCAGGAACTTGCCCTCCCCAGTGATTACGTAACACAGATGGAGTATCTGCAGTCCTTCTATAGCTCAGAGGAACCTTTATAGTGTAAAAGTAAAATTTAAAGTATAACCAACAGGGCAGGGCCAATTTTAACCTCAGCACTATGATATTAACCAATGTCAATATAACCTCAGAACTATGATATTAACCAATGTCAATAAGGTATACTAAGTAAATCTATACACCAAATATCTAAGCTCTGTGACATGTAGTTTTTGACAAGAAGATTTTTGAAGTTTTCCCCATGCCTAACCTAAGTGAGCCCAGCATTCTGCTACTTGTACAGAAAACAACAGTCAGCTAGAGAAAAATGGCCACCCCTGGGACTGTGGTGGGGCCAATTTTGACTCCAGAGACATAATTTATATAACTTTTGTAGAGGACCTATAGGTGATGCTATGTGCCAAAGATGAAAGCTGAGAACCCTGTAGATTCAGAGGAGAAGACTTTTAAAGGTTCAAATTGTTGACGACGCACGACAAACGCCGACAGACAACAGACATCAGGTGATCACAAAAGCTCACCCTGAGCACTTTGTGCTCTGGTGAGCTAAAAATGTTAAATCGGGTCTGGGTCTAAACTGGGTCTAAACAGGTCTTGCATACAATGTACTTGTTTTCCACACTTTAACCCATTTGCTCCCAGTGGATTCTTCCATGCTTATATATTGGATTAGTCTATCTTTTATCTAAGGGATGTCTGGTCTAAATTTTCATTTTTGTTTTGTTTTATATTGAATTTCCTATCAGCAAACAGTGTAGACTCTGATCAGATGCCGCATTATGCGGCGTCTGATCAGTCTACACTGTTTGCCTATGTCCCATATATGGGATCGTGGGAGCAAATGGATTAACAGCTACCATATTATTTCTGATAAATGTCACATCTCTAATGAACGTAATTTTTTTTAAAGGAGCTTCTTGTATTTTGACCACAGTAGGTTACTTAATGCAGAATGAAAGACATGCATTAAGCTCATGGGGAAGCTTTCTGCATTGCTTTCAATCTGCATTAAGCTATCACCTGTATTTTGTAAGACCTATATTTATTTGTTTAACCCTTTACTCCATACATATGCCTTTCTACGCCTTTGCAAACAGAGCAGACTCAGATCAGATGGCTCCTGTAGGAGCCATCTGATCTGAGTCTGCTCTGTTTGCTTATGAAAACAATACAGATATGGTTGTACAGTTTCTGGCATTGCCAACATTTTCAGTGTTCACCTGCCAGCGTAAAAAAATAAAAAATAATATTCATAACATCATTATTTCTTACATGAATATTCATGGAGTAAAGTGTTATTGGCTGCGGCCACCCTTTGACAGAAATTCCAAATGACCATGAATTACTGCGAGAATAGTTTTTAGATTTACACTCCAGAACAATAATTACAGCTGCAATATTTTTCACTGTGCTCACTAAGTCTCACTAATGCCCCAGAACTCGGTAATATTTGATGTGCTGTTAACATTATGTAGGTCTGCTGCAATTCTAAAACTATGTTTTTCTTCCATATCTTTTAAACAACAAAATTATTAATGTCAGAGTGATACAGTTTGGACCCTGATGAGGTGCTAAGTTACTATGCATCTCATCTGTTTGCAAAGGTTATTTATTATAAATACTAACAACCTAAGCAATAGCAGCTGGAAAAAGACATATCTGTTTAGAGGAACAGTTGCTTATACGAGGGTCATGCAAAAAGTTCTGTCATTGGGTTCAGATTTCTTAAGTGATACGTGTAATTAAAAAATATTTTTATTACAAACCTTCGAAGTATTCCCCCTTTGTAACCTTTTTACCCAGTCTCGAGAAGCGAAAAAATAGTCTTTTTTAGGAATCTGTTGGAGACACTGATAGATAGCGCTGCCAGACATTTTTTTATTCAGGCTAGGAAATAAGAAAAAAGTCACAGGGTCTCATGTCAGGTGAATAAGGTGGATGGTTTACAACTTTGACATTTTCAGAAGCCAGAAAAGACTTAACAGCCTCGCACTTGTGAGAGGAGGCATTATCATGTATAAGATGGACACCTGCCCATCCTTTGCATGGACGTTTCTTATTGTAAAAATCTTTGACTTTCTTTAGTACAGAGTTCTTGTAGAATTGTCCAGTGACTGTACGACCAGATGGGCAAGGCACTTGAACGACTGGCCCACTTGAATTAAAGAATATTGCGTACAACATCTTTTTTGAACTTATGGTTCTCTTGGCAATACATGGACGTTTCTGATCTTTTCGCTTCCATTGCTTATTATCAGTCCTTCTCTGTGGCTCAAACATGTGCACCCAGGTTTCGTCACCTGTAAGCAAGTTAGAAATAACCCGACTATCACAACCTTTGTATGTTTTCAAAAGTTCCCGGGCACATTTAAGGCGTTGTTTCTTTTGTTCGTCAGTGAGCAAATGAGGTACCCACCTAGCGCAAACCTTTCTCAGGTCCAAACGCTTTTTCAGAATTGTTTACACACTGCCTTCTGATATGCCAGTACAACTAGCTATATCTTTCACAGACAATCGCACATCCTGCTCGACCACAACCTTTACAGCAGCGATGTTTGCCTTACTAACAGAGGTTTTAGGTCTACCAGGACGGGTGTCATCTTCAACAGATAATTTCCCAGCTTTAAAAGCCTTGACCCACCTAAAAACTGTGCGTATTGAAATGGCATTAGGTCCATATATACCACACAATTCTTCAAATATCTGCTTTGAATCTATATCAAGCCTAATGCGACATTTGATATAGCTACGAATTTCAGCCTTTTTGTCCATTTTACATTGAGACACGTAAATTGGTCAGTGTATATGACTGCATGTATTTCAATTTGAAAAAACTCTGTCATTTGTAAAGCAATTTGCACGGAATAAATGGATATCGTTAGATAGTGAACACACTATTCAGGTGCAGTGAAGCGTTTTAAAATATACATGGTTTAAAACTACGGAAACCCGTTAGTGACAGAACTTTTTGCAGGACCCTCGTATCAGAATGTTTTACACAGCCATTTTACACTTGCCTAAAACCTTGCTTGTTGGTTATTATAGTTATAGTTTTAGTTAGTGACCTGAGTGTACTTTTTATGTGTTTGTAAAAATTACTAAAACCCGGACTTTATTACCGAGAAACAAAGTAAATAATTGCCCCCAAAACAACATGTGCTATATTCTTATTAATAGCACTCCTTATTTTATTCATTGTTAGTTTGTTTATAAAGCTTCTCCTTGGTTTGTTTATTTTCTAAATTTCAATATCTATTAAATATTCATGAACAAAATCGCTATAATAAAATATGGAAGGTCACCAGGAACAATATAGCCATTTTAGAAAGTAATAAAGAAACAGATCTATCAAATTCCATTAGCCTGGTCAGTCGCCTCCTATATGAGCCATCTGACCTGGGTCTACTCTGTTTGCAAATGTGTGAAAAAGCGTTAATATGAAGGAATGGGTTAAGTAAGTCAGTATATTATCAAAGATGGAGAGTTTATTATGGAAGATATGGTATCTATTGTAATGAGGAGAATATAGTAATTAGCCTAATAAGGAGAATATGGTAAATTATCCTAATAAGGGAAACAAATCATGGCAATTATCCTAATTAGGAGAATATATTGTTAACAAGATGTGTTTGTGAAACACTATGCCCCCTCATATATTTGACCTCTGACCTTGAAGGATGACCTTGACCTTGACATGTCACCCCTCAAAATGTGCAGCCTCATGAGATACACAAGCATGCCAAATATCAAGTCTCTATCTCTACTGGTCCAAAAGTTATGGCCAATGTTAAAGTTGGCGATTTGACCCATATATTTGACCTCTGACCTTGAAGGATGACCTTGACCTTGACACGGCACCCCTCAAAATGTGCGGCTTTATGAGATACATATGTATGCCAAATATCAAGTCTCTATCTATACTGGCTCAAAAGTTATGACCAATGTTAAAGTTGCTGACAAACAAACAGACAAACAGACAGACAGGGCAAAAACAATATGCCCCCGACTATCGTCAATGGGGGCATAAAAATTCCTAATAGAGAGAATGCATGTGGTAAAATTATCCTAATAGGGAGAACATGTTTATTACGTAATTATCTTAATAAGGAGGATATGGTAATCATCCTAATAGGGAGCTGAGGTCCAGATAAGATGCATAAATTAAAACATTTTCAGGAATAAAGATGCATAAATTAAAACATTTTCAGGAATAATTTGTCTATTTCTCCACCAAACCCTATGGTTTGATCACTCTTTAGAATCGTCTCTTTGAGACAATTCTAAAAAGTTGTCACAATGTAGGGTTTGGTGGAGAAATGATGAATTTAGTATCTGGGTATGTAGTGTTATCTGTAGCTTTGCACACCAAAGCAGAGAGAAGAGCGAGCATGTTAAAATTAGGATCAATACGGTATATGTATGCTAATGTAGCCAATGGCACAAACGTATGCGATTGTTTTCTTGAAGTGACTGTGGGAAACAACAATTATCCTAGAGTGCAAAGTGTTTAACCCTATCAATGCTGTCAGAATATATACTCAAAGGAAATGGCCTGTCTGTGTTTAACTATAGTGTCCATTCAGTATGAAAGGCTTCAATTTGCTGGTGGAATCTGAATGATGAACAGTGTAGCTCCTGATCAGAGGGCTCCTCTAGGTAAGCTCTCGGATCTGGGTCTACACTGATTGTAAATGATAAATCATTATGTCCATTCAAAGATAAATGCGTTTTAACGCATTTGCAAACAAAGTACTAAGACCCAGATCAGGTGACTCCTAGACGTGCCGTCTGATCAGGGTCTGTGCTGTTTGTTAATGGAATTCGATAGATGTGTTTCTTTTATTGTCTAAAATGGGTGCAATGTTCCACCTTCCATTTTTCATGATAACTATTTTGTCCATGAATATTCAGTAGCTACTGAATTTTGGAATAAACATAGAACAGGGAAAGGGTTAATGTTTGCAAAACAATAGTTGAATTCCAGTGAAATTAGCCCAACAATACATTAGAGAATGAATGGTACCTGAGAGACTCATGCTAGTTCCCATGAGAACAATCGCCTAACAGTTTTATGTAAGTTGGTTAGTTGGTTGGTTGGTTTTTGCCAGTTTACAGTTTTTTTCTGCATCCTCATTTACCTCATCGTTTGATTGGTCAGATTTGAGTTCTGAAGCTTTTGATTGGTCAGATTTGAGCCAGAGGCTCAAATCTGACCAATCAAAAACTTGAGAACAAACTCAGACTGAACTAAAAGTTTTATAAGCATGGACCCAGTTGTAGAGGAGAACATCCCCTTCCTCCTCTCATGTATGCCTGTGTATAATGAAACAATTAGCAATGTTTCAAGCACCGCACAGCTCCCAGGTAAAACCACCAACCTACTGTAAGTCACTTGGAAGACTACCTCACATGAACAATTCAAAGTGGCCAACCATGATTCTAACATACCATGGTGAGGGGCTAATTGATGTCAAGTCAATAACTATCAGAAATGAAATATTTAAACAGGGGAAACAGAGCCACAGGTAAATGTGTGTACTCAAATATTAAAATCGCCATTTCTCCACCAAACCCCATGTTATGACTACTACAAAGGAGCCATCTTCTTGACCTAAGGGAACAATATTATAGTGGATCATGAGCATTGGTTCTGGAGAACAAGATTTTCAAAGAGTTAGAATATAGATTTTATCAAGACAATCATTCTGACCAATGAAGATTGGGCTAAAACAATGTGACTTCTAGAATGAGTTTTCTAAGATTTGATCTAGTGATCTACTTTTTGATCCCACCCGACCATGATCAAACTCAATCTTGATATCATCAAGACAACATTCTGAGTAGGTTTGAGGAAGATTGGGCTAAAAATGTGATCACTGGAGTGTTAACAAGATTTTTCTATATGACATAGTGACCTACTTTTTGGACCCACTTAACCCACTTTCAAACTCGTCCAAGATTCTATCAAGACAATCATTCTGACTAAGTTTCATGAAAACTGGATTAATAATGTAACCTCTAGCGTGTTCACAAGGTTTTCTTTCCATTTGACCTAAAGACCTAGTTTTTTTACCCACGTGACCCACTTTCAAACTTGTCCAAGATTTTATCAAGACAATCATTCTGACTAAGTTTCATGAAGATTGAACATAAATGTGACTTCCAGGATGTTCACAAGGTTTTTCTACTATTTGACCTAGTTTTTGACCCCATGTGACCCACTTTCAAACGCATCTAAGATTCTATCAAGACAATCATTCCGACTATGTTTCATGAAGATTGGACAAAAAAATGAGACCTAGAGTGTTCACAAGGAACTCGTCCGAGATTTTATCTGGACAATCATTCTGACAAAGTTTCAGGAAGAATGGGCTGAAAATGTGACCTCTAAATTGTTCACAAGGTTATATGTCCTAGTGAACTAGTTTTTTACCCCACATAACCCACTTTCGAACTCGTCCAAGATTTTATCGAGACAGTCATTCTGATACAGTTTCATGAAGATTGGACTTAAAAATTGTGACCACTGGTGTTCACAAGCAAATTGTTGACGTCAGATGTCAGACATTCAAGTCTCCCAAAAGCTCATCCTGAGCTATGCTTAGGTGAGCTAAAAATTAATCTTATGAATATTCATGCTGTAATTATTTCTTACATGAATATTCATGGAGTAAAATGTTAAACAAATCCCTGAGTATTCACGGTAAGCTGGACCAGTTGGAATTTTAGTCCATTTGAAAAGTAGCATTTCCCTCATATAAACGTCTTTTCACGCATTTGCAAACAGAGTAGACCCAGATCAGATGGCCCCCAGACAATGTTCCACCTTCCACATTTCTTTGTACCTATTTTGTTAATGAATACTCTTTGTTCTAAATACAGAACAGGGAAAGAGTTAATCACCTTCATAGCCATCGACTTAACCATTTCCCCGGTGTTGCATATTCATGTAAGAAATAATGACATCATGAATATTAATCAGATCATTATTTTGTATAAAGGCATGTGATCATAGGGCATTTTGGCTCAGACAGAAACTATAGAATCTATATTATATAATAAGGAAACAGAGCAAACCCTGATCAGACAGCTCCTAAGGCTATAGAGGCCATCTGATATGGGTCTACTCTGTTTGCAAATGTGTGAAAAGGCGTTTATATGAGGGAAAGGGTTAATCAAAAACATTGTTCCTACTAGACACATTAATGTGGAATTCATGCACATTTCAAAAAAGGTAATGCATTTCCTTTCATCATAGTGTAATGTACTGTTTGTTTGTTAAAATGCAAAATTCTGCAATAAATTTGATGCATTTTGTAAACAAACTTCCATTGTACGCATTGGCTTAAATGTTATGCACTATTCAGTGGGGTGAAAACCAAGATCTGTGATATAAATATTCATAATAATATTGTTATATTACGTATTCTGGTGATTGCAGGTAATTACAGGGTCCTTTAAATGTAACAGCATAGTGCGGTACTAAACTTAACCCATTCAATCATAGGCTATTTTTAGACCCAACCTCTTTGAATTAACCTACACAAAAAGGAGCATTTACTAGAAAATAAGGTATGGTAACTTTTAGAATTGTGCAGTTTTGAAACCATGGTGATAAATAGAGCAGATGTTCTTTTCAGCACAATGTTTTCAAAAATTGACTTAATTTGACAGAGGTGTTAAAGGTGTCAATATGAGGGAATGGGTTAAGATGGTAGCCAGAATTTTGTGACTCTTTAGAATCGTCTCTTGCTGGTCAAAACAGTCTTTGATAGAGATCTTAACCCTTTTCTTGCTGAATTTTAAAATACATTTCTCCTTCTTTACCCATGCCCTGTTGTATAATTACATATATCTTCACTGTGTACAAGTATTTCGCTGTGCAATCACTGCTGTGGAGTGCACTGGTTGCACAATCAACTTGTAAATAGTGCAGACCCTGATGAGACAGCTCCTGCAGGAGCTGTCTCATCTGGGTCTTCACTATTTACAGGTAGGTATATTGACATGAACAGCAAGCGAAGGGTTAAAACTCTTTCAGCCCTTAACCCATTCCTCCATATGCTATTTTTAGACCCAACCTCTTTGAATGAATCTACCCAAAAGGAGCATTAACTAGAGAAAAGAAAAATGTTAAGAATTATGTAGTATTGACACCATTGTGACAACCTTTAGAGCAATTTGCTCCTATGAGGCGTAGAAAGGCATATTTATGGAGGAAAGGGTTAACCCTTTACTCCATTCTACACTTTGCAAACAGAGTTAGACCCAAATCAGACAGCTCCAATTAAAGCCGTCTGATCAGGGTCTGCTCTGTTTGCTTATGATATCTTATATATAGATATGATTCTACAGTTTCTGCCATGGCCAAAAAGTCACATGTCCATGAGCTATTATAACAAATTAATCTAATTAATATTCTTGACATCATCATTTCTTACATGAATATTCATGGAGTAAAGAGTTTAAGTAATTGGTGATTTACATTTGCAAACAGTTTGGATCCAGATGAAATATCAAGTAACTCAGTCTGACACTCTGATATTTTAACCTTTTACTACACTTCTTTGTAAACAGAGTAGACCCAGATCTGTAGGAGCCGTCTGATCAGGGTCTGCTCTGTTTGCTAATATGATATAATATAGACACATGATTCTACAGTTTCCCCGATGGCCAAAATTTACTGTGTCCATGTGCTATTATAACAACTGATCTAAATAACCCTTTCCCTGTTCTATATTTAGGCCATTTTTCAGTATCTACTGAATATTCATTAACAAAATAGTTATAAAGAAATATGGAAGGTGGAACATTGTAACTATTTCAGAAAGTAAAGAAACAGATCTTTCAAATTCCACTAGCAAACAGAGCAGACCCTGATCAGATGGCTCCTCTAGGAGCCGTCTGATCTGGGTCTACTCTGTTTGCAAATGCGTGAAAATGTGTTTATATGAGGGAAAGGGTTAACCCTTCGCTTGCTATTCACGTCAATATACCTACCTGTAAATAGTGAAGACCCAGATGAGACAGCTCCTGCAGGAGCTGTCTCATCAGGGTCTGCACTATTTACAAGTTGACTGTGCAACCAGTGCACTCCACAGCAGTGATTGCACAGTGAAATACTTGTACACAGTGAAGATATAATGTAATTATACAACAGGGCATGGGTAAAGAAGGAGAAATGTATTTTAAAATTCAGCAAGCGAAGGGTTAATATTGATAATGTCATTATTTCTTACATGGATATTCATGGAGTATTATAAGGGTTAAATAATTAATGAAACACAATGGCTTTGAAGTGACTATAAGTCTCTACTTGCAACATGTTTTAAAAGTGCCTAACAATTACATAAGTTAGTTTATTTTGTATCACAGGGGCATTTTTCGATATAAGTTCAAATTGACAATCTTCATAATAATGATCGAACATAACATATACCAAGTTTTATTATATTATTTTATGCGTTCATTGTAGGGACTTCCTCTTTAACAAATTTGGTAGAGTGTCATCTAAGCAACATTTCTGCAAAAGAAATTTGAAATCAGCTTTCAATATGGGTTTCCCAATTGACATTCCTGCAAAATTATATTCAAATCTGGCTGATGGTTCCAGGAGAAAATTCTTCAGAGTTTCATTAAAGTCGTATAAGTTTTAACCCTTTCCTTCATATAAATGCCTTTTGTCACCTATCTCCAAGACCGATATTTATACTAAATTTAGCGTCCGGTTAAGAGAGGTTTTACTGTAGTATAAATATCGATCTTGGAGACAGAATGGCAGGCTCAATGCAGGGCGCATAACTTCTTCTCTACTATAATTCCAGTTTAGAGGGATTTTACTGTACTATTTTACAGAGCAAGAGATGAATACTACAAACCCCTTTATGTTGTGACCTCTCTTTAGAATCGTCTCCAAGAGACAATTCTAAAGCGTGATCAAGACATAGAGTTTGATCATACTTTATTATATCATGAGCAAATAGAGCAGACCCTGATTAGACAGCACCTACTCCATTTGTAAAGTTGCATCTATGGAGTAATGCGTTATAAAAATAGATAGACAATGAAAACCATTTTTTTGTTAATCCAGCCTGATTTAATGAGATAATGATGAAATCTGCCAATTTGTCACTCTAAAAATGAAACTATTATACAACAAATACCACATCTTACCAAATTTTCACTCTTAAAATGAAACTATTATACAACAAATACCATATCTTAATGAATTTGT
Organism: Azorinus chamasolen; assembly: GCA_963576725.1. Classification (NCBI taxonomy): domain Eukaryota; kingdom Metazoa; phylum Mollusca; class Bivalvia; order Cardiida; family Solecurtidae; genus Azorinus; species Azorinus chamasolen. The sequence goes on from OY755241.1 coordinate 2,876,666, forward strand.
CACTCTAAAAATGAAACTAGTATACAACAATAATACCATATTCTTACCGAATCTTCTTTGTCATGAACAGGGTGCTCCTCTCGTAGATGGACCCGGAAAGGCCGAGTCCTGGATTTATACCTGGCCATCGGCATCAAGTCGGTAATTACGATGATTGCATCCTTGCTCTGAAAATAGAAACTCCACTGATTAAAACCAGCATACTTGTAAAACTCAATTAGATATTCAGCAATCAACGCCTGTTGTAACACTGAAAATGCTTTCGGTCCATCATTTAACCCTTTCCCTGTTCAATATTCATGTAAACATGTATGACATCTGATGAATATTTATTAGCTGCATTTGCTTTGACATACCCCGGTATGCTGTAGAATCAGATCTATATCATGTCAATAGCAATTTACAGAGCAGACCCTGATCAGACGGCTCCTATAGGAGCCATCTGATCTGGGTCACCTCTGTTTGTAAATGCATGAAATAGCGTTTATATGAAGGAAAGTGTTAACCCTTTCCCTCATATAAATGTGTTTTCACGCATCTGCAAACAGAGTAGACCCAGATCAAACGGCTCCTAGAGGAGCCGTCTGATCAGGGTCTACTCTGTTTGCTAATAGAATTTCAAAGCTCTGTGTCTTTACTTTCTAAAATGGCTACAATATTCCAATTTGCATATTTCGTTATAACTATTTTGTCCATGAATATTCAGTAGGTATTGAAATTTGAAATAAACATAGAACAGGGAAAGTGTTAAACATTTACAAAATGATTGTATCCAGATAAGCTACACTGTAGCTCTAGACAACTGTGTAGACTCTGAGCTCCTCTCTAAGCTCCTCTCTGAGCTCCTCTCTGAGCTCCTCTCTGAGCTCCTCTCTAAGCTCCTCTCTGAGCTCCTCTCTAAGTTCCTCTCTGAGCTCCTCTCTAAGCTCCTCTCTGAGCTCCTCTCTAAGCTCCTCTCTGAGCTCCTCTCTAAGCTCCTCTCTGAGCTCCTCTCTAAGCTCCTCTCTGAGCTCCTCTCTAAGCTCCTCTCTAAGCTCCTCTCTGAGCTCCTCTCTGAGCTCCTCTCTGAGCTCCTCTCTGAGCTCCTCTCTAAGTTCCTCTCTGAGCTCCTCTCTGAGCTCCTCTCTGAGCTCCTCTCTAAGTTCCTCTCTGAGCTCCTCTCTAAGCTCCTCTCTGAGCTCCTCTCTAAGTTCCTCTCTGAGCTCCTCTCTAAGTTCCTCTCTGAGCTCCTCTCTGAGCTCCTCTCTAAGCTCCTCTCTGAGCTCCTCTCTAAGCTCCTCTCTGAGCTCCTCTCTAAGCTCCTCTCTGAGCTCCTCTCTAAGCTCCTCTCTGAGCTCCTCTCTAAGCTCCTCTCTGAGCTCCTCTCTAAGCTCCTCTCTGAGCTCCTCTCTAAGCTCCTCTAGCTCCTCTCTAAGCTCCTCTAGCTCCTCTCTGAGCTCCTCTCTAAGCATCCCTGTGACCTACTCTTTTGGCAAATGCCTGTACACTCATTTTTCCACATTGAAACGGACACTATAGGTTTTCTCAAATTTGTTTCAAAAGCTAATCAAAATATCAAATGTTTTGGATATTGATGCAGCAATTTGTGTTTCTAAGTTTGCAGAAAGTTTAATCCTAATTTAAACTGTATAGATACACCATACCTTTGCAAATATAGTAAACTCAGAAAAGATGGTCCTGTAGAAGCTGTCTTATCAAGGTCTGCTCTGTTTGCTTTTAGAAATAACATGGTTAATCTGATTCTACAGTCTGTCATTGCCCAAAATTCCTGTGTTCACTATAAAAAATCATCTAATTAACCCTTTCCCTCATATCAATGTGTTTTCACACATTTGCAAACAGAGTAGACCCAGATTAGATGGCTCCTATAGGAGCTGTCTAATCAGCATTTGCTCTGTTTGCTAATGGACTTTGATAGATCTGTGTCTTTACTTTCTAAAATGGGTACAATGTTCCATCTTCCATATTTCATTATTACTATTTTGTCTAGGAATATTCAGTAGGTATTTAAATTTGGACTAAACATGGAACAGGGAAAGGGTTAATACTATTAATTGTAATTGTTTCTTTCATGAAAAATCACGGAGTAAATGGTCAACCCATTCTCTCATAGGCTATTTTGGGCCCAACCTCTTCTGAACAAATCTACTGAAGAGGAACATTTACTAGAAAATGGAAAACTTTAGAATTGTGTAGCTTTGGAACCATTGCGATAGAGCATTTGCTCCTTATAAAGGAGCTTTAATGCTCTGTTAATCGCAACCAGGTTTCAAAAAGGGACTTCTACAGAGGCGTCAAAATGGGGTAAAAAAATTACTGCATGTTTTCCATGGCATTTAAGCCATTTATACTGCATGTAGGGCTAACCCTGTGCAGATTTTATCTGATTTTCTTGGTGGGTGCCCATGATTCTTGAACGGTGCCAACACTTTGGATGTCCTGACAGGTCTATTTGGCAGATTGGCAGACCGTACAAGTACAAGTTTTGGGATATGGCATGTGTTCTTGCTTATCTTTGCTTTGTTCATCTGAAAGTCACTTTAATATAACACCGCATTCATGAGCATTGCATGCTGTTGCTAAGTGACCTGTTATATGTGCAAAACACTTATTTACCATGTAGTTATTACCTCCCAAGTTAACCCTTTCCTTCATATAAACATGTTTACGCATTTGCAAACAGAGTAGATCCAGATCAGACGGCTACATAGGAGCCCTCTGATCAGCATCTAGATCTATTCTGTTTGCTTATGGTATCTTATGTCATGCTTATGATGTCATTATTTCTAAAATGAATAGTAACCCTTTCCCTGTTCTATATATATTCCAAATTTCAATACCTACTGACTATTCATGGACAAAATTGTTATATTGAAAAATGGAAGGTGGAACATTGTAGCCATGCTAGAAAGTAAAGAAATAGATCTATTGAATTCCATTAGCAAAATTCCATATTCCAAAATTAATGTGTGAAAACGCATTTATATGAAGGAAAGGGTTAACCACTGAAAGAGTTAATAATGTCGAGTACAAATTCACTCATTTTCATTCGTAATGACAGTTTCCCATGCTTGTCAAGCTAACTATAACATCTATTTACTAAATAATACAATTAATTAGGCAATCTGCACCAAGAATTACAAAATACATTCCTTCATATTGACATATTTAGACTCCTCTATAAAAGTTACTTTTTGAAACCAATATGATAAATAGAGCATAAATTGTTCCATATATAGGAGCAAATGCTCTATTTATCACAATGGTTTCAAAACTACACAATTCTAAAATGTTCCTTTTCTCTAGTAAACGCTCCTTTTCAGTAGATTTATTCAAAGAGTTAGGGTCTAAAAATAGCCTATCGAGGGAATGGATTAAAGAAGGTGATACAATAGTGTTGCGCTAAGCTGTCTAGCAGTAAGTCAAGCACTGACTGGAATTACCAATAATCTGGCTTATCTGTTACCAAGGTACCAAAAATAGAGCTCTACCAGTATGAGCTGAACTGTTTTTATAGGTTTAGCAATTTAACCCTTTCCCTCATATAAACGTGTGATCACTTGGTCTGCTCTGTTTGCTTATGGAATTGGGTAGACCTATTTCTTTAGTTTCTAAAATGACTACAATGTTCCACCTTACGTTTTTAATTATAACTATTTTGTCCATGAATATTCAGTAGGTATCAAAATTTGGAATAAACATAGAACAGGGAAAGGGTTAACCCTTAATGTGGGGCAATCAAGTATTACAAGACCTTTGCAAACAGTGTAATCTGGATCAAAGGGCTCCTGAAAGAGCCCTTTGATCAGGGTCTGCATTGTGTAAATGTGTCATAACAATAATTGTTCTTCTGTGATAATTTGAATTTGGATATATTATTTTTCATTAATATTCAGTAGATTAAAGGTTCAACTTTTACTTCATGTATATAAATATGCCTTTTTTTTTTTTCAAACAGTGTAGACTCAGATCACACACAATTTCTGTCTGACCAGTGTCTACTTTGTTTGCTTTTTTGAATAGATAAGATTCTATGTTATTTTGTTTGCTTTTTTTAATAGATCAGATTCTATGTTATTTGTTTGCTTTTTTAAAAGTTCAGATTCTATGTAATGTGTTTGCTTTTTTGAATAGCTCAGATTCTATATTATTTGTTTGCTTTTTTGAATAGCTCAGATTCTATGTTATTTGTTTGCTTTTTTGAATAGATCAGATTCTATATTATTTGTTTGCTTTTTTTGAATAGCTCAGATTCTATGTTATTTGTTTGTTTTCTGAATAGCTCAGATTCTATGTTATTTGTTTGCTTTTTTGAATAGCTCAGATTCTATGTTATTTGTTAGCTTGTTTCTGATATGGTAAAGGATTAAATTAAGTAATCTGTAGAAAACAATGTCCAATTCCAGTTTAAAAAATGTCTAAATAATCTTCAGTATATATTTTTCTCTGGTCATACTCATAAAGTGCAAAATGGCAAGTACCTTGGTGTCTTCTTTGTGCAATGTTTATAACAAATTTGAATTTAAAACCATGTTATCAGAATGGTTCTGGAACATCATTTTAAAATGCGTCAGCATGAGGGAATGGGTAAAGAAGCCACCTGCCTTAAAAGGTCTGAATCTCTAGGAGCCATCTGATCTGGGTCTAGTCTGTTTGCAAATGCGTGAAAACACATTTATATGAGGGAAAGGGTTAAAGGTTTGAATCATTTTTTACTACATGTCCGGTTTAGAGATATTTCAATGTACATTGTACAATATAGTTCAATGTAAGAAATAATTGGTATGTTGTGTGCTTAGATAAATGTGTTCTTACGGTCATAAACAGTTTGGAGCCACATGTGAGGTCACCTGATTAAGATCCAAACCGTTGAACATTAGATTTAGGAAATAGACAAACTAGTTAATGTGAAATGTCAGTTATTACAAATTTCGACTAGAGGAATTATTTGCTTAACATGCTAAAGGTATTTGGATGTCTTGATTTTGTGTATCGTGTTTGATTCGTGACGCGAATATGATTTTATGCCCTTGCTCATATAACTGCATGTATACGATGTACGTTTGTATAAGTCTTCAATAAAAATCTGTTCTGTTCTGTTCTGTATATTTCTTTGAATAATGCTCACAATTCTCTCTAAATATACTGCAATAAATAAGGAATATTTAATAGGAAAGCTCTCAAGTATTACAGTAAATATCACTAACCCGAAACAGTTTTAGCAAAGATGAATTGAGAACTCACTTTTGTTTGACGGGTAGCTGCTTACTGCAGGGTGACAGTCATACAGAAAACTCTTAGATGAGCATGACTTTCACCCTACATAAAGCTTCCAGTTGTCCTAAAGACCGATAATAATATCTATTTGAGCGTTTGGAATAGCGATGTTGTACTGTATATATACACATCTCTGCTTTTGATAAAATCAGATTGGTGAGTGAGTGAGTGAGTGAGTGAGTTGGGTTTTACGGCACTGCGACACTAAATAGGTCATATAGTGCCAATGACGAAAACTATGATGAAATTATGAAAATCAATAAAATCAAATCAGATTGGTATGTGTCGCTCCACTGAAAATATAGACAGACGGTTTTGAGAACATTCCATTAAGACAGACAGAAAGTGTCCTGTACATGTATATGAAAATTGTATTGAATATGAGATCCATACCTTTATAAAATGTACTATTCATAATGATCTTCGAAATCCCTTATTTGAATCGGCAAAATACATTAATACTGCTTTTAACAATTTGGAGTCAATAGACCAATTTACATTTCTGTTTGTATCAGAGAAACTAGAACTTTTGTATGTCCCGGTGACAATTAGAAGCTCTAGGTAGAAATCTACCAGAGTGGTCTTATTTTATAAGTTTCAGATTTAGATCTAGATATAAATATACTGAGCTCCGACTGAAACTGGAATATTCTATTATGAGATTCACCTCTAACCCCCCCCCCCCCCCTCCCCCCCCCCCCCCTTCTTTTGGTTTTTATTGCATTTTCTGGACTTTTTTTTTTTTATTTTTTCCCGACAATGTGTACGCAGTTGTGTTTTTGTGTACAGGTAGCTACGCGCCTGACAGGTGTTTTTGGCCATGGCAGAAACTGTAGAATCTGATCTGCATTATTTCATAAGCAAACAGAGCAGACCCTGAACAGATAGTTCCTACAGGAGTCATCTGATCTGGGTCTACTCAGTGTTTGCTAAGTTGTAAAAAGGCATACTTATGGGGTAACGGGTTAACCCATTACCTCATAGGCTATTCTTAGATACAACCACTTTGAATAAATCTACCGAAAAGGAGCATTAACTAGAGAAAAGGAAACTTTTAGAATTTTGTAGTTTGAAACCATTGTGATAAATAGAGCATTTACTCCTATAGGAGCAAATGCTCCGTTTTTCACAATGGTTTCACAAAGTGACTTTTACAGAGTCGTCAAAAGTCGTCAATATGAGGTCAGAGTTCACATATAAACATTATAAACTCTTTGACCAGATTGTTCCAAAACCCTGCATGTGACTTTTGTATTTCCACTTGAAAACTGAAAAAAAATTAGTGGAAGCTGACCTACATGCATTGTTCCATTTCTAGTCAGTTCAGCTGGATTGAAAGAAAAAAAGTGAGAGTACTTCATTACATTCTCGTATTTTGTTTGTTGCAACATCACCATAATATATATTAACCATAGTATTGCAAATTGAAAACTAAAAACAAAAAGACAGATGACCCATTCTGATCTGGATCTACACTGTTCACAAGTGCCAATTCACACTCATTCCTCCCACATTCAAAGGTTATTTCTACATGATGATACCAGATGTGAAATCTAAGATACAATTTTATAGGTTTATCCTACAATAAAATACTTCATGAGAAAATAACAGATTTAACTTTTTCCACACAAGGTATTAACTGTAGCCTGAAAAATGGTTGTCTGCTATATGTACCATTTCCAAAATAAACCCTATACGCCATAAATACACCTTTAACCCTTTCCTTCATATAAACGTCTTTTCACGCATTTGCAAACAGAGTAGACCCAGATCAGACGGCTCCTATAGGAACCGTCTGATCAGGGTCTGCTCTGTTTGTTAATGGAATTTGATAGATCTGTTTCTTTACTTTCTAAAATGGCTGTAAGATTCCACCTTCCATATTTCATTATTACTATTTTGTCCTAGAATATTCAATAGGTATTGAAATTTGGAATAAACATAGAACTCGGAAAGATCGAGTTATTTTAGGCCTTTGAAAACAGAGTAGACCTAGATCAGACAGCTCCTACAAGTCGTCTGATCAGATAGGATCCCCTGTGTTTGCTTATGGAAACGTATACATGTATCTAAATATAAGGTTTCCGCCATGTCACATAGTAAAATTTAATCTAACCAATATCTGTGATGTTCTTGGTGGGAGGGAGGGAATGGGGATGAATGGGGATGATAGAGAAAAGGATCAGTAGCCTTGTGGACTAACGAGAAGGAGCAGATGAGGAATTAATAGACAAATGAATTAATGAACAAAAGAACAAAAGACAAAGGCACAAATAATGAATGAACAAACAAATAACCGAACGAATGAATAAATGAATGAGCAAAATTGCATGCAAAAATCATTTGACGCCAATAATCAGAGACAATGTAATAGTCAAAGGGAGATAATAGATTTCTTCAGAGTTAGAGGCTCCTTGCAAGGATGTTGTGACTGGCTGACTGGATATAGTACTTCTGTAGATGATTGGATGGGAAGAATCGGTTTATGGGTGAATAAAGCATTTGTCACACAGACAGATAGATGACTGGATGGAAGAATGGGTTTATGGATGAATAAAGTATAATTATGTATTTGTCAAATTGTCACAGATAGATAGAACATTTGAAAGCTGAATGGATATATGTACATATATCACTGCTTAATCAGAGGTCCCGATAAGATGTGTAAATTAAAACATTTTCAAGAATAAAAACTTTTTCATTTCTCCACCAAACCCTTTGGTGTGACCACTTTTTAGAATTTTCTTGAAGAGATGATTATAAAGAGTGGACTTAACCCATTCCCTCATATTGACGACTTTTGACAACTCTGTAAAAGTCACTTTGTGAAACCATTGTGATAAATAGAGCATTTGCTCCTATAGGAGCAAATGATCTATTTATCACAATGATTTCAAACTACAAAATTCTAAGTTTCCTTTTCTCTAGTTAATGCTCCTTTTCGGTAGATTTATTCAAAGAGGTTGTATCTAAAAATAGCCTATGAGGTAATGGGTTTAATAATAACAAAGGATTTGGTGGAGAAAGGATGATTTTAGTACTTGAGTACATGGCTTTATCTGTTGCATTGATTGATGGTTGAATAAATTGATAGAAAATCAATAACTGTGTGGCAGAATGGATGGATGGAAGAATAATTATATGCATGGTTAGATGAATGGACATATATGAATATAGATCAAAGTTTAGTCTGAGGTAAGGATAGATGGATAGAAGGATGCATCTATGGATGGTTGAATGACTGTTTTATTGTATGAATGTGTAGACTGGTGGATAAATGGATGGATGAACTTATGGATATATCAATAGATGAATGAATGAATGAATGAATGAATGAATGAATGAATGAATGAATGGATGGATGGATGGATGGATGGATGGATGGATGGATGGATGGATGGATGGATGGATGGATGGATGGATGGATGGATGGATGGATGGATGGATGGATGGCAGGGTGCATGGATGGATGGATGGATGAATAAATGAATGCATGAATGAACAACTTTGTAAAACAGCAACTGATAAATCATCATTTCTCTACCAAACCCTATGTTGTGACCACTCTTTGAGACGATTCTAAAGAGTGGTCACAACATAAGGTTTAGTGGAGGAATAACAAGTTATTCTTGAAATGTTTTAATTTACCCATCTTATCTGGTCCCCTGTAAAACAATAAATACTGGAAAGAATTTGTTACCAACAGTTAACCCTTCACTTGCTATTCGCGTCAATATACCTACTTGTAAATAGTGAAGACCCAGATGAGACAGCTCCTGCAGGAGCTGTCTCATCAGGGTCTGCACTATTTACAAGTTGATTGTGCAACCAGTGCACTCCACAGCAGTGATTTCACAGCGAAATACTTGATCACAGTGAAGATTATGTAATTATACAACAGGGCATGGGTAAAGAAGGAGAAATGTATTTTAAAATTCAGCAAGCGAAGGGTTAAGCATTTACCTCATAGATGTTTTTTATGCCTTTGCAAACAGAGATCCAGATCAGACAGCTCTTGTCAAGGACCTTTCTGCTTGGACTGTTTGCTTATGAAATATTATACAGATCTGATCCTACATTGCTATCATGGTTGAAACATCCTATCCATGGCCATATACGAGTACATGTAAATCATGTCATTATTTCTAATATGAATATTCATCAGTAAGAGTTAGCCCTTTCTTCCATATATATATTATGTTATGTTTAGTACAAGTCAACACAGCCTGGTTATAATTAGTGTTAATGTAAATACTTTATCACTTGTACCTCATATCACATATTTATACATGTGATGAGTGTAAAAATAAAATCTAAATCTAAATCCATGAATATTCATGATAGAAACAGATACATCATGAATATTAATTATATTATTTTCTATAATAGCACAATGGACAAACACAATTTTGGCCATGGCAGAAACTAAATTATATCTATATTAGTTCCTAAGCAAACAGAGCAGACCCTGATCAGACAGCTCCTATAAAAGCTGTCTGATCTGGGTCTACTCTGTTTGCAAACGCATATTTATGGAGGAAAGGGTTAAACAGCTCTGAATGCAAGAAACAAGTGTACTGGCATTTGTAAACAAGGCAGACTCAGATAAGAGGGAATCTCTCACAAAAATTTAACGCTTTGCTTTATATACATGCCGTTTCACACCTTTGCAAAAAGATTAGACCCAAATAGGACGGCACCTGAAGGAACCATCTTATCAGGGTCTGCTCGAGATCTGTTTGTCTAGTATGACATCATACAAATCTGATCCTAAAGTTTTTATCAAAGCAAAAAATTCGCTTAAAAGTTATTCTGCTTATAAATATGCATGATCATTGATGATTTTTGTTGAATATAGAACAGGGAAAAAGCAAGACTTTCATATATATTGAGTGTATTAAAGATACAGTAAAACCTCTCTTAACCCATTACCTCATAGGCTATTTTTAGATACAAGTAACAACCTGTTTGAATAAATCTACCAAAAAGGAGCATTAACTAGAGAAAGGAAAATTTTTAGAATTTTGTAGTTTGAAACCATTGTGATAAATAGAGCATTTGCTCCTCTAGGAGCAAATGCTCTATTTATCACAGTGGTTTCACAAGATAACTTTTACAGAGTCGTCAAAAGTCGCCAATATGAGGGAAAGAGTTAACCTGAATTTTAAAGAATAAAAGAAGTCTTTTTAGACAGACGGCTCCTCAATGCAGGGTGAAAGTCATGCAGAGTCTGAAGGCTCTTTAGAGAGCTTTCTACATGACTTTCAACCTGCATTAAGTTGCCACCTGTCTGAATGACCGACACTGATATTAATTTTGATGTCCTGTTTGGAGGTGTTTTACTGTAAGCACTGCTGGACCAGTTGAAGGATAACCCTTTCCTTCATATATATATGCATTTTCAGAGTACCTGCAACCGTCCAATCAGGGTCTGCTCTGTTTGTTAATGGAATTTGAAAGATCTGTTTCTTTACTTTCTAAAATGGCTACAATTTTCCACCTTCGACATTTCAATATAACTATTTTGTCCATGAAATTTGGAATAACCATAGAACAGAGAAAGGGTTAAAGTAAATGATTGGGGTGTACAATGAAACAATCCTTTACCTGCCAAAGAAATATGCCTGTTCACGCCTTTGAAAACAGACTAGACCCAGATCAGATGGCTTCTGCATGAGCTGTCTGATTAGAGTCTGCTGTTATTGTTAATGGAATGATGCTACAGTTTAAATGCCAATGTCAGAAAACATATATCATTAAGTTCCATTAATAAATAGCCATGTCATTATTTCTTACATGAATACTCATGACATATTAATAAAAGGATTAACACTTTGCTTCATACATACATACTTGCTAACAGAGTAAGCCCAGGGTCTGAGATGGTTATCAAGCTTTTGATTGGTCAGATTTGAGTTCTCAAGCTTTTGATTGGTCAGATTTGAGCCAGAGGCTCAAATCTGACCAATCAAAAACTTGAGAACGAACTCAGACTCAACTAAAGGTTTTATAAGCATGGACCCAGATCAGATGACTCCTACAGGAGCTGTCTGATCAGGGTCAGCTCTGTTTGCTTATGATATAATATAGATGTGAGTCCAGTTCCCATGTTGTCCATGTGCTATTAGAAATCTATATGAAAATAAACTAATTAATATTCAAGACGTTATTATTTCTTACATGAATATTCATGAAGTAAATGGTTAAAATAACTGTACAAAGATAAGTGATAGAAATATGACATGTACAAACATACCTGAGGCTTGACACCCACAGAAGATAATATATACAAACTACTGCAAAACAGAAGTTATCAGCCACACTTCTAAAAATCTGTTACTTTCCTCAACATTACCACTAACGATTTATCTGGTTTATTCAGACACATCTTACGTTATCCCAAACTGATGCTTGAAATCTTTTTCGTCTGCTTGTTGCAAGTTACCCGGATTAGAGCGATAATCCGCCTTAAAACACCTGCCCGATAAACCTCTCAACTTCCAATCAATTCAAGAAGCTACTTTTACAAATTCGAAGGAAACTGCGTGGCCAGCTGCCAAGCAAGACCGACCTGAATGAAGTTTCTTTTTCCAATCATCGGCCCATCCTTTGAAGTCAGAAAGCACTAACAGATAAACATGCATCTCTCGTGAGGTCGTGTCTGATAATTTAAAAAGTTTATCACTCAAGAAAAGAGGGAAATGTAAAAAAGTTTACCTTGTATTTGACCCGTTCAGACTAGGTGTGAGATATATTATTATTCCAATACAGTAAAAGAATCTACTTTATCCGTAACATTGGAGTGGCATTGACCCAAACAAGTTCACGCAACCTGTTTCAATTAGGATGGCACGGTCTATTTTTAGCACCAACGGGAGGTTCGGGTTTCGTACATAAACGGATGAGAGCAATTATTCGGGAAGTTAACTAAATATTCCAGTTTGCCCAGAGGTATGGTTTATCGATTATAATCGAACACGCAATTTACGATGTTGTAAGATTACGTTGAGAGAAGATATCCATCTTTCGAAAATAGGCACACACCCTCGCTGTGAGAGTGGAGTCGCCAAATCGCTACAGAGGCAGGCGGTAGGAATTTCCGGTGTTATATTTACCCCTCTACTGCCTATGCCTTCGCAAATAGAGTAGACCCAGATCAGACGGCCCATGTAGGAGCCGTCTGTTCTGGGTTTGCTCTGTTTGCTAACGGTATGATAAAGATCTGATTCTACAGCTTCTGCCGTAGCCAAACTTTCCCGTTATAAAATGCATCTAATAGATATTCGTGTTACTATTTCTTATATGAATATTCCCTCATATAGACGTGATTTCACGCATTTGCAAACAGAGTAGACCCAGATCAGACGGCTCCTAGAGGAGCCGTCTGATCAGGGTCTGCTCTGTTTGCTTACAGAATTCGATAGATCTGTTTCTTTACTTTCTAAAATGTCTACAATGTTCCACCTTCCATAATTCTTCATAACTATTTTGTTAATGAATATTCAATAGGTATTGAAATTTGGCCTAAATACCGAACAGGGAAAGGTTTAAACATGACCCATGTAACGTCATCTATATAGGCAGTTTTCCGACCAGTTTAGACCAGTAGGCTGCCGTCAGTCGCTCATGAATGCGTACCAGCTTATTCACCGCCGCTATATATAAGCATGTACCTGACGAATATTGATACAAAAATGATAACACTAAGCTTTTTTTATTAGATGATTTGTATTATAATGATCTAAACAGACGCATATTTATGTATTGAACATAGAAGTCTTATAAATTCGCGTGGTTGCTAAATGCAGGTGGTAGCTTAATAGGAGCTTTCTGTATCACCCTTATCCTGCATTAAGCTACCAACTGTTCTAGAAACCCAAATATAACGGCCGCTTAAAACAAGTTCTACAAGCATAAACCAAGTATCTTGGGGGAAAGGCAGACTCACTATATTTCAGACAGACCTTGATCAGACGGCTCGCAAAGGAGCCGTCTAATGTTTGTCTGCTCTGTTCGCAAACTTATGCGTCAAAACTATGTTGTTGTTTGTATTGTTCTTGGATATTACAGCAAACCCATCTAAACCGAAAGTCAAAATTAGTATCAAAACTGTTTTTAGACAGGTGACAGCTTAATGAAAGAGTTATAGTCACAATATGTGGGTCTAAACTGCATATATCCGAAATGCTATATAGCATCAACGAGTTTTCCTGACACCCCCCCCCCCCTCTTCTCTCTCTATTTCTGACTCGTTGTCTCTGCCTCTGTTTGTCTGTCTTTCTATCCGACTGTCTACCTGTCCGTCTCTCTCTCTCTCTCTCTCTCTCTCTCTCTCTCTCTCTGTGGCTGACTGTTTCTATGTGTGTCTCTCTATGTGTGTGTGTGTCTCCCTTTTTTCTCTGTCCTCTCTCCCTTCCTCTTTCACTTTCTATCTATTATCAACACTACCACCCACCCACCACAACCACACACGTACACACACACAGAAAACACACATCCACGCGCGCTTACGTACGCACATACAGACATACATCACAACCACCTTAAGCACACAACTACTCTGCAAACACGTACGCACACACACACGAACGCGTACGCATACACACCACCCCTTCACACACAGCACAAGAATCCACGAAAATACTTATTTACGTATTGAAATGAGCCAGACACAAAGTGTCAGTACTGTTGATGCATGCATTTACATGGCACACGGGAAAACGTGATGATACGCGCATAAAACTTCCGATAGGCCCATGAATTCGCTGTTCGAATCACGACTGGAACTAAACAAATAATGATAATCCTAACGCTATTATTTCATGAATAGCAATTTGAGCATTTATTACGTCATTTGTAGGAAGTTACCAAATTTGGTGGCCCTGAAACAAGTGAAGTTGTGTCATGGTGGACAGTGTAGAATCATTTTTAAAAACAGACAGAGTATATCCTGATCAGAGAGCCCCCACAGGAGATGACTGACCTGTGTCTACTTTGCGGGCGTACATGAAGTAAAGCAGTTAACATGGTACTAAGGGAACATTTCTCCGTTGTCCGTATGGCTATCCGTCCGTCCGTCCGCTCACACGAATTGATGGTTATGTGACACTGAGAACAAGATATATTTTGTCTTTCTTTTTATGTGACTAAATTTTCATTTTATGCAACTACATGTATTTTGAACAAAAGAATATCCCCCGTGAGAACGTCCGTCCGTCCTTTTGTCTACTGTCTGCCTGCACGCCTTTCTCATGCATGCATGCCTGTCTGTCCATTTGTCTGCATGTCTGCCTGCACGCCTTTCTCATGCATGCATGCCTGTCTGTCCATTTATCTGCATGTCTGCCTGCACGCCTTTCTCATGCATGCATGCCTGTCTGTCCATTTGTCTACCAGTCTGCCTGCACGCCTTTCTCATGCATGCATGCCTGTCTGTCCATTTGTATGCATGCCTGTATCTGTCTGTATATATGTCTGTCTGTCCGTCCGTCCGTTAGTTTGTCTGCCTGCCTGTCTGCATATATGTCCGTCTGTGTATGTGTGTCTTTCACGTCTGTATTTTTTTTTTTATGTTTTTTCGCCATATTTTCAGCAGGCGACACGCATGCCTTTGTAGAAATGAAATGTGCAATTTCAGTCGATTTCGTATGATTCTCTGTTCTGAAGATGGCATTGATGAATATCCACATAATTCACTAAAACATAATGACATCAGGAATATAAATATATACGTTTTGTCCATGAATATTAAGTAGGTATTGAAATATGGAATGCATATGGAACAGGGAAATGGTTAAATGTGTTACCATGCAGTAATAGGTTAATCTTTTGAGTGTAAGACACGCATGTACAGTCGTTTGCAAACAGTGTAAACCCAGATCAGATGGCACTTAGAGGAGGGACCAGGTCTGCACTGTCCTCTGGCAGCGTTAAGCCTTTCGTTCTGATTGGACTCAATAGTTAAACACTGATTGGCTTATCCAGTATAAAAGGGTCAAACCATTCCTTCATATGCTATTTTAGATCTAACCTCTTTGAATAATTTTACCGAAAAGGAGCATTTACTAGAGAAAAGGAATATTTTAGAATTGTGAAGTTTTGAAACCATTGTGAGAAATAGAGCATTTGCTCCTATGGAGCAAATGCTCTATTTATCACAATGGTTTCAAAAAATTGCCTTATATAGGCGTAGAAGGTTACACTTGTAAGGAAGATAACCTTGTCCAAAGTAAGAATACCAGCTTTTATTAGTTATCTGCCCATTGAGCGCATTCTAATCCTAACGCTTGTTTCACACATTTGCAGAGATGGCCGGGATCAGAAAGGGCCATCTGATCAGGTTCTGCTCTACTTACTTTATTAACTTATAAATAGATATAACACAACAGTTTTCTTCCAATACGAAATTATCATATGGACATATGTTATAAAAAACCCAACATGTAATAAATAAGCATGATGTCATTATTTCTTACATGAATATTCAGTAGGGAAAAGGCTTTAATATTACACTCAATCAATCAACTTTTTATTTATTACAACTGCAAAACCTCCTAAACAAAACATAACGAAAAGTGTGGACATAAACTTATAAATCATATTTTGATAGTAAATGGAATTATATATTTTTGGTTTTGCATCGTTCGAAAAAAATATAAAGGAGAATATGTATCGAACCCTTACTATGTTAAACATGTCAAAACGGGTGAAAAGTTGTTGTTTTTTTTGTTTTTTTGTTGTTGTTTTTAATTTATTTTTTGTGTGAAAGGTTGTTGAGATTCTAAAATTACATTTTGAATGCAGTTAAAATGTTGCCTTTTCGAAAAACATCTTCTTTCTGGATCCCCGCCCCTTCTGGATCCGCGCATATAACATTGTCTGCACAACCCTCATCCTACGCTATGTGAACAGCTATACTATAGTATTTGGCATATTACATGCTATGTGAACAACTATACTATACTATTTGGCACATCACATGCTAAATAGCGTAGAAGTACACACTGTAAACTTCTGCCACACAATAGTATTTACAAAATAAGTGTAACCAAATGTATGTTCCAAGTTGCCCTAGCTCCTTGCTCTTCTGGGTTGTTTGTCTTCGCCGTGTTAAATGTAAAACATTTAGTATAAAGAAACAAAAATAACTGACACCCCCTTCCCGAACCACCACCACCGCCATCCATTTGAATTAATTATATTGGCCGTTTCTGTTTCATTTGTTGAAATAACCCCATGGTGTGAACCCTGGTTGAATAAAGAATTTGTCTGTCTGTTTGCACGACCTCCGGCCCACTGTTTGCACTAACCCCCCCCCCCCAACTGTTTGCACGAACTCCATCCAACTGTTTGCGTGACGTCCGCCATACTGTTTATACGACCCCCTTCCCACTGTTTGCATGACTACATCCCTAATGTTGGCATCGCTCCATCCACTGTTTGCACGACCCCCCCCCCCCCCGGCACAGACACACAGTGTGCACGACCTCCATCCCACTGTTAACACGGCCTCCGCCATACTGTTTGCACCCCCACTATTTGCATGGCTCCATCCACTGTTTGCCCGACCTCCATCCCACTGTTTGCACGACCCCATCCCACTGTTTGCATGACTCAGTCCCCACTGAAAGTCCGACCCCTATCCCAATCGTTTGCACAACTTCACCCCATTGTTTGCATCACACCATCTACTGTTTGCACGACCCCATCACGCTGTTTGCACGACACCCCCCCCCACACACATTGTTTGCACGAAACACCCTTCATACACACACACACATCACCACCACCGTTTTAACGACCCCTCATACCACTGTTTGCCATTTGCCACTTGGAAATATAAATCATTGCAAATCATGCAATATTTAATTCTTTGAAAGCAAAGTATTTTTTATCAGCCAGAATTTTCAATTGCTTCAATCCTTCAAATGAAATTTCTCTCATTGTTTTGCAAATAGTCAATGTGTCAAACAGTTTGGATCATGATGAGACACCGCCTAATGTGGATCCAAACTGCTTGTATGTGTCACGCTAACAACTCTTGGCACGGACCTGTAACTACAGTAGAACGAAACATGTCTTAAGCGGCTATCAAAAAGAGGTCTAATTATGGCTTTGTAATACATGTGGTAGCTTAATGCAGGCCAAAATAGGAGCTTTCTGTATTATTTTTGCCCTGTATAAAGCAACCACTTTCTTAATAAGACTACTATGTTCAATACATGACTGACCGCTGAAGAGAGGTTGTATTGTACCTGTGCAAGCAGCTCGGACCCAGATCAGACGCATATGTTTTGTTTACCTTGACAGAAACAATATGACTCACATCTATATTATTCCATAAGCAAACAGTGCAGACCCTGGTCAGAAGGCTCCTACATGAACAGTCTGGGCCCATGCTTATAAAACGTTTAGTTGAGTCTGAGTTCGTTCTCAAGTTTTTGATTGGTCAGATTTGAGCCTTTGGCTCAAATCTGACCAATCAAACGCTTGAGAACTCAAATCTGACCAATCAAAAGCTTGAGAACGAAACTCAGACTCAACTAAAAGCTTTATAAGCATGGACCCTGATCTGGGTCTACTGTGTTTGTAAAGGCGTGAAACGGCCATTATATGAGGGAAAGAGTTAAGGAAGAAAATAACGTTTAGCCTGCGAGGAGTTTACCATGTTTGCCTCTTAACCCTTTCCTTCATATAAACGTGCTTCACGCATTTGCAAACAGAGTAGACCCAGATCAGACGGTTCCTTTACGAGCCATCTGATCAGGGTCTGCTCTGTTTGCTAAGGGAATTTGAAAATATCCGTTTCTTTACTTTCTAAAAGGGCTACACTGTTTCACCTTCCATATTTCGTTATAACTAGTTTGTCCTTGAATAGTCAAGTAGGTATTGAAAATTTAATTAAACATAGAACATTTTTAATATTTGTCTCAGAAATAATGACACCATGAACATTTACAATGAAATACAGACAAGTGAATTTTTGGTATTGGTAGAAACTGTAGAGTAAGATCTATTATAATTCATAAGCACACAGAACAGACTCGGTCATTCAGATCACACGGCTACAGACCCTGATCAGCCATCTGATTTGGATCTACTCTATTTGCAAATGCGTGAAAAAGCGTTTGTATGAAGGAAACTACAATAAAACCTCTCTATAACGGCCAACTACATCAAATAGTTTGTGTTAAATGCATGTGGCTGCTTTAAACAAGGTGAAAGTAAAACAGAACGCTCCTGTAGGAGCGTTCTGTATAACTTTCACCTTGCTTTAAGCAGCCACCTGCCCTAAATACCAATACAATTTAGTGGTCGTTATAGAGAGGTTTTACTGTACAGTAAAACTTCTCCATACCGACCACTTAATTGTATTAATTGCCCTAAATACCAATTAATTAATACAATTTAGTGGTCGTTATAGAGAGGTTTTACTGTACAGTAAACCCGGCAGGTGGCTGTTAAACCTGGCAGGGACGCCTGTTTCGCCTTTTGTAAACAGAGTAGACCCAGATCAGACCGCTCATGCAGGACCCGTCTGATCCCGGTATGAAGTGTTTGCTTATGAAATAGAACAGCTATTACATGTATTATATAGTGTATGCCATGTTCAGAAAATCCTGTGTTCATAATTATATAATTGTAACAACGTTAAATTTCGCACCGACATTACATGTCGCACTTGGCGTTATGTGTCGCAAGGCTGACGCTTTAAATGTCGGAACGAACGCCAAATGTCGCAAAATATCCTGCCTTTATATGTCGCATCTGTAACGCCAAATGTCACAACAAATTGTACTGCCTGTATCTATCGCAGCATCAACGCTAAATGTCCTTTAAAAGCACTCTTTTGCAGCATCACTTTCTAGTTTAAGCTCCTGACGTATCCCGAACAGTGATCCAGGGTTTATCGGGATGAACCAGGTACGACCATAAAGTCCCATTCTTAATGTGTCGGTTTGAGATGCCGGTGTATCCCGGCGTACAACCGTAAAGCCCTGTTCCCACTGTCACGGTTCTGGTCCCGGTACCCCACGGTACCTCCCGGCGAAGAAATACCCGGCATTCCGGGATGATACTGGAAATATTTTAAAAATAAATGTACATTCCCATATTCCCGACGTTGCCTCGGTGTACCCCCGATTTAGAAGCAGGATCTTCAAGTTTGACCCCGGACTATCCCGGTTAGTCTCCGGTTTGGCACGGTGTATTTACGGTGTAGGGCCGGCGTGTTTCCCGGTTGAACACGATACAACCCGATGTGATCCCCGGTCGTCACCGGCAGTGCCGCCGTGGCCGCCGGTATCATCCCGTCATATCCCGGTTGTGCGCCGGTGACGGGCGGGCGTTACTCGGGTATAAACGGGGGTTGACCGGCAGACAAACCGGCTTATACCTTGCCAGTCCCTAACTCAACCGGTACAAAACGGGTCTATACCGTCGTATACCGGAGCTATACCGGCCAA
Source organism: Azorinus chamasolen (assembly GCA_963576725.1). Classification (NCBI taxonomy): domain Eukaryota; kingdom Metazoa; phylum Mollusca; class Bivalvia; order Cardiida; family Solecurtidae; genus Azorinus; species Azorinus chamasolen. The sequence goes on from OY755241.1 coordinate 2,896,408, forward strand.
ATGCCGGGTTTCACCACAGGTCTATCGTGGATGAGGTACTCGCCAACACCCGGATTACTAGGGACTATCACGGTAGAGCCAGGGTAGAGACCCGGACCTGCACCGGAATATTCCGACGCTGTCCCGGATTAAGCCGGTTTTGGATATCTTTCCCTGTGACTCTCGGTTGTATTAAACATTTTAAAACATCCGGGCCTGTCTGCCGGATCAAGCCGGATCAACAGGGTTCATCCAGGATCTTCTTGGATGTTAATGGTGCCGCCAGGGATGTACTCCCGGTTTGACACAGTTTCCCCAGGACCACACATCCGGGACGTACCGGGGGGGGGGGGGGGGGGGGGGGGGGGCAATCCGGGACAGTGGGAACAGGGCTTGTTTATCATAACCCATGTACACCTCCTGCAGGAGTCGTCTGGTCAGGGTCTAAAGTAACAAAACCAACTCGATATCTAGAGTAAAAACTCGATATTGCGAACACTCTTCTAGGTGCTTTCTGCATGACTTTCACCATGCATGAAGCAGTCAAATAGACAGAAATTCCTTGCTAAAAGTTCGTAGTATCGAGTTTTTACTGTGTTTTATTTCATCAGCAAACAGAGCAGACCCTAGCGACCGACTGATTTTGGCCTGCTTTGCTTGTACAGGCGTGAAAAGGCATGTCCCGAGACCGTAAACAGAGCCCAGGCGCGGATTGAGATGGGGCGGAGCCAGCGTACGCCCCCTAAACTTGCCCGAACAAACGTAGCTTAGTACTAACAGTTTAGATCTAGATCTACTGAAATCAATAAAACAATTATTTAATCTGAGGTTTTTTTTATTTTCCCTCACCCAATTAAGCTCTTTTTCAACATGTATTACAAACACACTATTTAGTTATGTCATCAAACATAAAAATCTACGCCCCCTCCAACCCCCCCCCCCCCCCATTCTACCACCCACCCCCAATATCTGAAATCCTGGATCCGCACCTGCAGCCCTAGGGTAAACTCGTATTTCATATGCTAAGGGTCGTATGTAGAAGTATGTGAAGCGAGTCGGTTTTGATTAAGTTTTATCAATTTTAATAAGTTTAGACTGTTCGATACAGAACGAATTACATCATTGCAATATCAAGTACATGTAGAATGAAATTTTCAAAAGTTCTTTTTTTTGTGTTTATCACTTCAAAATTCAACTTTTCATGGCTTTATGACATCTGCAGTTTTCACAACTTTAACTGCCAAAAGTAAAATTATTTTCATATATAAAGATCCTGTGGTATGTGAGATTTCAAATGACACACTGTCAATCCAGACACTTTTGTTCAAATTGGTGTCTTGTTGCAACAGAAGTCCGACATAAGGTCGTCTGATTCTGAAACCACCTGCCATTCCTGTACTATTTACGAAGTCCGATATATGGTCGCCGGATTCTGATTTAAATGCCCTTTTGTCTGACCTTCTTTTTCTTGTTTTGTCCACTAAAATACATACAAAATTATCAATGAGGATAGGCCATTTTCGTTCTATTAGGTACTTTGTCTTCAGCGTTCCCGCAATCCCTGCCATTTCTGTCTTCTTCATCTTTGTGTTTCGGCAAATCTACGTTTTAGACTGCGCCCAGTAACGGTATGACTGAAATACGAAATGGAAACAAAGTACGAAATGGAACGAAATGGAATCTAAACATACGAAATGGAAACACAGATTTTTAACTAGATGTTTTTTGGGGAAAGTGAATTGATGTACATATACCTAATATAAATACAGACTCTTGTACAAAATTTCAGCGAGCAAATGTGAAAAATAAAGATTTTACAACGATTTATATATTCACGCATTAACAGCCTGAACTGAAATGGAATCTGAACATACGAAATGGAAACACAGATTTTTAACTAGATGTTTTATGGAGAAAATGAATTAATGTACGTATACCTAATATAAATACAGACTCTTGTACAAAATTTCAAAAAGAAAATATGAAAAATAAGGATTTTACAACGATTTATATATTCCACGCATTAACAGCCTGTCCTGAAATGGAATATGAACATACGAAATGGAACCACATCTTCAAAGAGATGCATTTAATCAACAATGCCCATATATATATATATATATATATATATATATATATATATATATATATATATATATATATATATATATATATATATATGCATGCTAAACAGTATTATTAACATATGCATTAAATTTGGGATAAATTGATCATAAAATAAACATTTTATAGCGATTTACATATCCCCATATGTGGATCAGGCTAAGGGAACCTCATGAAATGGAATCCGAACATACGAAATGGAAACACAGTTTTTTTACTAGACATTTTTTGCAAAAATGAAATCATGTATGTGTACCTAATATAAATACAGACTTGTGTACAAAAATTCAGCCAGAAATTGTCAAAAATAAAGATTTTACAACGATTAATATAGTTCATGCATGAACAGCCAGAATTGAAAATGAACCTGAACATACGAAATGGAACCATATTTTCAAAGAGGGGCGATATATCAACACTATTCATTCACAAATGCATGCTTAACTTTATTTTAGACATTTGCATTACGTTTGGGATAGTTTGAATGAAAAATAAATTGTTTTTATAGCGATTTACATACTCCCATATTGGGATCAGGCTAAAGGAATCTCATGAAATGGAATCCAAGCATACGGAATGGAAACACAGTCGTTCAATTAAGTAAACGTGTATCTGCAAAACTGGATTCATGTAAGTATACCTAATATAAATAATTCTTGTATAAAAATGAGATCGGAAATAGGAGAATTAAAAATTTGACAGCGATTTTATATATACCACGAATTAAGAGCCAGGCCTAACATGGAATCTGAACATACGAAATGGAACCATATTTTCAAATAGAGGTATTATATCGACAATCTTCATTTATGTATGGATGCTAAACGTGTTTTAGACATATTTATCAAATGTGGCATATATTGCTTAATAAATAATGATTTTGTAGCGATTTACATATCTCCATAGTGCATCAGGCTAAAGGATCCTCCTGAAATGGAATATGAACATACGAAAGAAAATGGAACTATAGTTTTAAAAGCAAATGTATTTTTGGAAAATAATAATTTACTATACCTACATCTAACACTTGTATATAGACTTGTGTACAAATCTATATTCGGAAAGGGTGAATAATAAAGGTTTTGCAACAAATGGTTTATCCCCTAGGCTAAGGGTCAATCGTGAAATGAAATTCCGAATGACACTAATCAGCTCCCGTATATAACAGCAGGTGTTTGACGGTGGGGGGCAGTTAAAGGATTATTAGCATGGCGGTGTATGTTTATTGTGAACAATTACACCTGGACAGACCCCATGTATCTTTGTTATATGCTATTTCATAATAAATATTAATTGGAATGGGTCTAATAAATGTATATGTCTATATCTAGATCCAGTATGCAAACACTGAATTGTTTTTGAACTTCCCATGTTAAAAAAATGCAATTCTCTTATTTCATCAATTACAATTCGGCATGCTAAGAATATCACTTAGAGAAGTTTGTCACATAATTAATACTGTCACATTAGAATCGTTTATTTTAATCATGTTTGGCACAACTGATAGAGTGACATTAATCACCAACAGCTTTGATTGGGATATAGGTGTGAAGAAATTTAACGTTGCGCGTGGCTCAGTCCTAATCAGTTAAAAGTGATAGTTGTCAAATCTGTGTTTCCATTCGTATGTTTAGATTATATTTCAGGAGGATCCTTTAGCCTGATGCCCATATAGGGATATGTAAATCGCTATAAAATCATTATTTTTTAATTTATATATCCCAAAAGTTATGCAGGTGACCAAAATAATGTTAAGCATGCATATATAAATTAATATTGTTGATTAAAATACCTCTCTTTGAAGATATGGTTCCATTTCGTATGTTCAGATTCCATTTCAGTTCAGGCTGTTATAATGCGTGGAATATATAAATCGCTGTAAAATCTCTATTTTTCACAAATTCTTGCTGAAATTTTGTACAAGAGTCTGTATTTATATTAGGTATACGTACATCAATTCACTTTTACCCAAAACATCTAGTTAAAAATCTGTGTTTCCATTTCGTATGTTTAGATTATATTTCAGGAGGGTCCTTTAGCCTGATGCCCATATAGGGATATGTAAATCGCTATAAAATCATTATTTTTTAATTTATATATCCCAAAAGTTATGCAGGTGACCAAAATAATGTTAAGCATGCATATATAAATAAATATTGTTGATTAAATGCCTCTCTTTGAAGATATGGTTCCATTTCGTATGTTCAGATTCCATTTCAATTCAGGTTGTTAATGCGTGGAATATATAAATCGCTGTAAAATCTCTATTTTTCACATTTTCTTTCTGAAATTTTGTACAAGAGTCTGTATTTATATTAGGTATACGTACATCAATTCACTTTCCCCAAAAAACATCTAGTTAAAAATCTGTGTTTCCATTTCGTATGTTTAGATTCCATTTCGTACTTTGATTCCATTTCGTATTTTAGTCATACCCCCCAGTAATGACCTCCCTTGTATAGCTCTCCTCTAGTGGGCGTAGATTGTTTACAAATGGCGGGACTGGTTGTCAACTAAATTAACTTCACAGGTAAAACTCATTAGATTGTTTTAATAGAAATGTTTCTAGCTCCGAGTAATTATCTACATCATTATTAAAATGAGAGAGTGGTAATGAACTATATGATAACTACCGTTAACACTCATTAGATGTCTACTGTGAAATGCGATTCTGCTTGATTGAGTGCATTGAATGTTAAATCTTAACCCTTCTCTTGCTGAATTTTAAAACATATTTCTCCTTCTTTACCCATGGCCTGTTGTATAATTACATATATCTTCACTGTGTACAAGTGTATCGCTGTGCAATCACTGCCGTGGAGTGCACTGGTTGCACAATCAACTTGTAAATAGTGCAGACCCTGATGAGACAGCTCCTGCAGGAGCTGTCTCATCTGGGTCTTCACTATTTACAGGTATGTATATTGACGTGAATAGCAAGCGAAGGGTTAACGGACGTCATGAATATTCATGTGAAAAATAATAACAGTTGATATATTGGTGCATGTGCACAGGAAACTGTAGATTCATATCTATATTATTGCATAAGTAAAGAGAGCAAACCATGACCAGACGGTTCATACAGGAGCTGTCTATCTGGGTCTACTCTGGGTCTGCAAAGGTGTAGAAAGGAGTAAAGGTTAATTACTGTAGATGAATTTGGCCATGTAGAGCCAGGTCTATATTACTCCATAAGCAAACAGAGAAGATTTCAGGTTTGGTCTGTTTGTAAACACAGGGGTAAGACACGTTTGAGTCTGTATATGTACATGTATATAGAAAGAAGAGATCCGACTTCAAAAGAACCAAATTACCCACATATCTACTTTAAACCCATTGCACTGCAAGAAATGCACCGATTTCGATCAGATAAAAAGCTATTCTGTAAGCAAAGAGATGATTTTATTCGAATGTACAAAGATTTTCCCAGTCAAATTAGGGATAAACTTAACATGGCACGTTTTAATATCAGAAACATGTAAAACATGGCCAAAATTCGTTAGTCTGACACGACCTCATCCCTGAATGTGAACCGCTGACAGCCTTGAAACAATTACTTATACAGTAAACCTCTATAACGGCCGCTAAATTACATCAAATATTTTGTGTTAAAGGCAGGTGGCAGCTTAAAGCAAGGGGAAGTAAAACAGAACGCTCCTATAGGAGCGTTCTGTTTTACTTTCCCCTTGCTTTAAGCAGCCATCTGCCCTAAATACCAACTAATTAAAGCAATTTAGTGGCCGTTATAGAGAGATTTTACTGTACGTCAAACACAATAAAATTTGGCATTCATATCAGCAATATATTCAATGAAAAGAACTTTCTTACAGCGATCTTACACGAAAACGTGGTTTTACCGTCCTGTACACAGGCTGTAGTATCAGAACTATAATTATACATGTAATTCTATAACGAGGGCTTGGTGCAAAACTATTCTAACTCCTTCACTTTGTGAAACAGGAAACAGAGCAGACCCTCCTACAGAAGCTGTCTGATTTGAGTCTACTCTGTTTGCAACTTTAGGCGAGAACACTGTTATGTTTGTTTTTGTTTGTAAACAAATCCAACACAAAGTTAAAAAATCCTCAGTTTGTTATTTCCTTCATATCAGTGCCTTTTCACACCTTTGCAAACAAAGTAGACCCAGATTAAATGACTTCTGTAGGAGCCATCTGATCAAGGTCTGCTCTGTTTGCTTATGATATAATATAGATCTGATTATAGTTTCTACTTGAGCCAGAATATCCTGTGTTCATTATGCTTTTATAAAAAAATAGATAATTAATATTCACGTCATCATTATTTGTTACATGAATATGAAACTGGGAAAGGGTTAACCCTTCGCTTGCTATTCACGTCAATATACCTACCTGTAAATAGTGAAGACCCAGATGAGACAGCTCCTGCAGGAGCTGTCTCATCTGGGTCTGCACTATTTACAAGTTGATTGTACAACCAGTGCACTCCACAGCAGTGATTGCACAGCGAAATACTTGTACACAGTGAAGATATATGTAATTATACAACAAGGCATGGGTAAAGAAGGAGACATGTATTTTAAAATTCAGCAAGCGAAGGGTTAAATATAAATGTAAGACTCCGTCCACTTTGACTATTGGTTATACAATACACTCAAGATGTTAACTATTTACTCCATGAATATTCATGTAAGAAATAATGGCATCATGAATATTAATTTGATTTATTATTATAATAGCACATGGACACGGGAATATTTGGCCATGCCAGAAACTGGAATCATATTTATACTATTCCATAAGCAAACAGAGCAGACCCTTATCAGATGGCTCCTATAAGAGTTGTCTGATCTGGGTCTACTTTGTTTGCAAAGATGTAGAAAGGTGTATTTTTGAAGTAAAGGGTTAAACATTTCCCTGATCAATATTAATGTATGAAATGATGACATCATGAATATTTATTAGCTGAATTGTTTTAATGTAACATTTTCAAGGGAATGTTTGGCTTCAGCAAAATTGTAGAATCAGATCTATATCATGTTATAAGCAAACAGAGCAGACCAGTTAAGACAGCTCCTTCAGGAGTCATCTGATCTGGGTCTACTAGCTGATTTGCAATGGTGTGATGTCATTTATAAGCAAACACAGCATACCATGGTCAGATGGCTCCTACAGAAGTCATCTGATGCGGGTAATGTTGTATTATGTTACACTATTGTCCTGTACAGGGCACAAGTAATGCTGTATTATGTTACACTATTGTCCTGTACAGGGCACAAGTAATGCTGTATCATGTTACAGTATTGTCCTGTACAGGGCATAAGTATAATGCTGTATTATGTTACACTATTGTCCTGTACAGGGCACAAGTAATGTTGTATTATGTTACACTATTGTCCTGAACAGGGCACTGTCACAAATAATGCTGTATTATGTTACACTATTGTCCTGTACAGGATACAAGCAATGTTGTATCATGTTACACTATTGTCCTGTACAGGGCACAAGTAATGTTGTATTATGTTACACTATTGTCCTGTACAGGGCACAAGTAATGCTGTATTATGTTACACTATTTTCCTGTACAGGACACAAGCAATGCTGTATCATGTTACACTATTGTCCTGTACAGGGCACAAGTAATGCTGTATTATGTTACACTATTTTCCTGTACAGGACACAAGCAATGCTGTATCACGTTACACTATTGTCCTGTACAGGGCACAAGTAATGCTGTATCATGTTACACTATTGTCCTGTACAGGGCATAAGTATAATGCTGTATTATGTTACACTATTTTCCTGTACAGGGCACAAGTAATGTTGTATTATGTTACATCAAGTAATGTTGTATCATGTTACACTATTGTCCTGTACAGGGCACAAGTAATGCTGTATTATGTTACACTATTTTCCTGTACAGGACACAAGCAATGCTGTATCATGTTACACTATTGTCCTGTACAGGGCACAAGTAATGCTGTATCATGTTACACTATTGTCCTGTACAGGGCATAAGTATAATGCTGTATTATGTTACACTATTTTCCTGTACAGGGCACAAGTAATGTTGTATTATGTTACATCAAGTAATGCTGTATCATGTTACACTATTGTCCTGTACAGGGCATAAGTATAATGCTGTATTATGTTACACTATTTTCCTGTACAGGACACAAGCAATGCTGTATCATGTTACACTATTGTCCTGTACAGGGCACAAGTAATGCTGTATTATGTTACACTATTGTCCTGTACAGGACACAAGCAATGCTGTATCATGTTACACTATTGTCCTGTACAGGGCACAAGTAATGCTGTATCATGTTACACTATTGTCCTGTACAGGGCATAAGTATAATGCTGTATTATGTTACACTATTTTCCTGTACAGGGCACAAGTAATGTTGTATTATGTTACATCAAGTAATGTTGTATCATGTTACACTATTGTCCTGTACAGGGCACAAGTAATGTTGTATTATGTTACACTATTGTCCTGTACAGGGCACAAGTAATATTGTATCATGTTACACTATGTCCTGTACAGGGCACAAGTAATGTTGTATTATGTTACACTATGTCCTGTACAAGGCACAAGTAATGTTGTATCATGTTACACTATGTCCTGTACAGGGCACAAGTAATGCTGTATTATGTTACACTATGTCCTGTACAGGGCACAGGTAATGTTGTATTATGTTACACTATTGTCCTGTACAGGGCACAGGTAATGTTGTATTATGTTACACTATTGTCCTGTACAGTGCACAAGTAATGCTGTATTATGTTACACTATTGTCCTGTACAGGGTACAACTGACAAGTAATACTGTCAAAGCAAAACATAATCTCTTGGAAATTTTACATTGTAAAATTTAAGTTAATAAATATTCATGATGTCATCATTTTTACATGAATGTTGCACAATTAAAGGACACAGGTAATGTTGTATCATGCCCCAAAGAGAGCACATTAATTGGAAGTCTATGGAGATTACGGGTCCACATGCATAATTAAACCATGCAGCAGTTTCTTGTATTGATTGGGACAAGTAAGGCATTTAGTGTTCAGTGTTTGTTTTCTATCTACATCTGAGTTTTGTGCTTAGTATTTGTATCCTAATAGGGATAGAGACAAACAATGTAGCTCCAGATCAGAAACAGATCAGAGGGAGCCATCTGGTCAGGCTTTGCAGTGCTTGTTTCATAAATTAATTTAGCAAACACATTTTTACAGAACACCCCCACCCCTACCTCCAACACCCCTGATGAAAATTAGATTGCATGTTCCGGTGAAAAAAGTCCTGGAATTTCCATGGAATTCCATGGAATTTAAGAGGCTGGATGAATTTGGACTAAGTTTCCAGCCTAGAAAATTCTACTCTACTGATTCAAAATGTATATGTTTGGACATGTTTACTTAGAGACATTAATTATTTTGTTAAACTCTTCACATACTTATTCTCTATCACCTGAAGTCCAGTAAATTTAAACATTTTCAAGAATAGCTCCTTTATTTCTCCACCAAACCCTATATTGTGACGACTTATAGATCACAGTATAGGGTTTGCGGAGAAAGGACAATTTTAGTATGTTGGTACACACCTTTATCTGTAGCTCTATTCACTAAACATGCTTGAAGTTCACATCTTGGCCCTGTACATGTGAGATATGAGTGTACATGTACTGGCATAATTGTTCCTGCAGGACCCGCTCATATCAGGATCTTCACAGTATGTCATTCCAAATCCTCTAGCAAATCTAATCCACTTTGAATATATATATTCATGATTTAAAGGATGAATTGTATACATTGGAATGCATAATTATTATGTCCTCTTGAAAAAGTTTGAAAAGTTGGGAAATAGTTAAATGTTTAACCCTTTCCTTCATTAACCCTTCCCTTGCTGAATTTTAAAATGCATTTCTCCTTCTTTACCCATGCCCTGTTGTATAATAACAAATATCTTCACTGTGTACAAGTATTTCACTGTGCAATCATTGCTGTGGAGTGCACTGGTTGCACAATCCTGCAGGAGCTGTCTCATCTGGGTCTTCTCTATTTACAGGTAGGTATATTGACGTGAATAGCAAGCGAAGGGTTAATATTCATGCAAGAAATATGTACATCATGAATATTAAATTGTTGATTTTTATAATGACAAAAGGAGCAACTATGAATTCTTGGCAATGGCAGAAACTGTAGATTTATATCACTGCATTTAAGCAAACAGATCTTACCCTGATCAGACGGCTCCCATTATTAAAGACTAAGGAACCATCTGATCTGGGTGTACTCTGGTTGAAAATGTGTTTCTATAAGGGAAATGATTAACCCTTTCAATGTCCTTTGCAAACAGTGCAGACTCATGTGAGAGGAGCCCTCTCATCCGGGTCTGCACTGTTTGTTATGTTACACTTTTTGAAAAACCCCTAAATATTCATCATAAGCTTAACCTGTTTGAATTTTGGAATAGTCCATTTGAAAATTCAGTGATGTAAGGGTTAAGATACACAATTCTTCATTTTTTTCTGAAAAAATATTGGTTTTGAGTGTCAATTAGTTTAGATCCGGATATAACCATTTTGCTCATGAATAATTAGTAGGTAGAAAATTGGAATTATCTTAACCATTCGCTTGCTATTCACGTCAATATACCTACCTGTAAATAGTGAAGACCCAGATGAGACAGCTCCTGCAGGAGCTGTCTCATCAGGGTCTGCACTATTTACAAGTTGATTGTGCAACCAGTGCACTCCACAGCAGTGATTGCATAGCGAAATACTTGTACACAGTGAAGATATATGTAATTATACAACAGGGCATGGCCAAAGAAGGAGAAATGTATTTTAAAATTCAGCAAGAGAAGGGTTAAACATATATAGAACTGGGAAACATTATCTCTGTCATATATAAGTACAGTACATGCCTGTAGCAATGTACGTGGACCAGGTAATGTGAACCTGACTGTACACCTGCAAAGCATCTTTTCCCCCTAATTAAATTGCTAGTTGTCTTCACGACCATGTATAATTGATAAGTTATTGTTTCCAATAACCCTGACTTTAATTGCCAGGACCCTATCTGTGATATTTTATGCATGCTTGTTATGGTGACCATACAGTTGTATGGGACTGCATTTGTGCATAATTTTGTATAAGGATATATCAGCTGTTGTACTATTCATGCAAGGATATGCTGTGGTCTAGCTGTAGGCAATTATTTCAGTGAAAAGCAATACAGATTTGTACGTATGCATGTAGTGATTTTACATACTGATTCGTTAGATTAACTTTTTACTTCGACAACAATCATGCAATAGATAATGATTTTATAATATTGGTTGACTGAATTTTTGTAACTTCGTTATGGCATTCACCAAGGCAATTTTTGGCCCTAGCAACACTTGTAGAGTCAGATCTGTATCAATTAATTCTAAGCAAATAATTATAAGCAAGCAGAGTAGGCCCTGATTGGACGGCTCTTACAGGAGCTGTTACATCTGGGTCTACTCTATTTGCAAATGCATAAAAATATATATCAGAGCGACAGATATAAAGGTATGTACCCAAATACTACAATCATCATTTCTCCACCAAACCCTATGAATGTGGAAGAGACAGTTCTAAAAAGTGGTTACAGTATATAGGTCTGGTGGAGAAATAAAGGAGTTATATATATTGTTGAAAATGTTTAAATTAATGAATCTTATCTGGACCTCTGGTAATTATATGGAGTAAAGGGTTAACTCTTGTCTTGCGACATCTTGTTGTCTGCAATCTTTATTATCTGTTATATACAGTAAAACCTCGCTAATGCGACCACTTAATAAACAGCCACTGGCGCCATTTAAAGCAGGTGGTTGCTTAATGCAGGACGAAAGTTATGCAGAAAGCTCCTATAGGAGCTTTCTGCATAACTTCCGTCCTGCATTAAGCTACCACCTGCCTCTGTCACCCAGAATTATGCCCCTTTTTGGTGGTCGCATTAGCGGGGTTTTACTGTATTTCATAATGTTTTATGTTAATTCTTCCATTTCTTTAACTTATATAGACATAATGAATATTCACTGAACATCATGAAAATTAATTTGAATAGTTTTTACTATGGCACATTGACACCGGAATCTTTGGCCATAATAATAGAATCATATCTATATTATTTCATAAGCAAACAGAGCAGACCCTGATCAAACAGCTCCTATAGGAGCCATCTGATCTGGGTCTACTCTGTTTGCAAAGGTATAGAAAGTCATATTTATGGACTATCTTTCCTTCATACAAATGCTTTTTAAATTTATACAAACAGAGTAGACCCAGATGAGATGGCTCACCTAGGAGACATGTCTGATCAGTGTAGATCTGCTCTGTTTGTTTATTACATACATGTAACCCTTTCCTTATAATATTCTATATATATTCCAAATTTCAATACCTACTGAATATTTATAGACAAAAATAATTATGATGAAATATGGAAGGTGGAACGTACATTGTCGCCATTTTAGAAATTAGAGAAACAGATCTGTCAAGTTCAATTCGCAAACAGAGCAGACCCTGATCGGATGGCTCCTCAAGGAGCTGTCTGGTCTAGGTCTAGCTACTCTGTTCCCAAAGGCGTATAGAAAGGTGTATTTATGTAGTAAAGAGTTAAAAGGAGTACAGGGCTAACTAGCTGATTTGATGTATATGGCAGAAACTGTAGAATCAGATTATTTTTAATTCATATGTGAATAGAGTAGTCCCTGATTAGATCGATGGTTAAAAATTCCTACAAGTTAAGGCATTTAAAAGGTGCATATATGTAGTACATGAATAGTAGTAAACATGTATGTATAAACCTATGTACATGTATGCATTTACATATGGTGGAAAAGTGCATTTACCGGTACATGTCTGAGGCATGGCTTTGTGATACAATTTTTCACGCAATTCATCACTATTCAGGTAGATCATCATGCAAGTTCTATATTCAATTATTGTTAGTTTAAAGGTCAAGGTAACTGCATGTGTCACAAATTGACACAAATTTATTTTTATATTTTCTTTTTGATAATAATCATCAGATATTGCCCATTAGTCTGGATCCTGATGAAACACTTGAGTGACTTTGCGTGTCACTTGATCCATAGAGGATCTGTTGCGAGTTGTCTTTTAACCATTCTCTTGCTGAATTTTAATAAAATACATTTCTCCTTCTTTATACCCATGTCCTGTTGTATGATTACATATATCTTTACTGTGTACATGTATTTTGCTGTGCAATCACTGCTGTGGAGTGCACTGGTTGCACAATCAACTTGTAAATAGTGCAGACCCTTATGAGACAGCTCCTGCAGGAGCTGTCTCATCTGGGTCTTCACTATTTACAGGTAGGTATATTGACGTGAATAGCTAGCGAAGGGTTAAGATATCACATGTTCCTAAACAAGCCTTAGAAACAACTTATAATTCATTTTTTAACCCTTTTTATAGCTATGTGATCATGATCTACCCTGTTTGCTTATAAACAGTTAATAAAGATTCATTTGCTAAGGATAATGTAATACTAGCACATAAAACAAGCATAAACTGCATGTATGACGTACCACAAACCATTCCCTTTTTCTAATTCCATATCTTAACTTACAAATAAGGTAAACACTAATCAAAACTACAGCTGTATGATCTGGGTCTACTCTTTTTGCTCAATTACAGTTTATAGAGATTCATTAAGTAATGTAATTAGCGTGCACCTTATAAAAGTAAACATGATTGTAGATCACAAGGAGGAGATTCATTTTGTTTATTTCAAAAAGGGTAGACCCAAATCAAATTTAAAGCTATATGATCTGACTCTACCCTGTTTGCTTAGTGACAGTTAATGCATGTTCATTAGCTTTAGGATAATGTAATACTAGCACATATTGTATATAAATTAAACATACATTGTGACCACAAATTAAACCGTTCTCTTTTTCTAATTCCGTATCTTTAAAATTAACTAACAATCAACTGGTGTGTAGACTCAAATCAGATTATAGGAAATAATTATGGATATTGTACAATATACAAATACAAATATTTTATTCATCATAAACCAATGTATTTGGCATTCAGCCATCAAAAACATCTAATTATATTATAATAATATTATATGATTGATAAAAAAGCATACTGAAACACTTTTTCTATATTTTTATAACCATGGGGCAGTTGTCCAAGTTGGCAATCGTCTGTAGGGCAATCATTCTATGGGGCAAGCATCCTATGGGGCAATCATCCGTACCCTGTTGAATATACATGTAAGATATGTTGACATCATGAATATTTATTAGCTGAACTTTTGTAATGGCATATACATATACATGTATGTGTAAACAGGCTTTGTTTCGGCATTAGTAGAAACTGTAGAATCAGATCTGTATTATTCTATAAGCAAAAAGAGTAGACCCTGATCAGATATGGCTCCTGCAAAAGCTCTGTAATTACCTGAAAATGTGTTAAATTGAAGGAAAGGTCTAACCCTTTACACTTTTACTCATAGATATACCTTTTAATGCTTTTGCAAACAGAGTAGACCCAGCTCAGACAACTTTTATAGGAGCTTTCTGATCATAATCTGCTCTGTTTGCTTTTGGAATTACATTGTATATACATGTAGACCATGAGATTCTTCAGTTTCTGCCATAGTCAGGATTAACCCTTCGCTTTCTGTTCCCGTCAATATACCTGTATACCTGTAAATAGTGAAGACCCAGATGAGACAGCTCCTGCAGGAGCTGTCTCATCTGGGTCTGCACTATTTACAAGTTGATTGTGCAACCAGTGCACTCCACAGCAGTGATTGCACAGCGATATACTTGTACACAGTGAAGATATATGTAATTATACAACAGGGCATGGGTAAAGAAGGAGAAATGTATTTTAGAATTCAGCAAGAGAAGGGTTAATTGTTTTGTTCATGTGCCATTATAACAATTAAGCTAATTAATGTTAATACATACATAATTTTAACAAGAATATTCATGAATATTTATGTAAGAAAGAAATTTAAGACATCGTGAAAATTACCTGAATTCTAATAATGGCGTATGAAAATGGGAATTTTTTACCGTAGCAAAAATTTACACAATCAGATCTATATTATTCCATAAGTAAACAGAGCAGACCTTGATCAGACAACCCCTATACTGGTCTGGGTGTACTCCTATTTGCAAAGGCATAAAATGAAGTACATATCGAGTAAATGGTTAGAATTTAGGTTAAAATACCAATTAACTAAGACTTTGTGCAGTAATCCCCCTCTAAACCTGAATTGTAGTAGAGGAGAATTTAGATACTTTCAGGCAGATGGTTGCTTAATGCAGGGTGAAAGTCATGCAAAAAGCTCCTTTAGGAGCTTTTTGCATGACTTTCACTCTACATTAAGCTGCCACCTGTCTCCAAGACCTGCATTAACCCTGCATTAAGCTGCCACCTGTCTCCAAGACAGATATTCATACTAGATTTAATGTCTGGTTTAGAGAGGTTTTACTGTATATTAATATCAGAATCCAAACTGTTTGACATTCTGTTTTTGTTTGTTAGCTCACCAGAGCACTTTTGTGCTCTGTGAGGGTGAGCTTTTGTGATCGCTTGATGTCCGTCGCACATCGGCGTTCAGTGTGCGGCATGCTTTGTCAGGCATCAACAATTTGAACTTTTAAAAATCTTCTCCTCTGAATCTACAGGGTTCTCAGCTTTCATCTTTGGTACGTAAGCATCATCTGTAGGTCCTCTACAAAAGTTATATAAACTATGCCCCTTGTGTCAAAATTGGCCCGCCCCAGGGGTGCCTTGCTTTCTATACAAAACAATTATAGTAAAACTTTGAAAATCTTCTCCTCTGAAACTGGAAGGTTATCAGCTTTCATGTTTAGCACATAGCATCATGTTTGGGTCCTCTACAAAAATTATATAAATTATGCCCCTGGGGTCAAAATTTGCCACACCCCAGGGTTGGTCAGTTTTGAATAGAAACATATAGTGAAAACTTTGAAAATCTTCTCCTGTAACTGGAAGGTTCTCAGCTTTTATATTTGGCACATAGCATCATGTTCAGGTGCTCTACAAAACGTGTATGAATTATGCCCCTGGGGTCAAAATTGGCCTCGCCCCAGAGGTGGCCAGTTTTCTATAGAAACATATCTAGTGAAAACTTTGAAAATCTTCTCCTCTGTAACTGGAAGGTTCTCAGCTTTCACATTTGGCACATGGCATCATGTTTAAGTCCTCTACAAAAGTTGTATAAATTATGTCCCTGGGGTCATAATTGGCCCTGCCCCAGGGCCGGCTAGTTTTCTATAGAAAGATATAGTGAAAACTTTGAAAATCTTCTCCTCTGCTTGTCTGGTGAGCGATGTCAGGGCCATTCTTGCCCTCTTGTTTTTGATAAGGTATGGAAGAAAACTGTACTGAGAGTTGAGGTTTGTTTTTTCTTTTATTGTTTTAGGTTGCCAGTGGTAGTTCAGGGTGTATGAGATGACGGTGATGGACAGAAAGGTTTTAACATTACAGTGGGCCTTTAACAAAGCAGTAGCTCTGTTGTTAATAACAGTCTGTCCAAACTGCCTGGCAGGAAACATAGGTAAAATCAGGATATAATTATAACCCTTTCCCTGTTCTGTATGTAGTCCAAATATCAGTACCAACTGAATATTCATGGACAAAATAGTTATAATGAAATATAGACAGTTGAATATTGTACCCATTTTAGAAACAAAAGAAACAGATCTATCAAATTACATAAGCAAACAGAGCAGATCCTGGTCAGATGGTTCCTCTAGGAGCCATTTGATTTGGGTCCTCTCTGTTTGCAAAATGCATGAAAATTAAGCATTTACATGTATATTTATATGAAGAAAAGGGTTAATAAACATTTATGACTGTGAGGATTTATAACTTGACGTGAATATTTATTAATTTTTATAATATTACATTTTCGGGTGATTTTTTGCCTTGATAAAAATGTATACATGTAATTAAAGGGAATGTCCCTACATCTGACGCGTTTCATAAACACTTAAAATATACAAAACTCATTTGTTTATATGCTGAAAAGTAGTATATCGCAAAAAGACCCATCCAATTACCGTTTATAATGACAAAACATCCATGTGTTTGATATCGCCGATCCCGGTTTTACTCCCCGATGTTTCAGTTTTATTCGGGTTGGGTTTTAGTTTCGTAACTGTTCGCCATATTCGCGATTCTCCGATCACTTCCGAGAAAGGTATTACGTAAACAATTTAGGGATCGGTTGATCATCGGCAAAACGCGGAAGAATTTAACGGAAAAGGCCGATAATATTGTGTTGTAGAACAAAAATTATCAGTATTGATGAAATCGGTTTATTTGTATCACAGGGGCATTTTTCGATATAAGTTCAAATTGGGAACCTTCATAATAATGATAGAGCATAACAAATACCAAGTTTTATGATATTATTGAAAATGTGCGATCATTGTAGGGACCTCCTCTTTAAATCTATATAAACTAAAGAAACGGGTCTATTAGATTCCATAAGAAAACAGAGCAGACCCTGATCAAATGGCTCCTGGGAGTCATGGATCTACTCTGTTTGCAAAGGCCTGCATGAATAAGCATTTATATCAGGGAAAGGGTTAACAATTTATCTCATCAATATTCATGTAAGAAAATTGAATACATGAATACTACTTCATTTAAGTTTTACAATGGGATACAATTAAGGTTTTCTTAAGCAAACAGAGCAGACCTTAATCAGAAGACTGCTAATGAGGAGTCAGGTGGGGGTCTATTCTATTTTGTAATGGTGTCAACATAATTCTCTATCAGGTAAAGGATTTAAAGAAATAAATAATGACGTCATGAATATAAAATAATTAAATTAATTTGTTATAATAGCACTTAGACACATGAATTTTTGGTCATGGCAGCAACTGTAAAAAAAGTAAAATACCTAGTTATAGTCTACTTTCAGTCCGAATGACCGCTCAGCCGACTGTACATTTACTCCCCTGGTCATTGAGTCATTGGCCTACAATATTGAGCACTGCTAACATATGGCGCAATCATGCAGCCGCAGTACCGGCGTGACCCTCACAGGTACCCATTTTAACCCCTGGGTGGAGAGGATGTGCGGGTGGGAGACACGGAAAAGTGTCTCTGAAATTTCTGGGAGGGACCGGGATTTGAACCCCGGACCTCCGGACTGATAGTCAAGCGCGTTACCACTAGACCACCGCCACCTGGAGAATAAGATCTATATTATTTTATAAGCAAACAGAGCAGATCCTATAGGAGCCATATTTATGGAGTATAGAGTTAACAGTGTAGATGATAATAGGAGATGCTGCATTTCATCTTCATAAAAATATTTGCTATTTTTTTTCATTGGAAAATCTTTATATTCATTTATAATTTGATGAAATATAGACATAAATACTTGAATTGCTCTGATCTAATATTTCGACCACTAAGGGCCTTTTTCAAAGATTAACATGTCAAAATACACGTCACATTTTCGTTACATGCATTCAGCCATAAAATATCTCTTTGATTGTATGGCTGAATGCATGTGACAAAAATGTATTTTGACATGATAATCTTTGAAAAAGGCCCTTAGTGGTCGAAATATTAGATCAGAACAATTCAAGTATTTATGTATAATATTATATTAATTCCCTATTTTGGAATATTTTCTTCATTGGGAAATATAGACAATTAACCTTATATAGAGACGCCTTTTCACACATCTGGTCAGTGTCAGCTTTTGAACCTTTTCCCTCATATAAATGACTTTTCATGCATATGCAAACAGAGAAGACCCTGATCAGATGGCTCCTGTAGGAGCCATCTGATCAGGGTCTGCTCTGTTTGCTTATGAAATTATAGTCAGACTTTCAATTTAATCTCTACTAATTCCTGTGTACATATACCATTATACAAAATAAATATTCATGACATTATTATTTTTTACATAAATATTGAACAGGGAAAAAGTGAATTGCTAAGAACTCAAAGTTTACATACAACCATGAATCCATTCTTAATTCACTTTTTGAATGTTGATTTTTCAAACTGAACTGGCCCATCAGTGTCTCGCTATAGAGTCGGTTCAGTATAAAAGACTTAAACCTTTCCATGTTTTATATTATGAAAATGAAAGGTGGAACATTATAGCCATTTGAGAAAATAAAGGAACAGATATTTCAAATTCCACAAGCAAACAGAGCGGGCTCTAATCAGACGGTTCCTAATCGAGCCGTGTGAATCTGGGTCTTAGACTCTGTTTTGCAAATGTGTGAAAACACGTTTATATGAAGGAAAGGGTTAACCCATTCCCTCATAGGCTATTTTTAGATCCAGCCTCTTTGAATAAATCTAAGTTAAAAAAAAAAGCATATAAATGTACTAGAGAAAAGGAAAATTTAAGAGTTGTGTAGTTTTGAAACTACTGTGATATATAGAGCATTTGCTCCTAAGGAGCAAATGCTCTATTTAACACAGTGGTTTCAAAATGTGACTTTTACAGAGGTGTCAAAAGGCATCAATATGAGGGAATGGGTTAATATCAATGACAGAGAATGCTTATCCTGATCAGAGGTCTCATTTTTGAGCCATTTGACCTGGGTCTACTTTGTTTGCAAATGCCAGTATCCTCATTTCCCACATTCAAAGTTTTTTTTTCTCTATTTTCCAGATTTTGTTACTGTTCCGCGTGGACAGGCAATTATCTATGGACAGGATGTATTTCTGCACTGTACCGCCGTCAACACTTCATCGGGCTCCGGGTATGGGCTGCAGACTCAGTGGTGGTTCAACAATGGTCCTCGAAGCCCACGCACTTCCATTTTCACTAACGGAACACTTCTAATTCCTAAAATAAAGTCAGAAGATATCGGAAACTACACATGCGTGATCTATGACCAGAACGAGGTGGCCACTTCCCCTCCTGCTGCTGTGTTTCATGCATGTGAGTACGCTAAGTTTGTCACAAATAAGTTTGACCCTTTACTCCTTAAATATGCCTTTCTGTGCCTTTGCAAACTGATCGGGGTCTACTCTGTCTGTTTATAAAATAATTAACCCTTCGCTTGCTGTTCACGTCAATATACCTACCTGTAAATAGTGAAGACCCAGATGAGACAGCTCCTGCAGGAGGGAAATACAGTAACACCTCCCTGTAACGGCCACCAAATTATATCAAGTATTTTGTGTTAAAGGCAGATGGCTGCTTAAAGCAAGGTGAAAGTAAAACAGAACGCTCCTATAGGAGCGTTCTGTTTTACTTTCACCTTGCTTTAAGCAGCCATCTGCCCTAAATATTAGCTAATTACATGTAACTAAATTCAATGGCCGTTATATATATGAGGTTTTACTGTAAGATGGTATTTGCAATTAAAATACAGATTCACACTTTGCACATAGAAGATTCGTATCACGCTGTAAGTTTATTTATATTTAAAAAAAAAATGAATAAGGTTTGGACACCAAAAACATACTAAGGGGACTCTCAGATTCATAGAGTTCCCATTTTCAAAATCCAAGCTTGGCAGGACCCCATTTTCAAAATTCAAGAGAAAAGCCCGATTTGTCTGTGTGTCACAGTCTCACAGAGCTTGTCTGCGCTTCTCCTCAAAAACATCCAGGCAGATTTCAATAAAAATTCACAGCGGTGATCACCATGAAGTGTAGTTGTGCATAATCCACAGGATGTTCTGGTTGGATTAGTTTTCACAGTTACATCCCCTTGAATGATGAAAAATTTGCACAAAACCCATTTTCTCATGAATAGCTGGGTAGATTTCAATAAAAGTTTGATGCTTTTTCACAGAGTTATGTCCCCATGAATGATAAAAAATGCATAAAATCCAATTTCTCATAAATGACAGGTCAGCTTGGGGAAAAAAATATCCCAGCTGTGATCGCCATGAGGTTTAGTTGTGCATATCCCCAAGATGATCTATTTTGATTATTTTTCACAGAGATATGTCACCTAGAATGATAAAAATATGTATAAAATCCATTTTCTCCTAAATGGCTGGTTAGGTTGGAAAAAATCACAGCTGTGAAATCACCATGAAGTGTAATTGTAATGGAGATATAAGGGAGTGTTTTTGTTTGGCTGGAGACAATTGTTTTTTATGTTTCTTTTCAAAAAGCAAGATGTAGTTTGTTACATGTATTACCTGTGAAAATAGTTTGGATCCAGATGGGAAACAGAGTAATTCAGCTTCCCATCAGGAAAATTGTATTTCTGAAGAAAATGGTAGAAAAATAAACTTTAGGAACTGAAGCATACAACAATTTTTGCAACGACAATTTGTGCAGATTACAATCACTTAGTGAGCAAAGAATTAACCCTTTACTCCATAAAAATATGCCATTACTCTATAAATACTCCTTTTTTTGCCTTTGCAAACAGAGTAAACCCAGATCAGCAGGTTCCTATAGGAGGGTCTAATCAGGGTCTGCTCTGTTTGCTTTTCTAATAGTTTTGAAGTAATATAGGTATGATTCAACAGTTTCTGCCATGACCAAATATTCTTATGTTCTGGTGCCATTATTTTAAACATTCCCTCATATTAACCCTTCGCTTGCTGAATTTTAAAATACATTTCTCCTTCTTTACCCATGCCCTGTTGTATAATTACATATATCTTCACTGTGTACAAGTATTTCGCTGTGCAATCACTGCTGTGGAGTGCACTGTTTGCACAATCAATTTGTAAATAGTGCAGACCCTGATGAGACAGCTCCTGCAGGAGCTGTCTCATCTGGGTTTTCACTATTTACAGGTAGGTATATTGACGCGAATAGCAAGCAAAGGGTTAACTTATTTTGATGCCCTGTAAGTCATTTTCTGAAACCATTGTAATAAAAAGAGCATTTGCTCAATAGCAGCAAAATTGTTCTATTTATCACAATGGTTTCAAAACTACACAATCCTAAGATTTTTCCTTTTCTCGAGTTGATGCTCCTTTTCGATAGATTTTAAAAATAGCCTATGATGTAATGGGTTAGAATTAATATTCATGATGTAGATATTTCTTGCATGACTATTCATGGAGTAAAGGGTTAAAGTAGCGACATTTCAAACAAGATTCTTTTTTTATATATTTTCAGTCATAAAAATGTTTGAGCTGAGCCCGGTTGATGTAGTTACTATTGAAGGAAGCATGATTTCATTTGACTGTATTACTGGAGAGAGTGCCCCACCACCGGTCATATTCTGGGAAAGAAATGGTGAACCATTCTACGGAGGGGAGCAGTATAATGCAACGTATGGCGGCTATTCGTCAGACTCCCTGATAAAGTAAGTTGAAATTTCATGAAATTAACCATTTACTCCATGAATATTCATGTGAGAAAAAATGACGCCATGAATATTACCTAACAGAAATTTTCATAATGACATAATTATGAATATAAGATTTATAGATAATTGAAATTGTAGAATCATATCTATATTATATCATAAACAAACAGAGCAGACCCAGATCAGACAGCTCCTACAGGAGCTGTCTGATCTGGATCTGCTCTGTTTGCAAAGGTGTAGAAAGGCGTATTAATGGAGTAAAGGGTTAATAGTTTTAGCCTTTCAATGTTCATTATTCATCTTAGAAATAATTACATCATGAATATTTATAATGGTACCTGAACACAGGACTTTGTTTTACCTTGGTGGTAACTGTAAAATTATAAAAAAAAAAATTCCATCAGCAAATAGAGCAGAACCTGATCAGATGGCTGACCTACAGGAGCAATCTGATTTGTGTCTGCTCTGTTTGCAAAGGTGTGAAAAGGCATTCATATGAAGGAAAGGGTTTCTTGATTTAACCCTTAACCTCATTAGCGTCTTTTTCACACATTTTCAAACAGAGTAGACCCCGATTAAACACTTTCTAAAATGGCTGCAATGTCACACCTGCCATATTTCATTATAACTATTTTGTCCATGAATATTCAGTAGGGATTGAAATTTTGAATAAACATAGAACAGGGAAAGGGTTAATCAATATCTGATCTGGATTAAAATGTGAATGTAAAATGAATTTGCCAGTAACGAGCTAAGGTCAGTATAAGAATAGAACATTAATTTGTAAGAATGTTCAGCTTTTTTAGTTTGACTGTCATTAACTCTTGGCATGCTTGCGGCAGATTCTCATGCAAACTGACCTATGCAAACATAACGTGGGGACTGATTCGAGATCCAAACTGTTTGTCACTCAGGTTCAACTTTTGTAAACAAGAAGTCCAGAAGATAATAGTTTTGAAAATGTTGCAGACGACAGTTAAGCAGCAGCTGACAGTTAACAGACGACAGAATTACTTAACATGCAAAGAGTTAATCTGTCTACTATCACTTTCAGGCAGTTTTCCATGCGCTTAATTATCAGAGCAAGACCCTCATTGGACGGTAGTTACAGGTGTGTTGCACGGAACCCTGTACTGGGGATAGATGTCCGCAGCATAGCCGTGATCCTGAGGACAGCAGGTAACGGACGATGCTCTACTCTAAACTTTCAAACTGCATATTTCATACATATGTTGGAATAATATGGATAATATATCACCTATTTATGCATAGATATATACATATAAACAAAAAATGTATGTAATATCACAGTACGGTGTACACAAGATCAGGGTAAGGCATAGACAGTACAGTGTGAACAAGATCATAGTACAAGATAGACTTTAGAGTGTCTGCATACACAGTGTAGATAAGATAAATGTACAGTGTAGACAAGATCAGAGTACAGTGTATACAAGATAAGAGTACAATGTAGACAAGATAGGAGAACAGTGTAGACAGTACAGTGTAGACAGTACAGTGTATACAAGATAAGAGTACAATGTAGACAAGATAGGAGAACAGTGTAGACAGTACAGTGTAGACAGTACAGTGTACACAAGATAAGAGTACAGTGTAGACAAGATAAGAGTTCAATGTAGACAAGATAAGGGTACAGCGTAGACAAGATAGGAGTACAGTGTAGACAAGATAAGAGTACAGTGTAGACAAGATAAGAGTACAGTCTAAACAAGATAGGAGTACAGGGTAAACAAGATGAGAGTACAGCGTAGACAGTAGAGTGTATACAAGATAAGAGTACAATGTATACAAGATAGGAGTACACTGTTGACAGTAAAATGTATACAAGATGAGAGTACAGCGTAGACAGTACAGTGTAGACAAGATAAGATAACATTGTATACCGGTACAAGATAGGAGTACAGTGTAGACAAGATAAGATAACATTGTATACCGGTACAAGATAGGAGTACAGTGTAGACAAGATGAGAGTACAGTGTAGACAGTACCGTGTAGACAAGATAAGAGTACAGAGTAGACAGTATAGTGTAGACAAGATAAGAGTACAGTGTATACAGTACAGAGTAGACAGTACAGTGTAGCGAGGTGGGAGTACAGAGTAGAAAAGATAAGAGTACAGTGTATACAGTACAGAGTAGACAATAGAATGTAGCGAGGTGGGAGTACAGTGTTGACAAGGTAAGAGTACAGTGTAGACTAGATGGGAGGTTCAGACTTCCATTGACATGATTTGAAAGTACAACAAATAAATTGATTGCTTGCCCCAGACAATTATATTTTGACACGGGGCAGGTAAAAAAACAAAACTATGTGCAAACTAAAATCAGTGTTCAGGAGATAAAGAAGTTTTGTAAGAATTGTTATTTATTTTTACGACAGAGCTAGACACCCCACCATATCTCATTGATTCGCTTGTTGTTGAGAATGTGGTAACACCGTTTAACCAGTCCATGATGCTAGACTGTCCAATTAACGGGAAGCCTCAAGTCACCATAGACTGGTACAAGAATGGAGTGCTGATTGCTGGGAACCAGGGGTTCCTTGTTCTACAGAATGGTTCCCTACATAATCCCACAGCCAGGATAGCAGATGGTGGGGTTTACTACTGTGATGGGAGGAATACTCTTGGAGTGGCTATCAGCCCGAACATCACAGTTGTCATAGCAAGTAGGTGAAAACGTTACATTTATTATACAAAAGACCCTTTCTTGACCCTTTATTCCATGAAAATTCATGTAAAAAATAATGACGCCATGAATATTAATTCAATTAATTGTTATAATAGCACATTTTTTACCTTGACAGAAACTAGAAACTGTAGAATCATATCTATACTATATCAAAAGCAAACAGAGTACACCCTTATAAGGCGGCTCTTACAGGAGCCATCTTATTTGGGTCTACTCTGTTTGCAAAGGCATAGAAAGGCATATTTATGGAGTAAAGGTTTAACCTTTCCTTCATATTACGCCTTTTAACATCTCTGCAAACATGTTACACCCAGATCAGAGGGCTCCTATAGGAGCCGTCTGATCAGGGTCTACTCTGTTTGCTGATGGAATTATATAGATGTGATTTCATAGTTTCTGCCAAGTTGAAACATTTCTGTGTTAATTTGCCTTTGTAATAAAATCAGCTTATAAATATTCATGATATCATTAATCTTTACACAAATGTTGAACACAGAAAGGGTTAAGCAACATACATTTGAACTCTTACAGGATTTGATGGTAAACTACCGCTTTTGAAACAGACTCCCACAAGAGCTTCCATCTACCAACATTTCCCAAGTATAACCTTAACAAGATAAAAGATTTGCTAATTGGTCCCACCTCAGGCAAATCAATTGGAGAATTGCACTGACCTAGATAATTTGTCAACGTGCGAAGACATTCTTCATGAATGTAATGCTTCTGCTCTGTTTGCTAGTGGAATTATATATAAATCTGATTATCCCTTTCCCTCATATAAATGTGTTTTCACACATTTGCAAACAGAATAGACCCAGATCAGATGGCTCCTATAGGAGCCATCTAATCAGGGTTTGCTCTGTTTGCTAATGGAATTTGAAAGATCTGTTTCTTTACTTTCTAAAATGGCTACAATGTTCCACTGTCCATACTTTATTGTAACTATTTTGTCCATGAATATTCAGTAGGTATTGAAATTTGGAATAAATATAAAACAGGGAAATGGATATATATAGCTTCTACCATGGCCTAATCACCCTGTGTTTATATTATACATGTAAAAGTTCTGCTTATGAATACATATTCAGTGCAACGGATAAATAGGGAATATTACCCAAAGTGACAATATGAAGGGTTGTATCACATGAGTGGTTGTTTGCCCATAGTATACCATCAATAAACAACCACAATTGTGATACAACCTTTCATATTGTCACTTTGGGTAATATTCTATTTATTATATACCTGATTTAATAAAAGAACACAAACAAACATCACTTGCTAACTCCCATTATTCAGAAATAGAAAACATAGTCCACTCATGAATGGCACATTGATTTGCAATATGGAATATTTATCTGGGAGGTTGTATTTCATGATTGAATACAATCGTATTTTACTGCAGAAACTGACAGGTATATAATAAAGTTTTGTACTCAAATTATAAAATCGTCCTTTCTCCATCAAACCCTATGTTGTGACTACTCTTTAGAATCGTCGTCACAACATGGGGATTGATGGATAAATAAAGAGGTTATTCTTGAAAATGTTCTCAATTACGCATCTTAACTGGACCTCTGATATTTATGATGACATCATATTTTACATGAATATTAAACAGGTAACTTTGTGTGTTAACGGTGTTGAAAATTTTTTCATCAGTCTCATGTCTTTTTTGTTCGTTTTTTCCGTGTCTAGAAATGGAGATAGACTTTAAAGAGTCTCCTGAGGACCTTTTCACTATTGCTGGACTTCCCGCTGTCTTGAAGTGTAGCCCACCAATCAGTGTACCAGAGGCTAACGTCACATGGTACAAAGACAGCAGTATGCTGGTTCTCCGCACAGGTAACACACTACACAAGCTATGGTGTACCATTTGGGTCAAAAGAATACCATGAACACTACTAGTAATGAATATGCTTGCAATTATTAACTCTTTCCTCCATAAATATGCCTTTCTAAGCCTCTGTAATAGTCACTTCTGGAAAACATTCTGATAAATAGAGCAATTCTAACATTTGCCTTTTCTCTAGTAAATGTAGTAATGAAACCATAGTGATAAATAGAGCATTTGCTCCTATGGAGCAAATGCTCTATTTACCACAATGGTTTCAAAAAGTGACTTTTACAGAGGCGTAGAAAGCCGTATTTATGGAGGAAAGGGTTAAAACTGCCTTTGCAAACAGAGTAGACCCTGATCGAATAATTGTTGCCTGCCTTAGAAGTGACGGTGAACATACACACTACTGACATAATTTTAAGCAGATAAGCATTCCATATGATACAGGAAATTGAATAAAACACATTTGGCCAATCACTTTACATCTTCCTCATTAAAACTTAACTTTTGGAATTTCGTTATCACTGTTGCCGAAAGCTCACAGATATTGCTCCAAAGTTTGAAATAACAATAACATTTGTGCAAAATTATGTTTGTAAACAAAGTCATAAATATCAGCATCCCATGCAAAGTTCTATTTTTGCTGAGAATATATCTGTAAATCTGATACGTCAGAGTATAATTTTATTCCTGCAAGTATAAAGATATACCAGCTGGTACAAATTTATATCTAGAAGAACAAAATTTTGCGCCGTGATAAGCAGTTCGCAGAGCTCAACCTGGAATTGACATCTGCAAATATTGCTACATTCTTCAAAGTTAATCCATGAGGCCTTTTGATGTCTCTGTAAAAGTCACCTTTTGAAAACATTGTGAGAAATAGAATGTCAAACATTTTGGATCCAAATGAGACAGTTAAGAACTCATTATTTGTTAAAGATCTTTATAATTCCATAAGCAAACAGAGCAGATCCTAATCAGACGGCTCCTATAGGAGCCGTCTGATGTGGGTATACTCTAGTTTGCAAAGCCATAGAGGGCGTTTTTATGTAGTTAATATACTCATGTAGATTGAACTGGAAGTTTGTAAGTAAAAACTTGTTTTCAGGGTCCCAGTCTGTGCGTGTGGTTAGGACGAATGATGGACACTGGAACCTGCATTTCACTGAGATTCAGAAACAAGACGAGGGCGAATACTTCTGCGTGGGAGTGAATAATTATGCCATACCTCAGTCACGTACCTCAGGAGTAGCCAGAGTGAGAGTTGGTGGTATGTACAGGAAAATGTTTTTGACTCATATCTCATTCATTTATTGAACATATGATTCTTAAACAGCAGGTGGTTGCTTAATGCAGGGCAAAAGTAATGCAGAAAGCTCCTATGGGAGCTTTCTGCATTACCTTTGACCTGCATGAAGCAACCACCTGCCTTATAGACCCATAATTAGACCTCTTTTTGATGACCGCTTAACCCTTAACCTCATGAATATTCATGTAAGAAATAATGAGATCATGAATATTTATTAGTTAAATTTTTATAATGGTACATCAATGACGGAAATTGTAGAATCAAATCTATGTTATTCCATAAGTAAACAGAACAGACCCTGTAGGAACTGTTTGATCAGGGTCTGCTCTGTTTGCTTACGAACTTATAATATATCTTAGCCATCTGACTGTACATATTTTACCAATACCAAACAATACTGTGTTCATAATTCATTATAAACATTTTGCTAATGAATATTTATGAAGTAACTATTTCTTACATGAATATTCAACAGGGAGGGCATTGAACAATATAATCTTAAACTGGTCTCCACAGTTTCAGTGGTCCTACTAAACTCAATAAATACCCCTTTAGTGCAATCAAGAGTAGACCCAGATCAGATGGTTCCTGTAGGAGATGTCTGATCAGGGTCTGCTCTGTTTGCTTAAGATATAATATAGATACAGTTTCTGCCATGACAAAACAATCTTTTATCCATGTTAACATAACATAATTTTGTCCTACATGTGCTATTACATGTATAACAGTTAGTCTAATTGATATTGATGATGTTATTATTTATGACATGAATATTCATGGAGTAAAGGCTTAACCCTTTCCCTCATATAAATGTCTTTAAATCCATTTGAAAACAGAACAGGCCCAGATCAGATGGTTCCTGTAAGATCCGTCTGATCAGGGTCTGCTCTATTTATGGATTTATAAATGGGTTAACCCTTCCCTCATATAAATGTTTTTTCAAGCGTTTGCAAACAGAGTAGACCCAGATCAGATGGCTCCTATAGAAGCCATCTGATCAGGGTCTGCTCTTTTTGCTAATGTAATTTGATAGATATGTGTCTTTACTTTATAAAATGGCTACAGTGTTCCACCTTCCGTATTTCATTATTACTATTTTGTCCATGAATATTCAGTAGGTATTTAGATTTGTAATAAACATAGAACAGGGAAAGGGTTAAGAAGTGTCAAACTGTTAGGACCAGATCAAACAGCACATTAGAGTTGATCTGTGTCTACAGTGCTTGCAATGCACACTAATGGTTTTGTGAATCCTACTACACTTTACTTTACTAATGAGTGGTCACAGTACAGGGTTAGGTGGAGAAATGACGATTTTTAGTATTTGTGTACGCACCTTTATCTGTAGCTCTGCTTTTTTATAACCTACAACACAGGTGCCCCAATATTTGTGCAGCCTCCAACTGGTCTTACTATAGAGAAAGGCAAACTGGTCAAGTTGACATGTTATGTGCAGGGTGACCCATTTCCTGAGGTCACGTGGCTGTTTGAGGACACCATCTTGGAGGTCTCCCTGTCTGTCTCATACAGGTACATACTCAGACTAGAGCTGAGGATAAGGAGTGTACAGTTGAACTTCTATATCTCAAACTTCAAGGGACCATACAAATTACTTCGAATTAACAGATGTTCGAGTCATCCGATTTCTTAGCAATTTCTGAAGTTCTACACCTAATACAGGTCCAAAGTTCAAGGCCTAATGCAGGTCCAATGTAATGCTGAAAACTGCTGTCATGTGTTTCTAGCGTAGTGATGCCTTTTAGAACATTTTTGGAATGACCAAATTTTTAATTTGAGTTATCCTAGTTTGAGATATCGAAATTCAAATTTATTTAGAAAATCTCATTGAAATAATTTTTATATATCTCTGCAAAACTCTTACTTTCTATGCCTTTGCAAACAGAGTAGACCCTGATCAGAGGAAGAGCCCTCTAACCAATGTCCACATAGTATACAGTGTACACATTTTATATTGTTTTTTAACTAAAATAATCTTCTTGATAAGCCATTTTGACACTTTTCAAGTGAAACAAATGCTTCTATGAAGTAAAGGGTTAATTTAAGTATGATTATTGGTTTTAGACAGGTGGGTGTGTATCTCTTAATGCTGTAAATATTCATATAAAAGCAATGTATATTTGAATATTAATTAAAGAGTTAATGCAGGATGAAAGTTATATAGAAAGTTCAAATGTAGGTTTAAACTTTTCTTCATGTAAATGGTTTTTCATGCATTAGCAAACAGAGTAGACCCAGATCAGATGGCTCCTGCAGGAGCCATCTGATCAGGGTCTGCTCTGTTTGCTTTTGATGTAATAAAAAGTTAATTCTACAGTTTTTGTCAAAGAAAAAACATTCCTTGAAAAGTTTATATTAAGCTAAAATTAAGCATTATTTCTTACATAAATATTTAATCCTTTCCCTGATATAAACGTGTTTTCACGCATTTGCAAACAGAGTAGACCCAGATCAGACAGCTCTTAGAGGAGCCTTCTGATCAGGGTCTGCTCTGTTTGCTAATGGAATTTGATAGATCTGTTTTCTTTACTTTCTAAGATGTCTACAATGTTCGATCTTCCATATTTCTTTATAACTATTTTGTTAATGAATATTCAGTAGGTATTGAAATTTGACCTGAATACAGAACAGGGAAAGGGTTAACAGAGAAAGGTTTAGCTAGAGTATTAAAGTTAATACAGCCTAAGCCAAATGTTATTTTTGCTTCAGACAAGGGAAGCAAGAGTTATGGATTGGAGATATTCATAAGGGATTTGAAGGGACATACACATGCCGGGCAGTCAACAGATATGGCGCCATAGAAACCAGGGTGTATTTGAAAGTCCTCGGTAAGATCTTGAGAGGCATGTGTGACTACCCTCTGCAAACAGAGTTAGAGCTGCCTGATCATATTAATATATAATCTGATGATATAGATCTGATTCTGAATTTTCTGCCGTGCTCAAAATTAATGTGCTCAATGCCATTATAAAATTCAGGTTATTAACCCTTGGCTTGCCATTCACGTCACCTGTAAATAGTGAAGACCCAGATGAGACAGCTCCTGCAGGAGCTGTCTCATCAGGGTCTGCACTATTTACAAGTTGATTGTTCAAACAATGCACTCCACAGCAGTAATTGCACAACGCTATACTTGTACACAGTGAAGATATATGTAATTATACATCAGGGCATGAGTAAAGAAGGAGAAATGTGTTTTAAAATTCAGCAAGCGAAGGGTTAATATTTAAAACTTAAATAATTTTGACATTAATATATTCATTAGTCCTTTTACACTATTGCTAAAAACCAAAACCAATCCAAAAAGTTTACATTAATATATTCATTAGGTAAATGACTAAGTTTGAGTTCAGGTCAACAGAATGTTTTGTAATATATTTTTCATTGGATGGGCATGTTTTAGGTTGATGGTCGAGCTTATTATGTTTCAGTTCCCCCAGTGATATTAGAGCCAGTGGGTCATCGGACAGTGAGTGTTGGTGACACCATCATCGTCCCTTGTCAGCTGTATAGTGACCCAAGCCCAACTGTCACCTGGTTCAAAGGTAATAATAGAATAACCACCTAGTGAATAAACTGTAAGACTTAGGTCCTGTTTTACTAAAGATCACATGACTAAAATTATCGTAAGTGTTAATTTTAAATCAGCCGCTACTACCCGGATATCTGTTTTACAGTAAGACCTCTCTATAACGGCCACTAAATTGTGTTAATTAGTTGGTATTTAGGGCAGGTTGCTGCTTAAAGCAAGGTGAAGGTAAAACAGAACGCTCCTATAGGAGTGTTCTGTTTTACTTTCACCTTGCCTTAAGCAGCCACCTGCCTTCAACAAAAAATATTTGATGTAATTAAGTGGCCGTTATAGAGAGGTTTTACTGTACAGCATTCTAGGGTACTGTGATAAAGGCTCACTTTATATGACAGTTGCGGTTGTCATATTTTAGCATATGCTCTGTTTCTACGAAGGAAAGGGTTAAAACACTATTTTTCTGTGAAAGCTGTCAATTATTGTTTCCACTTAAGAAATAGATAGATGTCGATCTAAAACATATTAGAAATTGTTGACAAGGTGAGCACATTAATAAGCCTAAACTTAACCCTTTACTCCATAAATATGCCTTTCTACGCCTTTGCAAGCAGAGTAGACCCAGATCAGACAGCTCCTATTGGAGCCATCTGATCACGGTCTGCTCTTTTTAGCTCGCCTATTCGAAGAATAGGGGGCTTATGGAATCACCCCGGCGTCGGCTTTTGCTTTTGGTTAAAGTTTTGGGGTAAGTGTTGAAATGCACTAATACTACATGAAATAAAGCTGATACTTGAATTGGAGGTTCCCGGTGTGTTGAACATTGATGTAGTGTAGTTAAAATTTAAAATAAAACTGAATTTTAGTCAAAATTTCACCTGTTTTGGACTTAGCTTTTTAGGCTGAAATCTCAAGGTTAAAGTTTTGGGGTAAGTGTTGAAATGCACTAATACTACATGAAATATTTGCCCTAGAAAGCTGATACTTGAAATGGAGGTTCCAGGTGTGTTGAACATTAATGTAGTGTAGTTGAAATTTAAATTAACTGAATTTTAGTCAAAATCTCACCTGTTTTGGACTTAGCTTTTTGGGCTGAAATCTCAAGGTTAAAGTTTTGAGGTAAGTGTTGAAATGCACTAATACTATATGTAATATTTGCCATTGGAAGCTGATACTTGAAATGGAGGTTCCCTGTGTGTTGAACATTGATGTAGTGTAGTTAAAATTTAAAATAAAACAGAATTTTAGTCAAAATTTCACCTGTTTTAGACTTAGTTTTTTGGGCTGAAATAGGAAAGTTAAAGTTTTGAGGTAAGTGTTGAAATGCACTAATACTACGTGAAATATTTGCCCTAGAAAGCTGATATTTGGAATGGAGGTTCCTTGTGTGTTGAACATTGATCTAGTGTACATGTAGTTAAAATTTAAAATAAAATTAAATTTTAGTCCAAATTTTACCTGTTTTGGACTTTTGGGGTAAGTGTTAAGATGCACTAATACAACATGAAATACATGTACTTGCCATAGGTAGCTGGTATTTGGAATAGAGTTTGCCAGTAGGTTTAACATTGATGTAGTTCAGTTAAAATAGAAAAATATTTTGGACTTCATCTTTGTAGACAAGGTCTACAATAGGTGAGCTTTGCTGTCCTGCGACAGTCTAGTTGCTTATGGCATAACATAGGTATGATTCTGCAGTTTCTTCTATGGCCAAATATTTGTGTGCTATTATAAAAAAAATGATATAAATAATAATCTTAATTTCATTATTTCTCTCGTGAATATGAATATTCATGGAGGAAAGGGTTAAAACGGAGTCCTGATTCTATATTTTTCTTAGTAATGTATTCACTTATTATATGTAAGAATATAAGAAAAGTTCTTTTGTATTCACAATGGACATTCATAAGGTAGAGTAATCAAAGTGTAATTTACCCTTTAACTCCTTAACCCATTCCATCATATTGACACCTTTTGACCCATTACCTCATATTGACACATTTTGACACCTCTGTTAAAGTCACTTTCTGAAACCATTGTCATAAATAGAGCATTTGCTCCATAGGAGCAAATGCTCTATTTATCACAATGGTTTCAAAACTATACAATTCTAAAGTTTTCCATTTCTCCAGTAAATGCTCCTTATGGGTAGATTTATTCAGAGGTAGGATCTAGAAACAATAGCTTATGAGGTATTGGGTTAAATACGCCTTTCTACACCTTTTCCAATAGAGTAGACCCAGATCAGAATCTGCTTGGTTTGCTTATGAAATGATATAGATATTATTGTAACAGAACATTTCCTTGTTCATAATGACTCATTAAAAAAAATATTTAAATATTACTCTTGATGTAATTATTTCTAAAATAAATATTCACAGAATAAAGCTGAAGAAAATTATACATGAGGTTATACCCCCACAACGAAGTGTGATTGTGTGTGGGGGGAGGTTATACTGAAATCATTCCATCCGTCTGGCCATCCCTCTGTTCATCTGTCTGTAGATGGAAGTTTGTCCAAAGCTTTACTTTGCCATCCTTTAACAGAACATTTTTAAATTATGCAGTATTGTTGATCACCATCTGAAGTTGTGTACCTGCATTTGCAGTTTTGATTCGTCATTTCGTTATTTAATTATCTCCCTTTTCAAAATTTTAATATATGATATTTAGTCCTGAGCTTTACTCCGTCATGCCTCAACACTCAACAGAACTTAAGATTTTACAGTATTTTTTAACACCATCTGAATTTGTGTTTACAGTTTTGACTTGTCACTTCCATATTGAATTATCTCCCTTTTTGTAATTTTTAATAAATGAACTATATTGTTTTCACCTTTATTCTGCCATGCCTCAACAGATTTTTTTTTAAATTGTGTAGTATTGTTGAGCACCATCTGAAATTTTGCACTTGCAATTGCGGTTTTGTTTTGATTCTTCATTCATAAATTATCTCCCTGTTCTTAATTTTAATAAATGAAATTTTGTCGGGAGCTTTTCTCTGTCATACCTCAACAGAACTTTTTTTTTAAAATTTACAGTATTCTTGAACACCAGCTGAAGTTGTGCACCTGTGATATAGGTTTTGATGTGTTGCTTCGTGAATGAATGAATTATCTCCTTTTTTGTAAATATGTCCATTGTATGCATAAACAATAGTATGTGTGCAGGAATTGGATTAAAGTAGGGACAGAGACCCAATAAATGTCAAGTGTAACTCATCTGGTACCTAAAGTAGTGTATCTGTGCAGACATAGACAGACAGAGACCCAGGTATGTGATGTAAATATGTGGCAGTCCATTCTCATATTAGGTCAACATCAGATTTATTTCTATAACCCCATCTCTGTGTCATATGCGCTAGTGTGTGTGTGTGTGGGGATTATTAATCACCTTTAGTGATAGTTCTAGTTTTAACAGACATCAATGTTTGACACAGTACAATGTTTAGACTTTTATGTTTCACAGACTCCGCTGCTATAGTGATGGGTGAAAGGTTTACCCAGTTACAGGACGGGTTGTATATAACGTCAGTTCGGGAGGAGGATGCGGGGACATATCTGTGCCATGCCACAAACATGGCGGGGTCGGTAGAAAGTGAGGGCACGCTGGACATTCAGGGTAAGAATGTATGCTACAATGCAGGTGGCTTAGCTTACCTGCCTTATGGAAAAATGACAGGTTTGCAAAGAGTGAAGCCTCAGGCCAGCTGTTGAGTCTACATTTGCTTCATATACATGTACGCCTTTTATATATACATGTATATGCCTTTTTAGCTCACCAGAGCACAAAGTGCTCAGGGTGAGCTTTTGTGATTGCCTAATATCCATCTTCCTTTGGCGTGTGTCATCCCGTGTCAACAAGTTGAACTTTAAAAATCTTCTCCTCTGAAACTGGAAGGTTCCCAGCTTTTATTTATGGCACAAAGTATCATGTTCAGGCCCTCTACAAAAGTTATATAAATTATGCCCCTGTGGTCAAAATTGGTCCCGTCCCAGGGGTGGCCAGTTTTCAATAAAAACATATATTGAAAACTTTGAAAATCTTCTCCTCTGAAACTGGAAGGTTCTCAGCTTTCATATTTGGCACATAGCATTATGTTCAGGTCCTCTACAATAGTTATAAAAATTATGCCCCTGGGATCAAAATTGGCCCCGCCCCAGGGGTGATCAGTTTTCTATAGAAACAATCCTCCGATTGTCTGGTGAACTATATCAGGGCTATCATGGCCCCTCTTGTTATGATGTTTCAAGCAGAGGAGACCCAGATCAGACAGCTCTTGTAGTAGCTGTCTGTCTAGGGTCTGCTTTTTTTGCTTATGGAATTATATAAATCTGACTCATGGCCAATGCATAACTGTAAATAATTGTAATAATCTAATTGATAATAATGGTACAATTATATCTTACATAAATATATTCATGGAGTAAATGGCTAACATTGTGAATGTGACAGTGTATACCCTTAACAGATATACAGTCAACCAGTAATAAGAGACCAATCATTTATTGAACATAGAAGTCTTAACTCATTACCTCACAGGCTATTTTCAAATACAGCCTCTGAATAAATCTACCAAAAAGGAGCATTAACTAGAGAAAGGGATTTTTTTTAAATTTGTGGTTTGAAACAATTGTGATAAATAGAGCATTTGCTCCTATAGGAGCAAATGCTCTATTTATCACAATGGTTTCACAAAGTGGCTTTTACAGAGTCGTCAAAAGTCATCAGTATGAGGGAATGGGTGAAAAAGCAGATGGTTGCTTAATGCAGCATGTAAGTAATGCATAAAGCTCCTGTAGGAGTTATCTTTATTACTTCTGACCTGCATTAACCTGCTGCCTGCCTTACAGACCCATAATTAGACCTCTTTTTAATGGCCTCTAAAGATAGGTGTTTACATACAATATTACTGTGAAACCTTTCTTAACCCTTTCCTTCATATAAACGTGTTTTCGCAGATTAGACAACTTCTGTAGTAGCCGTCTGATCAGGGTCTGCTCTGTTCGCCAATGGAATATGAAAGATGTTTCTTTACCTTCTGAAATGGCTATAATGCTCCACCTTCAATATTTCATTTAACTATTTTATCAATGAATATTCAGTAGGTATTGAAATTTGAAATAAATATAGAACAGGGAAAGGGTTAAACAACCAGTGAATAAGTAAACATTTCCCCGTTAAATATTCATATAAATTATAATGACATAATAAATATTTATTAACTGATTTTTATGCTGCCCCCAGGGGACATATTGTTATTGCTCTGTCTGTTTCTCTGTCTGTTGGTTGGTTATTTCTTTCACCGTTCTTTGCTAAAAACTGTCAGAGTGTTCAAACAGTTTTGGTCATGATGAGATCGTTCTCAAGCTTTTGATTGGTCAGATTTGAGTTGTCTAGCTTTTGATTGGTCAGATTTGAGCCAAAGGCTCAAATCTGACCAATCAAAAACTTGAGAACGAACTCAGACTCAACTAAAAGTTTTATAAGCATGGACCCTGATTGCAAAGATCATCCAGTTTTAGTCCTTATTGAAATAATTAACCCATACCCGCATAGATTATTTTTAGATCCAACCTCTTTGAATATATCTAGTAATCTACCGAAAAGGTGCATTTACTAGAAAAAAATAGAATTTTAAAATTGTGTATTTATTAAACCATTTTGATAAATAGAGCATTTGCTCCATAGGGGCTAATGCCCTATTTATCATAATGGCTTCAAAAAGGGACTTCTGCTGAGGCTACAAAAGGAGTCAATATGAGGGAATGGAAGCGATAACAAATAGACTTTTGATAGTGTTGAGAGTTCACTTTTTGTCTCATTTCTGTCACAGTTCTCCCCCATTTTGTGATACGACCAGAGAGTCAGGTGGTAACCATTGGCAAGAATGTGACCTTGACCTGTGTTGCCTCTGGTTACCCAGCAGTGGAGATAACCTGGTTGTTCAATGTAAGTACTGACTTTCTTTCAGCCAGTGTGTGTTGCTTACTCCTTCATGAATATTCATGTTCTCTATTATTTCATAAGCAAATAGATTAAACCCTGCTAAGACAGCTCCTACAGGGGCCACTTGTTCTATATTCTGAGTGGGAGATCCTTCGAAAGCAAAAGTAGCATATGCCAAAAGAGAAAATGGCAGACTTGGTTTTATTGAGTCTGTTCATGAGTAATAATTGAAAGTGCATTATTACTCACGCCTCCTAGCACCGGCTTAAGCAGAATTCAATTTTCAAACCTTATACCATCAAAACTAATGGTCCCGAAGAATCAGAAAATATGACTGCTCCTATGGGTCTACTTTGTTTGCAAATGCATGAAAATGGGTTAACTGCATAATGAAAAAAAAACTGTTTTGTTTCTGTAACAGGGCACATCTCTCTTCCCCAAGGACTCATTATTGTCACTTGACAGACAGAAGTTGTTCCTACTTAATGTCACATGGCTGCATGTGGGAGAATATGCATGCCAAGCTGAGAACAAAGAGGGTGTGGCAATCTCCTCTGCTGACATAAAGCTGCAAGGTATATCTTGGTTTCAGTACATATGTTGTTACAGTAAAACCCCTCTAAACTGGACGTTAAATGTAGTAAAAATATCGATCATTGGTTTTGGAGACAGGTGGCAGCTTAATGCAGGGTGAAAGTCATGCAGAAAGCTCCTGTAGGAGCTTTCTGCATGACTTTCACCCTGCATTAAGCTGCCACCTGCCTTAAAGTATCATATTTATTTCAGTACATGTGTGCTTATTTAAGTCTTTACAAGCAGGTGGCAAATTCGTAATTACTGTTGTAAACATTTTTGATCTAAACGAGACACCTAGTAACTCCGGATTCAGACATGGACTTCCTAAAAATGAATAAAATAAAAGAAAATTTAACTTGGAAAGTTGCATCAGTGTTATCGCATGTTTTGCAGTGACATAGGAAAAAGACACATTTTCCCCTCATTTGCAAACAGAGAAGATCCAGATCAGACAGCTTCTATGGGAGCTGTCTGATCAGGGTCTTCTCTGTTTGTTCGTGAAATGATATACATGTAGATCTGATTCTAAAGTTTCTGCCATGGTAAAGAGTATCCCTTGCTTGTATGCTATTCTTACATATCACTTAATTCTATCAATATTCATGCATATGACACAGACTTTTTTTGACTATTTTTGACTATTGCAGAAACTAGCAGATACAGTAAAACCTCTCTATAACGGCCATTAATTACATCAAGTATTTAGTGAAAGCAAGGTGAAAGTAAGATATTTCATTTTCTGACTGCATTGTCTGGCAGATATTGTTAACGTCAGCAAATTTCTGCTCTAGTACTGCTGATCAAAAGTACAGTAAAACCTCTCTATAACGACCACTAAATTACATCAAGTATTTTTAGCTCACCTGGCACAAAGTGCCAAGGTGAGCTTTTGGGATGATCCTATGTCCGGCGTCCGGCGTCGTGCGTATGTGCGTATGTGCGTCGTGCGTCGTGCGTACGTGCGGGCGTCAACAATTTACTTAAACATCTTCTTCTCTTGAACTACAAAGCCTAGAGCTTTGATATTTGGTATGTAGTATGATGTAATGGTCCTCTACAAAGATTGTTCAAATTATGTCCCCCGGGCCAAAAATGGCCCCGCCCCAGGGCTTATCAGTTTTTCAGAGGAAAATCTTTAAAAATCTTCTTCTCTGAAACTGTAAGGTATAGACCTTTGATATTTGGTATGTAGCATCATCTAATGGTCCTCTACTAAGATTGTTCAAATTATGTCCCCTGGGCCAAAAATGGCCCCGCCCCGGGGCTTATCAGTTTTTCATAGGAAAATCTTTAAAAATCTTCTTCTCTGAAACTGTCATGCATAGACCTTTGGTATTTGGTATGTAGCATCATCTAATGGTCCTCTACTAAGATTGTTCAAATTATGACCCCCAGGACAAAAATGGCCCCGCCCCAGGGCTTATCAGTTTTTCATAGGAAAATCTTTAAAAATCATCTTCTCTGAAACTGTAAGGCATAGACCTTTGATATTTGGTATGTAGCATGATCTAATGGTCACCCTACCAAGATTGTTCAAATTATGTCCCCTGGGTTGAAAACGGCCCCGCCCAGGGGCATATCAGTTTTTCATAGGAAAGTTTTGAAAAATCTTCTCTTAAACATCTTTAAAAGTCTTCTCTGAACTTGTAAGGCATAGACCTTAGATATTTGGTATGTTGCATTATCAAATAGTCCTCTACCAAGATTTTCAAATTATGAACCCCGGATCAAAATTGGCCCCGCCCTGGGGCTTAACAGTTTTTCATAGGAAAATCTTTAAAATATCTTCTCCACCAAATCTGTAAGTTCTAGACTCTTTATATTTAGTATGTAGCATCATCTAATGGTTTTCTACCAATATTTTTCAAATTATGCAATCTGTCATTGAAATCATTA
This sequence comes from Azorinus chamasolen, assembly GCA_963576725.1. Taxonomy (NCBI): domain Eukaryota; kingdom Metazoa; phylum Mollusca; class Bivalvia; order Cardiida; family Solecurtidae; genus Azorinus; species Azorinus chamasolen. The sequence goes on from OY755241.1 coordinate 2,936,638, forward strand.
ATCTGTTACGAACAGGTGAGCGATTAAGGGCCATCATGGCCCTCTTGTTTGTTAAAGGCATGTGGCTGCTTAAAGCAAGGTGAAAGTAAAACAGAACGATCCTATAGTCTGAGCGTTCTGTTTTACTTTTACCTTGCTTTAAGCAGCCACCTGCCCTAAATACCATATAATTGACACAAATTAGTGGTCGTTATAGAGAGGTTTTCCGTAAGCAAACAGAGCTGATACAGATCAGATGGCCCCTACAGGAGCTGTCTTACCTGAGTCTACTCTGTTTGTAAAGGCACTAAAAGATGTCTATGGAGTAAAGGATTATGAGACAAATAAACATCATAGTTTGTGCTGTAATTTTGCAGTTCCACCAAAGGCTCAAAGAATTGAAGGGGTTCCTCTGCTCTATCAGGGGGAGAACTTACTCTTGACATGTCAGTTGACTGGTATTCCTAGCCCTATAGTAGAATGGCAGTTTAACAGACGACCAGTCCAGGAAAGCCTTGATGGGCGCATAACTCTTCCCGAGCCTACAACCCTCAGTGTCAAGTTTATAACAATGAATGATGCAGGTAAGAAATGAAATCAAAGATTTATGATTACTTCTTTCGATTTACCTGATGAATACTCATGTAAAAGATTATGACATCATTTAGAAGCTGAATCTTTACATACAGATTGCTTAGAATTCTATAAGTTTCTGTCGCAGTTGTGTGCATTCTTCTTACCTGAAGAGTGCAAAGGTTCAGATAAGATGCGTAAATTAAAACATTAACAAGAATAACGTCTTTAACCCATTCCTCCATAGGCTATTTTTAGACGCAACCTCTTTGAATGAATCTACCCAAAAGGAGCATTTAATAGAGAAATGGAAAATTTTAAAATTGTGTAGCTTGAAACCATTGTGATACATAGAGCATTTGCTCCTATAGGAGCAAATGCTCTATATATCACAATGGTTTCAAGAAGTGCTTATAACAGAGGCGTAGAAAGGCATATTTATGGAGGAAAGGGTTAATTCCCCACCAAACCCTATAGGAGCTTTCTGCATTATTTTTGACCTGCATTAAGCTACCACCTGCCTTACAGACCTATAAATAGACCTCTTTTTGATTGCCGCTGAACCATTTACTCCATGAATATTTGTGTAAGAAATTATGACTTCGTAATTAATCATTATTAGATTAACTTTCATAATGGTTTATGAATACAGGACATTTTGGCTGAGACAGAAACTGTAGAATTAAAGCTATATTATACCATAAGCAAACAGAGCAGATCCTGATCAGACAGCACCTATAGGAGCCATAGCAACTCTGTTTGCTAAGGCGTAGAAAGGCATATTTATGGAGTGAAGGGTTAAGACTGGTTCTGCAGACATTATAATTTTTCTTATTTTCTCAACTGCGTAAGGGTTAGACAACAATCTCGACTCAGATTAGCATCTGTTTTGGAAAAACACCAAAGGTCCAGATAAGATGTGTAGTTAAAACATTTTCAAGAATAATGTTTTTATTTCTCCACAAAACCCTATGTTGTAACTCTCTTTAGAATTGTCTCTTCGACTCAATTCTAAAGAGTGGTCACAACATAGGGTTTGATAGAGAAATGAGGGTTTTAGTATTTGAGTATGCATGTTTATCTGTTGCTCTGTGAACCCACCAGTGTGTCACTTTATTGATATATATTTCAGGTGTGTACACATGCAAAGGAACCAATGCTGCAGGTACCAGTCAGAGGGACATTCAGGTCTACGTGCTTAGTATGTATAATCAGCAGTTTATATCCCTTTTAATGCCGACTTTTCAGAGAGGATTAGCCCATCATTAATTATAGAGTCTACTCAGTATGATAGACTTAAATTTGCTAGAGTGCAGACCCTGATAAAAGGTCTCCTCTAGGAGCTGTCTGATCTGGATCTTAACTGTTTGCAAATGACAGTGAATGCTAGTCCTGCATTCAAAGGATTAAGAAACTGCCCCCTGTGAATGTTTGCCTCTGCATCCATGCGTTTGTACTTCAATTTTTCCCTAAGTGTATACATGTATGTGTATTGACAGGTTGTCCATGGGTTTAAAGTTGTCTTGTTCATAAACCACTATGACAAATAATCATAAATAATAAGTATTCATGATGTTAGTATCTTTTACATGAATATTCATGAAGTAAAGTGTTAATTACAAGAGGCACTATTGTATATTACAGGTCGTCCTAGTCCACCAGTCCTGTACAAAGTGGAGACAGTTTCAGCCAACTCAGTGCAGCTGTCCTGGACTTCAGAGCAGGACCAATCGCAGACTCCTGTCAATAAGATAATCATCTACTTCAGAAAGAAGTAAGTCTCTACCTAATGCATTGTCAATATATGATAGAGGTCTGTCTCATGTATTGTCAGTCTCTCTGATAGAGGTCTGCCTCATTCATGCACTGTCAGTCACTGACAGAGGTCTGCCTCATGCATTGTCATTCATTGTCAGTCTCTAATAGAGGTCTGTCTCATGTATTGTCAGTCTCTAATAGAGGTCTGCCTCATGTGTTATCAATCTCTAATAGAGGTCTGTCTCATGTATTGTCAGTCTCTAATAGAGGTCTGCCTCATGTGTTATCAATCTCTAATAGAGGTCTGTCTCATGTATTGTCAGTCTCTAATAGAGGTCTGCCTCATGTGTTGTCAATCTCTAATAGAGGTCTGTCTCATGTATTGTCAGTCTCTAATAGAGGTCTGCCTCATGTGTTGTCAATCTCTAATAGAGGTCTGTCTCATGTATTGTCAGTCTCTAATAGAGGTCTGCCTCATGTGTTGTCAATCTCTAATAGAGGTCTGTCTCATGTATTGTCAGTCTCTAATAGAGGTCTGCCTCATGTATTGTCAATCTCTAATAGAGGTCTGTCTCATGTATTGTCAGTCTCTAATAGAGGTCTGTCTCATGTATTGTCAGTCTCTAATAGAGGTCTGTCTCATGTATTGTCAGTCTCTAATAGAGGTCTGACTCATGTGTTGTCAATCTCTAATAGAGGTCTGCCTCATGCATTGTCAATCTCTCTTATAGACATTTGTCTCATGCATTGTCAATCTCTGACAGAGGTCTGCTTCATGTATTGTCATTTACTGATAGAGGTCTGCCTTATGTATAGTCAAGCTCTGATAGAGGTTTGCCTCATGCATTGTCAGTGAATTTCTGACAAGATAGATTGAGTTAATCAACTAGAATAACAGACAAATCCTTTGTGAAAATTTAACTTGTTATGGGGCATCATTTCTGAAAGTGTCCTTCAACATTATCCTGCTGCTTTCAGTTGTTGTCTGTTAAGTCTTTCATCTACTTCATGTTAACTTATTCCCTGTTCTATGTTTATTCCAAATGTTCAATACCTACTAAATGTGCATGGAGAAAATAGATATAATGAAATATGGAGCCATCTGATCTGGGTCTTCTCTGTTTGCAAATGTGTGAAAACACGTTTATATGAAGGAAAATGTTCAGATTTGACCATTCAATACAACTGTCTTTGACACAGTTCTAATGCCTCACAACAATTGCCAGCATTGCAGATGTGAGAAAAATTTAACCCTTTCAACATTGAATTTTCAAATGGACTATTCCAAAATTCAAACAGGTCAAGCTTACCATGAATATTCAGAGAATTGAAGTGTAACATGAAAAACCGTGTGGACCCTGATGATCTGGATCTACCCTTTTTGTAAAGGACATTAGTGACTCATTTCTTGGGTGGAAAAGGTTAAAAAAATTAGGTTATACTTTTTTATATTTATATTTTCTACCTATTTCTGTCTGCTAGATGCAGGTGGTAGCTTAATACAGGACAAAAGTAATGCAGAAAGCTCCTAGAGGAGCTTTCTGCATTACTTTTGTCCTGCATTAAGCAACCACCTGCTTATAAAGACAGCCATGCTTATTCATTAAGTGGTCACATTAGAGGGGTTTTACTGTATAACTGGGAAGTAAGAGGTTTAGACACTTCCCTGCAGATCTCATCATCTGCTCTAAGTTTGGTGCAGAGTTTGCTCTCCCTTTTCAATATTCATGTAAGAATTTATACCATCATTGATATTTATTAGGTGAAGTTTAACCCTTTCCTTCATCTAAACTTGTTTTCATGCATTTGCTAACAGAGTAGACCCAGATCAGATGGCTCATGTAGGAGTTGTCTGATCAGGGTCTGCTCTGTTTGCTTTTGACATGATACAGATCTGTTTCTACAGCTTTTATTTAAGCAAATTGTTTCCTTGAAAATTTTACATTATAAAAGTTCAGCTTATAAACATTCATGATGTCATTATTTCTTACATGAATATTGAACAAGGAAAGGGTTGATAATATAAACATTTCAACGCATGTTTTTGTTTCGAAAAGATCTCTAGAACCAGATCTATATCATGTCAATTTCAAACTGAGCAGACCCAGATTAGGGGCCGTTTGATCTGGGTCTACTCTGTTTGCAAATGCATGAAAATATGTTTATATGAAGGAAAAGGTTATGATTTTTTCTGTGAAATCTTTAGCCTATCTAGAGCGCTGTCATCTTCCTGTTATTCAGACTAGAAGCAGCCTCCCAAATGACAAGGCTAGAAATAGACCCTACACTACATCAGTATGAGGTCGATGATTTAGACCCAGCCTCGGAGTACATATTCATGTTGGCAGCGGTGAATGATGCTGGTGTTAGTGATGTCAGTAACATTCTGGCGGCCAAGACCTATGATGCAGGTATAGTTCAACAACCAAAGCCTTTAGATTCTTCTGTGTAATATCATTTAGGGAATGTTGGTCATCATAACTTTGTTCCAGCAGGAGCTGTCTATTCTGTTGGTCTATGAAATGATATAGTTCTGATTCTAAAGTTTCTGACGCAGTAATGAATTCCCTTGTTATCAATGCTATAAAAATTGTGGCTAATTAATATGTATAATGTCATTTTTTTGTATTCATCAGGTAAAGGGTTAATCCCATTCCGTTTGAGCAGTTTACTAAAAAAATATGCCTTTCTATGCTTTTGCAAACAGAGTAGACCCAGATCAGATGGCTGCTGTAGGAGCCATCTGATCAGGGTCTGCTCTGTTTGCTTATGAAATAATATAGACATGATTCTACAGTTCTACTGTGACCGAAAATTCCAATGTGCCATGTGACATTATACAAATTTATCTAATTACTATTCATAATGTCATTTATATTTCTTAGATGATCATTCATTAAGTAAAGCAGTGAATACAAGTGTCAGTATACCATACCTTTCTGTTTCAGGGCCCTCTGAGCCCAGAAATCTTGAGGTGACAGAGGTTAAGGCCCGGAGTTTGACTATTCTGTGGGAAATTCCAGCTGTTACTAATGGACAGATGAGGAAATACAGACTGCAATACAGAGAGAAAGACAGTACCCAAGGTGTGTCACTGTGGAACACTTGTCTCCGACACCAAGCAAAACAGGAGGAGTTCTTTCCCTTCTTGCTATGAATGTTTTTGTCCTAAACTTTAATATTGGTTATCACATCTTCACTATGCATGCAAATCTTATAGAACTTCACCCACTTGTTTGCCATCACAAGGACTACAAATCAAACAGACGAAAGTATGCGTCCGCATATATACGGTACCATTCTTTATCTAACACATTTGATTTGTGCCTTTAATATTCAGCCTTAACCCGTTACTCCATAAATATGCCTTTCTATGCTTTTGCAAACACAGTAGTTTGCTTTTGCAAACACAGTAGATCCAGATTATGTCTGCTCTGTTTGCTTCTGGAATGATATCGATATGATTCTACAGTGGTTGCCATGGTAAAAATTTCCTGTTTTCATGTGCCATTAATATTCATGATACCATTATTTATTTCATGAATATCCATGGAGTAAAGGGTTAAACACTTGTCATAGGTTTGGATATCTGAGTACTACGGATACTTTTCTAGTTGTGTCACCTGCCGAGAGGCAGTGTGTCGCTTAGGGATCACATTTCTGTCATCTGTCTGTATGGCCGTCCATCCGTCTGTCTGTCCGTCACACTTTCTTTTCTTTTTTACTGCCATTTCTAAACTAATCATTATAGAGCTTTCAAATTTCACATGTGTCTTCCTCTCATTGGGGACCATTGATGTAACTAAGGTACATCACTGTGCATGCAATACTTTTTGAGTTATTCCCCTTTGTTCTGATTTTCTCACTCCAACATATTAACAGTTTTTGTGTCAGATGCGAGCAGGTGACACATGTGTTCCTCCGAACACTCTTGTTTATTAATTGTTCTGTTGTCAAGCTTAAACCTTTACTCCATGGAGACACCTATTGACCCCTTTGCAAACAGATTATATTGAGATCAGATGGCTCCTGTAGGAGTCGTCTGATCAGGGTCTGCTCTGTTTGATTATGAAATAATGTAATGTAGATCTGATTTTACAGTATTTGTCGTGGCAAAATTTCCAGTGTTTGTATGCCATTATAAATGTTCAGATGATAAATATTCATGATGTCATTACTTCTTTAACCCTTTTCTTCATATAAATGCATTTTCACGCATTTGAAAACAGAGTAGACCCAGATCAGACGGCTTCTATAGGAGCCGTCTGATCAGGGTCTTCTGTTTGCAAATGGAATTTGAAAGATCTGTTTCTTTACTTTCTAAAATGGCTGCCATCTTGAATTGTTCCACTTTTCATATTTCATTTATTATATATAATAACTGTTTTGTCAATGAATATTCAATAGGTATTAAAATGTAAACATAGAACAGGGAAAGGGTTAATAAATATTTATGAGCTAAAGGGTAAATATATGTCAGTACTTGTGTTTCTTATAAAGTTGCTCTCCACTTTTATCATCAGACTTTGCTGTAGTTATAACAACCAATGGGAGTGCAAGTCATAGTCATGTGATCACTGGTCTCCAGCCTTACACTTGGTATAGTATGGAAGTGCAGGGTGCCACTATGGAAGGAGATCAAGTTCTGTGGGGTAATTGGTCTCAGACGATTAACATCAAGACAGGACAAGCAGGTAAAACAGATTTCTTTGAAAATTGAAGAAGACAACAATTTTGTAAGAACTCAAAAGTGCCTTTAACCCATTCCTTTATAAGATATTTTTAGATCCAACCTGTTTGAATAAATTTACCAAAAAGGATCATTTACTAGAGAAAAGGAAAATGTTTAGAATTGTGTAGTTTTGAAACCATTGTGATAAATAGACTATTAGAGCATTTGCTCTTATTTATCACAATGGTTTCAAAAAGTAACATTTACAGATGCGTCAAAAGGCGTCAGTATTAGGGAATGGGTTAACACTTTGTCCTAATGAATATTTATGAAATAAATTAAGACTGCATGAATATTAATTAGCAGAAATTTTATCCTGATACACGAAGAAGAAAAATGTTTTTTAACTTGGCAGAATCTGTAAAACCAGATGTATATAATAAACATTTTATAATTTCATAAGCAAACAGTACAGACCCTGATGACAGACGGTTCTCTCAGGAGCTAAGAGAGAAATAATCCTTAAATGTTGATCTCTGATATTTGGATGCTTTATCAATCTTAATGCATTCCCTCCTAGTGCCTAGTGTCGCATTTTGGCGCCTCTGTAAAAGTCACATTTTGAAACCATTGTCATAAATAAAGCATTTGCTCCATAGGAGCAAATGCCGTATTTATCACAATGATTTAAAAACTACACAATTCAAAAATTCTCCTTTTCCATAGTTAATGCTCCTTTTCAGTAGATCTAGAGGTTGGGTCTAAAAACAGTTCAGGAGAGAATGAGTTAGATAGTCCATTTAGTTTTAATAATTTCAACTGGAACAATCCAAACGGTATGTCTAAAACATATTCTTGTTGATTATAGCCCCCTCTGGCAGTCCAAATGAAGTGATAGCCATGCCACTGTCCCCAGGAATGATCATGGTCACCTGGGAGGTGAGTTGGTAACCATTGGTTACTTGTTTCATTAACCCTTTACTCCATGAATATTCATGTAAGAAATACAGACATCATGAATACTTATTAGCTGAGTTTTTATAATGGCACATGTACACAGGACATTTTTGTATTGATAGAAACTGTACAGTCAGATCTATTTTTATAATTTCATATAAAACAAACAGGGCACATGGTTTTTTTCTAAACAGTTTATTATAAATGATGCACTGATGGAAAACACGGTTTATAGCAAGGGAAAGAAAGAATGACATCATGAATATTCATAAGCTGAATTTTCAATAATGACATATGTATGTACAGGTAAACCTCTGAAAACCGAACACCTTCGGACCAGACAAAATGTTCGGTTTTCAGAGGTGTTCGGTTTTCAGAGATTTTTCTTAATGTGAAACCTGAAGGTAATGAATGTGATTTTCTGTAATATTGTTCACTTCTTTTGATCTTATCAGAATAAGATACAAACATCAGTTTCTACTATAGATGAGAGTATTCAGTAACAAGAAAATAATCATATTGTAATATTGTTTTATCTAATTTATAATTTATATATATGGATGACGTCGGAGCAAGCATGATTTTGTTAAGTGTTTTCATCAAACTGACTGTTAGATTCACTGCCTGATTGGTTTTATTTATCTTTTATTATTTTTCATAATCAAAAGGCTTGTTCATGCAGATTTACTCTAAACTTAATTTTTCAGATAATGAAGTTATATCAGTCAATTGAAGCGCTGGTAATATGTAGCATGAACATTTAAGTGTGTAGGCATCGTGTTTATGAAAACAACATTTGCATGTTGAGATCATCTTCCCTTAATTTCAATAAAGAGGTGTGAAAAATCATGCCTAAATTAAAGTTTTCTTATGATTTCCAAAAGCAACATCAACTAAAGTATTAGCCTATACTCCTGTTGTGTTTTTCACACCTTTGTAGTAACACAGGCAGCTGTCATACACAGTAGGGGTCCCAAAATTCCCTAGTCAAACTATCAACAAGTCAGCACCCCTAATTGGCCCTCAGGGTATGTTCGGTTTTCAGAGGTGATTTACAATGGAAATATAGGTTTCTGTTCCGGAACTTGTGTTCGGTATTCAGAATTCAGAGAGTTAGGTTTTCAGAGAGCTTTTCTATATAGAATATATAAGGAAAAATTCGGGACCAAAATATTTGTTCGGTTTTTTGAGATTTTCGGTTTTCAGAGGTTCGGTTTTCAGAGGTTTACCTGTACATAGGATATTGTGTTATACGTAGAAACTGTATAGTCAAATCTATTATAATTTCATAAGCAAACAGAGCAGACCCTGATCAGACAACTCCTACAGGAGCCATTTGATCTTGGTCTACTCTGTTTGAAAAGGCATGAAACACTTTATTTACATGTACAGTAGAACCTGTCCTAAGCAGCCATTCATTTATTTCTTACAAAGCAGACAATTGTATTGTATTCATTACTTTTGACTTGTAATAACCCTTTCCTTCATATAAACTCATTTTCATGCATTGCAAACAGAGTAGACCCAGATCAGACGACACCTATGAGAGCCGTCTGATCAGGGTCTGCTCTGTTTGCTTATGGAATTTGATAGATCTTGTTTCTTTAGTTTCTAGAATAGCTACAATGTTCCACCTTCCATACTTCATTATAACCATTTTGTTCATGAATATTCAGTAGGTATTGAAATTTGGAATAAATATAGAACAGGGAAAGGGTTAAACTCCCGCATGCCTTACAGACCCACAATTAGACCTCTTCTTGATGGCCGCTTAAGACAGGTTCTACTGTATAGGTAAAAAATCATTGCCTCCTATGATCCTCTTCCCCCCTTCTCCAAAAAATAATAATAACAGCAACAACTTGTACATTATAGAAAGTTTATACTTTTCAATTCCTCACACAAATATAAAGCTAACCTTGGGAGCTTTCACCATCAACGAACTGATCTTTTCACTGTGACTGTCACTGTAAGCCTAATCCCCAGTCCCAAGGAAAAGATCAGTTGGCTGATGAAGTCCATAGTACATGGATGAAAGCTCCCAAGGTTAGCTTTATATTTGTGTGAGAAATTGAAAAGTATAAACTTTCTATAATGTCTACTACCACACAGTTCAACTTCCATTATAACAACTTGTGCATGTATGAGTTTCTTCTATCATTCAGGCTGTTATGCAATCAGAACAAAATGGACCCATTAAACGGTATCACATCCAGTACTGGTTGCTTAGTAACTTGAGCCATCAGCTAGGTGAAAAAGTCAGTGAGTCCTTGGACCACAAGGTCAACATTAGTGACCTTGACCCATGGACATGGTATGTGTTTAGAGTGACCTCTGAGAATGAGGGAGGACTGGGGCTGTCAAGTGAGGATGTTCGTGCCAGAACTTTGCCCACAGGTTAGCTAGCTTAAAAGATTTGTTGTTTCTACCTTAACCCTTCGCTTGCTGAATTTTAAATACATTTTTCATTCTTTACCCATGCCTTGTTGTATAATTACATATATCTTCACTGTGTACAAGTATTTCGCTGTGCAATCACTGCTGTGGAGTGCACTGGTTGCAAAATCAACTTGTTAATAGTGCAGACCCTGATGAGACAGCTCCTGCAGGAGCTGTCTCATCTGGGTCTTCACTATTTACAGGTACAGATATTGACATGATTAGCAAGCGAAGGGTTAATAAACATTTTACTCCATAAATACACCTTTCTATGCCTTTGCAAATGGATCCAGATGGGATGCAAAGTAACTCACAAAGGTCTTGATAAGATACGTAAATTAAAACAGTTTCAAGAATAATTTCTTTAAATCTCCACTAAACCGTCTCTTTTTGAAAAGTAGTCACAACCTAGGGTTTGGTGGAAAAATGACAGTTTTTGTATTCGAGTATGCACCTTTATCTGTTACTCTGAACTCAAAGTAGCTCAGTGTCTCATAAATAGTTTCACTAAAGCTTGATTAAATTTGAATTAAGTTAACCCTTTCCTCCATAAATACACCTTTCTACGCCTCTGTAAAAGTCACCTGATAAAACCATTGTGATAAATAGAGCATTTGTTCCTATAGGAGCAAATGCCCTATTTATCACAATGGTTTCAAATTACAAAATTCTAAAATAAAAATCATTTCTCTAGTGAATGCTCCTTTTCGGTAGATTTATTCAAAGAGATTAGATCTAAAAATAGCTTATGAAGGAATGGGTTATGTTGCAACCAATCAAGGTTTGAGCAGACAAAACCTTTTACCCTTTCCCTGTTGAACAATTATTCATGAATTGATCAATTGATGAATATTCATGAACTTAATTTATTAAAAGAGAAGTGTTGGCTTAGACCAACACTGTAGGATTAGATCTATTATAATTTTATATGCAAACAGAGCAGACCCTGATCAGACAACTCCTATAGGAGCCATCTAATCTGGGTCTACCCTGTTTGCAAAGGTGTGAAAATGTGTTTATATGAAAGAAAGTGTTATCAGTTAATCAATGTCATATGGGTAAAATATAAAATTGAAATATTTTGACAATGTTGTTTAACCCTTTCCTCCATAAATACACCTTTCTACGCCTCTGTAATAGTTACTGCTTGAAACTATTGTAATAAATAGGAGCAAATGCTCTATTTATCGTAATTAAATACAAACTTCTAAAAATTTTCCTTTTCTCAAGTTAATGCTCCTTTTCATTAGACTTATTCAAAGAGGCTGAGTCTAAAAATAGCCTATGAGGGAATGGGTTAACTGTTTTGATGCAGATCAATTTCATCTGCTAAGAGAAGCCTCTGCTTCAGGTTTAAATCTGGGTCCCTGCTTATAAAGTTTTTTAGTTTTTTTGTGTTCGTTCTCAAGCTTTTGATTGGTCAGATTTGAGTTCTCAAACTTTTGATTGGTCAGAGCCATAGGCTCAAATCTGACCAATCAAAAACTTGAGAACAAACTCAGACTCAACTAAAAGTTTTATAAGCATGGACCCTGGGATCTAAACTGTTTGCAAAGGTTATCACAGGATTGCCTGTTACAGTGAACGAGTTACAGTATTGTACACGTAAATTTCTACTTTGTTTCTTTAAACAGTTTATTAACTCTTTACTCTATAAATACACTTTTCTGTGCCTTTGCAAACAGAGTAGATCCAGATCAGGGTCTTCTCTGTTTGCTTATGACATAGTATACATCTGATTATGCCCTTTCTGCTTTGATTAAATATTCCTGTGTTCATATAATATTATAAAAATATTTAATAATTAATATGTGTGATATCATTATTTCTTGCATAAATATTCATGGAGTAAAGGGTTGTGTGAACCATGGTATATGCTTTCTTGTAGCCCCTACAGCGTCGCCAGAAAATGTTACAGCAACCGGAATCACAGATGCCTCTATTTTGATTTCTTGGCTGGTAAGTAAACCTGTTACCTTTGTGCTGGCCAGAGAGCACCAATTTTTGTTTTTAGTGCCAAGTACTTGTAATGAGCTATTGGTGTTTTTGAACAGTTTTAAATCTTTCCTTAATGAAAATCTATACAAGAAATATTTATTAACTGAATTCTTAACCCATTCCCGCATATTATCTCCATTTGACACCTCTTGATAAGTCACTTTTTGAAACCATTGTGATAAACAGAGCATTTGCTCTATTTATCACAATGATTTCACAACTACACCATTCTAAAATTGTCCTTTTGTCTAGTAAATGCTCCATTTTGGTGGATTTAATCAAAGAGGCCAAATCTAAAAATAGCCTATGCAGGAATGGGTTAAAATAGCCACTGAATTAAGGATTTCTTTTATCATGGATGAATTTATAGAATCTGATCTATATTGTATGTCATAAGCAAACAGAGCAGACCCTGTGCAGACAGCTTCTACAGGAGTTATCTGATCTGGGTGTTCTTTGTTTGCAAAGACATGAACATGTATTTAAATGAGGGAAAGGGTTAAACATCCTCTTATTGGTTGGTATAACAAACAAGTCTTAACCCTTCGCTTGCTGAATTTTAAAATACATTTCTCCTTCTTTACCCATGCCCTGTTGTATAATTACATATATCTTCACTGTGTACAAGTATTTCGCTGTGCAATCACTGCTGTGGAGTGCACTGGTTGCACAATCAACTTGTAAATAGTGCAGACCCTGATGAGACAGCTCTTGCAGGAGCTGTCTCATCTGGGTCATCACTATTTACAGGTAGGTATATTGACGTGAATAACAAGCGAAGGGTTAAAAAGCAGGTAGTTTCTAAATGCAGGGCAAAAGTAATGCAGAAATGCGCCTGCCTGCCTTAACCTTTTCCTTCTCGCCATTACAAATCCATTTGAGCCATCTGATCTGAGTCTGCTCTGTTTGCTTCTGAAATAACATACATCTGAGTCTACCATTTCTGCCATGTCTGAAAAGATCTTTATTCATATGTCATGATACAAATTCATGCAATCAATACTCATGAAATCATGAATTCTTATATTATGAGGTAAAGAGTTAAAGACTCCAAACTGGACATCTTCTTAACCCTTCTCTTGCTAAATTTTAAAACACATTTCTCCTTCTTTACCCATACCCTGTTGTATAATTATATATATCTTCACTGTGTACAAGTATATCACTGTGCAATCACTGCTGTGGAGTGCATTTGTTGCACAATCAACATTGGTTGCACAATCAACTTGTAAATAGTGCAGACCCTGATGAGACAGCTCCTGCAGGAGCTGTCTCATCTGGGTCTTCACTATTTACAGGTAGGTATATTGACACGAATAGCAAGCGAAGGGTTAACTCTTTCCTTCATATAATCTTTTCACGCTTTGCAAACAAAAAAGACCCAGATCAGACAGCTTATGTTGGTCTGCTCCTGATTCTCTTCTGCCATGGCAATACATTTCCTTATTTAATATTTTTAAGACAGTAATTTAATCAATTAGTATTCAGAGTCTTTGATTAATATTCATCATATTTGTTCACCATTTACCTGCTAGATACCTCTTGCAAATAGAGTGATTGGACCTAGATCAAATGACTCCTGTAGGAGCCATCAGATCAAGGTCTGCTGTTTGCTTCTATAGACCTGACTACATGTACAACTTCTGTTATTACAAAAAAATAAGATTTAACCCTTTCCCTGTTCTGTATTTAGTCCAAATTTCAATACCTGCTGAATATTCATTAATAAAATAGTTATAAAGACATATGGAAGATAGAACATTGTAGACATTTTAGAAAGCAAATAAACAGATCTATCAAATTCCATTAGCAAACAGAGTAGACCCTGATCAGACGGCTCCTCTAGGAGCCGTCTGATCTGGGTCTACTCTGTTTGCAAATGCGTGAAAACACGTTTATATGAGGGAAAGGGTTAATGTAAATAAGTGTTCATGATGGCATTATATCTCACAGTTCGAAGGGTATTAGCAAGTCAAGGTTAAAAAATTGATAATATGTAACGTATAAAGATTTTGATTGAACCATTTCCCACTTATTCACAACTTTGCAAACAGTGCAGACCCAGACTCAACTAAAAAGCTTTATAAGCATGGACCCTGACTACAGTTTCTACCAATATCAAAAAAGAAATTGAACTAGATCAGTATCCATGCTTATAAAATTTTTTAGTTGAGTCTGAGTTTGTTCTGAAGTTTTTGATTGGTCAGATTTGAGCCTTAAGCTTTATAAGCATGGACCCTGACTATAGTTTCTACCAATATCAAAAAAGCCGGTGTACATATGCCATTATTAAAAATCAGCTAATTGATATACATGTACATGATGTCATTATTATGTGATAAATGTATTATTCTGGGTTATTATATGCTACCATAAATAATTAACCCTTTCCCTTATAAAAATGCATTTACATGCCTTTGGAAACAGAATAGACCCAGATGAGACGGCTCCTATAGGATCAGGGTCTGCTCTGTTTACTATGGAATTATATAGATCACATTCTACGGTTTTGTCAAAGAAAAATATTCTTACATTATAAAAATTACCAGGAAGTTAATGAATATTCTTGAAGTGACCAATTCATGTGTGAATATTCATTAGGGAATTGGTTAAACACACATACATTTGGTTTTACCAATCGATATGGTGTGTACGTACTTTGTTTAAATGTGTGATGTTTTCTGTATGTCATGGAACTGTGATAGTCTCTTATAATTCTTTTTAGAATGGCTGTGTACTGCATTCCACTATGTTTGTAAAGTTGATGCCACTGTTCATGTTGTATGTACACAGATGAGACTCAAATAAAGATATATATATACATATTTTTGTTGTTTGATAGCCTCCTCTAGAATCTGAGTGGAACAGCGATCTGTCAGGATACATAATCAGGTATTGGGAGGAATCAGATGTAAACTTTACAACAGTTGTCTCCCTTGACTTAGAGGTCACAACCTTCATTATAAGGTGAGTATTAACACTTTGAGATTTGAGACAGCAGAATTGTAAAAGATTTTAATCATTAAAACCTATCTTGAAAAAATACAATGAAGTTAAATCTACTGTAATTGGACAAAGAATGTTCACTATTGATATAGTATAATATTGATTCAGTCTAATACCTTATTGAGTCATAAATGATATTTATGTCTATAAGAAAAAAATTGGAAAAAGGACAAGTACAAAAACTTGCTTATAAATGACTTTTTTGTAGCATAATTTAACCCTTTTAGTAAGGGATACACATGCACTATCATTTTCAAACAGTTATCGGAGGATAATCTGCACTGTTTGTTAATCACAATCCTCTAGCAGGTTTAACCCATTCCCTCATAGGCTTTTTTTAGACCCAACCTCTTTGAACAAATCTACCGAAAAGGAACATTTACTAGTGAAAAGAAAATGTTAGAAGGCATAGAAAGGCGTATTTTTGGAGGAAAGGGTTAATTTTTATAATGATTTCATTTTGCCTTAGTAGAAACTGTTAACTCTTTGCATGCTAAGTAATTTTTCATCTGCAACAATTGTTGTCTGCTTTAATTCTTAACCCTTTCGTTCTCAAGCGCGCTTCTATATGTTCGTTGGAACTATTACCATAACGGACAATTTTAACGAGCAAACTGGTACTACGACACCATGTAAGTGGAAGTGAATGTCTGTGTAAACGAACGTATCAAAAACGAAACAAAAATCGACTTTTTGAGGGTTTTTTTGAAGGGGAATAATGACCCAAACGGTGCAATTTTCTGCCAAGGAAACTCGGCGAATCATTTCATCAATGCCCAATGATTCTGATAGCGATGTCACTGATTTTTTCGGCATAAAAGGTGACTTAGAAGACAGTCTGTTTCTGAATCGTCCTTTAGTGATTCCAACAGCTCTGAAAAGTATGAGATCACCGTAGAAGACGAGTACTGGGCAGAAATGCTCAGGTCGGATCCAGAATCCAGCAAACGCATTTCAGAACCCCTCAGGCCCAAAATTTCATTTTGCCTTAGCAGAAACTGTTAACTCTTTGCACACTAAGTAATTTTTCGTCTGCAACAATTGTCGTCTGATTTAATTCTTAACCCTTTCGTTCTCAAGAGTGCTTTCAAGCGCGCTTCTATATGTTTTGATATGTTTGTTTACACAAACATTCACTTCCGCTTACATGGTGTCGTAGTCAATGTTGTGATTTAGATCACTGGACAGTTGTAAACAACCCCGTCTTTGGTGGCAACCATGAACAAACAGTTCCATTAGGATTCATATATCTGTTTTCATTTTCAAAACAAAGCCCCCCAAACTACAAATAACTTTGACATTTGTCATAAAATATAACTAACCAACATAGTATAGCTTATTTGGACTGAAATTTGCAAAAACAAATCTGTTTGAAACAGTTTTATAAGAGGAAAAACAACAAAATGCCATTTTTTTCTGTCGCTGGAGCTCATTTGCATATTATGAATATTAATTATATGCAGATTTTATGTAATTTGCATATGCAAATACAAAAGAAAAATTCATACCCTTTCCAATGGTATATAGTTTTATGGGTCTTAGACAAAATAACAAACACAGTATTAGTGCTTACATACATCAGTACACGTTAATAAATAATATTATGCAAATTTCCAAAATAGTGCTGAGAACGAAAGGGTTAAAATAACTTTTCTCTAATTTCTTTGCAAAAATATGATCAAGATGACAAACAGTTTGCATAGGTAATCACAGTTTTGCCGCTAGCGTGCAAAGAGTTAAATCAAATCTATATGATTTCATAAGCAAACTATGCAGACCCTGATCAGATAACTCCTACAGCTTCTATTCTGTTTGCAAAGGGGTGAAAACGCATTTATATGAGATGAAGTTTTATATTGGCGTATTCATGAAGAACAGGAATATCTGGTCTTGGCAGACACTGTAGAATCCGATTTAGATCATTTCATAAGCAAATAGAGCAGGCCCTGATCAGACTGCTTTTATGTGTACCATGTATATATATATATATATAAGTTCTCAAGTTAGATGAAGTGATGGAGTTTAACCCTTTACTCCAGATGAAGTGGTGGATTTTAACCCCTTACTCCACCTGAAGATGAACGTGCCAACAGAGCTGACCCAGATCAGATGGCTCCTGTAAAAGCTGTGTGATCAAGGTCAGCTGTTGTCGCTTAGGAAAATATATAGATCTGAGTTCAGTTTCTGTCATGGCCAAAAAGTATGGTGTTCACATACTAAACTTTCTTACATGAATATTCATTTGAGTTTGGGATTTCATTTTCACAGTGACCTTGACCCTTGGACAGTTTATGAGCTTCAGATTACAGCTTTCACCGACCAGGTGATTAACGGCTCCGGGCCTTACAGTGGGAATGTGTCTGCCCGTACTCTCCAGTCAGGTAAAACAACAGCTATAAACTCTTTCCCAGTTCTATATTTATTCCAACTTTCAATACCTACTAAATGTTCATGACAAAATAGTAATACATGTAATGAAATATGGAAGGTGGAACATTGTAGCCATTTTAGATAGTAAAGAAACAGATCTATCAAATTCTACGAGCAAATGAAGCATATAGGAGCTGTCTGATCTGGGTCTACTCTGTTTGCTAATACGTGAAAACATGTTTATATAAGGGAAAGAGTAAACCTTTCACCTGATGTAAGAAGTAAGATTTCGTGAATATTTATTATCTGAATTTTTATAATAGCTAAGAACAAAGCAATATTTGACAGTGGCAGAAAATAGTAATAATGATTTTTGCAGTTTATCGACAAAGGATGAAATGTTTGAAAGTCAGGAGCGATTTTCATTTTTAGCTCGTCTGTTTCGGAGAAAAGTTGAGCTATTGTGATCTCTGGGTCTTAGGCGTCATTGTCATTGTCGGCTTGCAAAAACTTTAATGTAGTTATGGCCCTTCATTTTTTAAATTTTTTTTTAATTTAGCTGGACAAACACCAAATCAGACATGCGTTGGCGCCGCACATGGCTCTTGTTTTTATTACACAGTCAAAATTAAAACTGATATTGTGCACTGAACCCTTTGAAGTATTGTGACATTGAGCTAGCTACAGGTGGAGGAATACCGTAGAATTTTTTCCATGCACAGAACAAATTGCATTGTTTCGTGCACAGAAGAACACTAGAGTAGAACCACCTACCTACTGCAACTAAGCTAAAAACAAATGCCCAGACTAGGATTCGACCACAGCTGTGAAGGGCTCAGTGATTGTCAGTCGAAAACCACAAACACTCGGCCATAGAGGCCCCTATAAAAGATATAATTATATGGACAGCATGAAAATGAAAAAGGTTTACAGTAGAACCTTTCCTATTGAACTTCAAAGTTTAAAAAGCAGGTGGTTGCCTAATGCAGGGCAAAAGTAATACTGTTGACTTGTATTAAGCTACCATCTATTTTACAGACCCATAATTAGACCTCTTTCTGATGGCCTTTTTAGACAGGTTCTACTGTAAAGATGCACAATATTCAAACTATTCTGCATGCTAAGGATTATACAGAAAAAGTCAAGCAGGAAAAGTCACACAGAAGGTGCAACCACCACCAAAACATCGATAGAAAACAAGCAACACACATACAAGCACAAACACACACATAATGAAAATTTTAAACATCAACAAAAAACGCACATGTACAAAGAAACCAGACAAACATAAAAGTAAGGGTGACAAAGAGAGTACCACCTTGGAACGGTCAGTGGCAAGACCACCACTGGGGATTTAAACCAGTTTACGAGCACCAGATAAAGGTGCATACTCGTATACTTAAATCATTTCTCCACCAAACCCTATGTTATGACCCCTCTTTAGAAGAGACGATTCTAAAGAGTGGTTGCAACATAGGGTTTGGTGGAGAAATAAAGAAGTTAGTCTTGAAAATGTTTTAATTTACACATCTTATCTCGACCTTTGTTGATATTTTCGTGTTGCAGAGCCTGGGATAGTGAATGATCTTACATATGTAGCTACTACCACAACCATGAGACTGTCATGGAAACCGCCTACTGTGACCAATGGAATCATCACAGAGTATTTGATTGAGTACTATTTGATTGGCTCAGCTGTGGAAGCTCCACCCACTCAGGATGAACAGCCAATCATATCTGACTATGTATATGACATATTTAATGACACAGCATTGATGTCAAATATATTTAGCGATATTCACACAGAATTATCTCTATTGACTCTACAAGGTTTAACAGATATGTGTGATATAATTTTAACCAATTATAGTCTCAAAGAGCAATTGACAAATCTAACAGATTTCAGCCAATCAGAAGGCATCTTACAAGACTTTAATATTTCTGATGTCCTTATTGGCTGGATTGGGAGTGACAGAATTGACGTCTTGCAGCTTTGTGAATATTTAGAAAGTTCAGTCAGACAAATAATTGAGAGATATGAAGGTAAGAAAACATTTGATCTTGCTGAATAATGTAAAATACTCATGTCATAAGTAAACTGAGCAGTCGCTGATCAGGAGCCGTCTGATCTGGGTCTACTCTGTTTGCAAATACTTGGAAAAAGCATTTATATGAAGAAAAGTGTTATCAATGCAAGATGAAAATTATACAGAAAACCCCTGTAGGAGCTTTCTACATTACTTTCATCTTGTATGGTGCAAATATCATGTTTGTAAATAAATCCATATTTGCTCATTAACCCTTCCCCTGTTAAATATTCACTCAACAAATAATGACATCATGAATATCTATTATTTTTATAATGGCATATGTACATGGGATCATTTGGCTCAGGCAGAAACTGTGGAATCTCATCTATATCATTTCATTAGCAACGAAAGCAGACCCTGATCATGTGGCCCCTATAGGAGCTGTTTGATCTGGATCTACTCTGTTTGCAAAGGATTGAAAAGGTGTATTTATATGAAGGAAAGGGTTGTCAATTTAGAGAGGTTGTTCAGTACTGAATAAACTCTAAATGTTAGGACATCCAACCACTTCTCACCATCAGTTTGTTAAGCTGGGCCCAAGTTTTTGCTTAGGTACATTTTGTTGTTTAACTCTTTACTAAGCTGGGCCCAAGTTTTTGCTTGGGTACATTTTGTTGTTTAACTGTTTACTTCATGAATATTCATGTAAGAAATATTGACATCATGAATATTATTCAGATTAATTTTTATAATGGAACATAGACATGGGAATTTTTGATTATAACGGAAACTGTAGAATCATATCTATATTGTTTCATAAGCAAACAGAGCAAACCAGAGTAAAGGGTTAACAGAAAATGGGTTAGATGAGACTCCAGTCGATCCAGATAACAATGTGACTATCACTGACATGTTTGTTGTTCTGATATCCCTGTTACCAGAGCACTGTAGAATCATATCTACATTATTTCATAAGCAAACAGAGCAGACCCTGATCAAATGGCTCCTACAGGGACCATCTGATCTAGGTCTTCTCTGTTTGCATTGGCATAGTATGACATATTTATGGAGTAAAGGTTAACCCTTTCCTCCATAAATATGCCTTTCTACGCCTCTGTAAAAGTCAGTTTATGAAACTATTTATGAAATGCTCTATTTATCACAATGGTTTCAAACTAACAAATTCTAAAATTTTCCTTTTCTCTAGTTAATGCTCCTTTTCGGTAAAAAAAAATCCTATGGAGGAAAGGGTTAATAGAGAATTGGTTCTTCCTTTCAGATGAGGCTCCAGTCTATCGCGTTTTGAATGTGACTATTACTGACACGTCTGTTGTCCTGACATCCCTGTTACCGGAGCACATTTACAACGTGTCAGTGTCAGCAGCCACTGAAGCAGGACATGGTCCACCAATCTACATGGTGACAAATACATGTAAGATATGTTTGATTGTTTACCTATTGGTCTAGCCCTTTCCCTGTTCAATATTCATGTTAACCCTTTCCTTCATATAAACGTGTTTTCACACATCTGCAAACAGAGTAGACCCAGATCAGACGGCTCCTAGAGGAGCCGTCTGATCAGGGTCTGCTCTGTTTGCTAATAGAATTTCAAAGATCTGTGTCTTTACTTTCTAAAATGGCTTCAATGCTCCACCTTCCATATTTCAGTGTAACCTTTTTGTCCATGAATATTCAGTAGGTATTGACATTTGAACAATTATTAGCTCAAGTTTTAACATGCAAACTTTTGAAACAAATATTTTGTTTTGACAAACACTGTAGAATCAGATTTATATCATGTCAAAAGCAAACAGAGCAGACCCTGATAAGATGGCTCCTATAGGAGCCGTCTGGTCTGGGTCAATTCTGCTTGCAAATGTGTGAACATGTGTTTATATGAAGGAAAGGGTTAAATTCTGACTCTATAACTTTAATTAATACCAACTAATCCTTTGTACATATGTCAATGCATTAAAAATCAGCTTATAAATATTCATGATGTCCTTATTTCTTTCATGAATATTCATCTTGGAAAAGGTAATCAATCAGTTTGGCATGTTTCAGCAGTGTAGACTAAGATGGCTGCAATGGAAGTCATTGTATTACGAGGGTCTGCACTATTTGAAGTTTGCAATTATCTGAGCATGTTACTGCAAACAAAGTAATCCAAGCTTTTGATTGGTCAGATTTGAGTTCTCAAGCTTTTGATTGGTCAGATTTGAGTTCTCAAGCTTTTAATTGGTCAGATTTGAGTTCTCAAGCTTTTGATTGGTCAGATTTGAGCCAAAGGCTCAAATCTGACCAATCAAAAACTTGAGAATGAACTCAGACTCAACTAAACGTTTTATAAGCATGGACCCAGATAGTTCCTGTAGGGGTCTACTCTGTTTGCTTATGGAATTACATGTATATCTATCTGAATCTTCAGCTTTTACTAAGACCAAACTATTTCTTGTTAATAAGCCATTATAAGTATTGAACTAATTAATATTCATCATTATCTTAGATATTCATGGAGAAAAGGGTTAACCCTTCCCTTTATATAAACACCTTTTAACGATTTGCAAACAGAGTAGACCCAGATCAGACAGCTCCTATAGGGCCGTCTGATCAGGGTCTGCTCTGTTTGCTAATAGAATTTGAAAGATCTCTTTCTTTACTTTCAAAAATTGTTATAATGTTCTGCCATACATATTTCAGGCTATTTCGTCCATGAATATTCAGTAAGTATTAAAAATTTAAAATTTGGAATAAATATAGAACATGGAAAGGGTTAATTTGTGTGCAATATATATTTCAGTGAAAGCTGGTACAGTCCAGCCCTCAACAAGGCGCCCACCTCCAGTTACAAGAAGACCTGTAACCCAACCACCAGTACTAGAAGAGCAGAAGGGAGATGACTCTGATCAGAGACTGCATGTCATCATAGGTGGAGGAGTGTCTGGCCTTGTGTTGATTCTGCTTATCCTACTTGTGATAATCTGCGTGTTTGTGCGGAGAAGGAAGTCAAACACGGATGAAAAGACACAAGGTGAATCTTAGATTACCTTTATCTCGTTATTTTACCATTTAATCAGGAGTGCAGTAAAACCTGCTTTAACCCTTTCCCTCATATTGACGACTTCGTGAAACCATTGTGATAAATGGAGCATTAAAATTTTGCTCCTATAGGAGCAAATGCTCTATTTTATCACAATGGTTTCAAACTACAAAATTCTAAAATTGTCCTTTTCTCTAGTTAATGCTCCTTTTGGGTAGATTTATTCAAAGATGTTGTATCTAAAAATAGCCTATGAGGTAATGGGTTAATCCTGAACTCTCTACACATTTGCAAACAGAGTAGACCCAGATCAGACAGCTCCTGTATGAGCTGTCTTATCATGGTTTGCTTATGATATAGTATAGATGTAATTCGACAGCTTAACCCTTTACCTCATAAAAACGTGTTTTCAAGTATCTGCAAACAGAGTAGACCCAGATCAGACGGCTCCTAGAGGAGTCGTCTGATCAGGGTCTGCTCTGTTTACTAACAGAATTTGATAGATCTGTTTCCTTGCTTTCTAAAATGTCTACAATGTTCCACTCACCTTATTTCTTTAAAACTATTTTGTTAAATGAACATTCAGTAGGTATTAAAATTTGGCCCAAATACAGAACAGGGAAAGGGTTAACCCTTTACCACATACATATTCAGGTAAGAAATAATGACTTCATGACTTTTACAATGGCACAATGTCATGAACATATGGATATTTTGGCCATGGCAGAAACTTTATAAATTAGATCTATATCATTCAGTAAGCAAACAGATCATACCCAGATCATATAGGATCAGTGTGATCTGACTCTACTCTGAAGAGGTGTTAACCCTTTCCTCCATAGGCTATTTTTAAACCCAACCTCGCTGAATGAATCTATCCAAAAGGAGCATTTACTAGAGAAAAGTGAAATTTTAGAATTTTGTAGTTTGAAACCATTGTATAGGAGCAAGTGCTCTATTTATCACAGTGATTTCATTCAGTGACTTTTACAGAGGCGTAGAAATGCGTATTTATGGAGGAAAGGGTTAAAAGGTGTATCTATGAAGTAGAGCATCAATGCAGAATGAAAATTATGCAAAAAGCTCCTTTCATCTGGCATTAAGCTACCACCTGCCTAAAGGACTCGGAGCTAGACTTCTGTTTGGTTTACTGTATACAATGTACATGTAACCGTTTGCCTTTTTGCACTATTGCAAACAGAGTAGACCCTGATCAGACAGCTCCTGCAGGAGATATTATTTCTTATCCCTTTTCCTCATATAAAATCCTTTTAACACCTTTGCAAACAGAGCAGATCCAGATTAGACCATCTAATCTGGGTCTGCTCTGTTTGCTAATGGAATTATATAGATATCTAGTTCTTCACTTTTTGTCAAAGCAAAATATTCCCTTGAAAATTTTACACTATGAAAATTCAGCTAATAAATATTCATGATGTTATTATTTTTTATATGACTATTCAATGGGTAAGGTAAAGTGTTAACCGTTCGCTTGCTATTCACGTCAATATACATATCTGTAAATAGTGAAGACCCAGATGAGACAGCTCCTGCAGGAGCTGTCTCATAAGGGTCTGCACTATTTACAAGTTGATTGTGCAACAAGTGCACTCCACAGCAGTGATTGCACAGCGAAATACTTGTACACAGTGAAGATATATGTAATTATATAACAGGGCATGGGTGAAGAAGGAGAAATGTATTTTAAAATTCAGCAAGCGAAGGGTTAAATGAATATTCCCGAGGTTAACGGCTGACACAAGGCACACTGTAGTACAGTAGAACCTGTGTTAAGTGGCCATTCTTAAAAAGTAGGTAGTTGCTTCATGCAGACCAAAAGTAATGCAGAAAGCTATAGGAGCTTTCTGCATTTCTTTTGCCCTGCATTAAGCTACCACCTGCCTTACAAACCCCACAATTAGACCTTTTTCGAAAGGAATGTTGACCCATTAACCCCATGCTGTGTATTTTGGAAGCTGAGTGTCAGGCATCTGATACACAAACTGATAAGGTGGGCTACCATCACAGAGGACCCTGACTGGACACTGCAGGAGGACTGCTGGATACTGTGTATATAGGGGGGGGGTCACTTATATAAGGAGCTTTGAAATGCCTTTAATACAGGTTCTACTGTATATCACATGTCAGTAGCTATCAATGAAATAACCTTTTACATGACCTTTGTCATCTGAGTGTCAAATAAAGACATCTGCTTAACTTTAATATCTGATACTGATTTCATATAATTGTTACTGTAAGACTTCCAGCAGTCCTGTCAAATGGATTAAGTTACCGGTAAATACTTATCTCAATAGGTGATGCCTTTGGCCCAAACAGTTTGTAAACAATTCTTTGCTTTTTCCACATAGCATGCACAAGATTTATAGGTCTTCTTGCATATTGACAATGCCAGTAGATAATGTATCACTGCAGGTGACAGCAAGTGTCGTCTGCTTCAAAACTAGTCATCAAAATGGATTCCTGATTTAGTAAATACAGTAAAATCCCTCTAATGCGACCACCAAAAAGAGTTAAAATTAGGTTTTGAAGGCAGGGAGAAGCTTAATGCAGGATGAAAATTATGCAAAAACCTCACATAGGAGGTTTGTGCATTACTTTCATTCTGCATACAGAAGCAACCTGCTTTAAATAACAATTGATTCAATAAGTGGTCATTTTAGAGAGGTTCTACTGTATTTTGTTAACGGTGTCAGATATCTTAACAGCTTTAGCTTTAATTCTCCCCCCCCCCCAAGAGAAATAAGGGAGCAGTCATTAGAGTGACAGCATTTATTAGGGAGAGTATGGTAGTACGAAGATTAGCATTGGTCACATCAAGATCCTTAACCCTTTACCAAATGAATATTCATGTAAGAAATAATGACATCATGAATATTAATTATATTATTTTTTTGTAATAGCACATGGAGACAGGCATTTTTGGCTATGGCAGAAACTGTAGAATCATATCTATATTAATATCACAGGCAAACAGAGCAGACCCTTATCAGATGGCTCCTATGGGAGCCATCTGATCTGGGTCTACTCTGTTTGCAAAATTGTAGAAAGGGGTATACATGGAGTAAGGGTTAAAGACACTGTTTTTGAAAATGAATAGGCAAAAAGTTATATATTTAGAGAATTAAAGCAGATACAACTTTGGAGATGAAATAATTTCATGTTGAATGGGTAACCAGTCCCGCTATGGGATATGTGACACCTTATGCATTGTGGTAGAACTGACACATTCAGCTATTTGGATGATAAAATAACTTGTTATAGAAGGAAGTAATTGGATGTGTGTTTTTATACATCAAATAATGTGTTAAATATGTGAAGATATAGTTGTTCCAAATGGAAAATACCGGGGTTGAAAATGAAAGTAAGTCTTTCAATAGATTGTGTTTAACCCTTTTTCATATTTTTTCCAAAGTTTAATACCTAATGAATATTCATAAATAGTTATGATGAAATATGGAAGGTGGAACATTGTGGCCATTTCAGAAACTAAAGAAACAGATCTAACATTCCGTTTGCAAACAGAGCAGACCCTGATCAGACAGCTCCTATAGGAGCTGTCTGATCTGGGTCTACTCTGTTTGCACATGCATGAAAAGGCTTTTATATGAAGGAAAGGCTTAAATGTTTTGAGACCCTAATTATTCTTAAGAATTTTGACAGACTTAGGCAAATATACATGAAGGAGCAGTTTGATCTGGGTCTACACGGTTTGCAACTATGTCAATCTAATACTTTTATCTATGTTTACTAAGTGGCTTTACTCATGCAGCTGTATACAGAAGACCCTGTCTTTGGCGGCCATCAAAATGAGGTCTAATTATGGGTCTGTAAGGCAGGTGGTAGCTTATGCAAGTTAGAATAATGCAGAGCGCTCCTATAGGAGCGCTCTGCATTATTTTTGCTCTGCATTAAGCAACCACCTGTTTTTAAGACTCTTGTGTTCAATATATGAGTATATATCTGTTTAGGACATATTCTACTGTAGTTATACTTGGGAGAGGAGATTGAGTGTCAGACTTATAAAATAGGAAAGATAAAGTCATTTAACCCTTTCCCTGTTCTATGTGTATTACAAATTTCAATACTTACTGAATATTTATAGACAAAATAGTTATGATGATATACGGAAGGTGGAGCATTGTAGTCATTTTAGTAAGTATAGAAACAGACCTATCAAATTCCATTAATATAGCAAACAGAGCAGACCCTGATCAGATGTCTCCTATAGGAGCCGTCTGATCTGGGTCTACTCTGTTTGCAGATGTGTGAAAATGTGTTTATATGATGTAAAGGGTTAAACACAGTTTAATACATGTGTAAGCAGAGCCTTCTGACCTGGGTCTACTCTGTTTGCTAATGGAGTTTCAAAGCGCTAGCTGTTTCTTTAGTTTCTAAAATGGCTACAATGTTCCACCTTCTTTATTTCATTATAACTATTTTGTCCATGAATATTCAGTAGGTTTTGAAATTTGGAGTAAACATAGAACAGGGAAAGATTTATATCTTTAAATTTGTGATAAACAATACAAACCATTTGTAGACGGATGAGATGTTGACTTAGTTCTTAATGAAATGACTTTCTGATTGTATTTGTAACCCGTTATCTCATAGATGAGTGTAACTGGCATTGGTAAACAGTGTAGACCCAGATCAAAGGGATCTTAAAGGAGTCTTCTAGTCAGGGTCTGCACTATTTTTCATTCAAAATCCTCTTGTAATTTATACTTAAAAGCCTCTGTTGTTAACACTTTCCCTCATATAAACACCTTTTCCTGTCTTTGCAAACAGAGCAGACCCTGATCAGACAGGACCGTGAGCTAGATCAGGGTCCAGCTGCTCTGTTTGCTCATAAAATCATAATACCTGCATGTACTTCTGACTGTACAATTTCTACCAAACAATCTTGTGTCTGTATACCATTATAAAAAATCTGCTAATAAATATTCATAATGTCACTATTTCATACAATGTCATGAATATTAAACAGGGGAAGAATGAAACAATGATGGGCCATTCCACTTAACCCATTCTCTCATATAGACGCCTTTTGACGCCTCTGTAAAAGTCACTTTTTGAAACCATTCTGATAAATAGAGCATTTGCTCCATAGGAGCAAATGCTCTATTTATCAAAATGGTTTCAATACTACACAGAATGGTTTCAATACTACACAATTCTAAATATTTTCATTTCTCTAGTAATTAATGCTCCTTTTTGGTAGACTTTTTCAAAGAGGTTAGGTCTAAAAATAGCGTAAGTGGGAATGGGTTAAGAAATTCAAAGTGTTAACTCAGTTCCTGATGCAAACCTCTTTTCACACCTTTGCAAACAGAGTAGACCCAGATCTAATTGGGGTCTGCTCTTTTTCCTATGAAATGATACAGACATCATTCTACAGTTTCTTCCAGTTCATATGCCAAACAATTAAATCTTATTAAAATAGTTCTTGTATAAATATCCATAATGTAAAGGGCTAACACTTTACTCCATGGATATTCATGTAAGAAATAATGACATCATCACTATCAATTGGACTAGTTGTTATAATATAATCAAAGTACTGAAAGTACTGAAAGTGAGCGTTTTTGAAAGGGTCAGAAAGTAATAGATGTATATAGTTCATGATGTTTATTAACAACATAATTAACATCTCTTGATTGGGAGAAAGAATATCAATATTTTCTAACACTTTTTTTACTATTTTTCTACCAAATACTAGATCTACTTCGTGACTATTCATTAGATAGTCAGAAGACAATTCTGATGAGAACACACACAATAGGAAATGGTTGAGAAATATGCAATTGGAGAATGGGTACTCCCTGTAGTTAAGAGTCCTGATAATTTGTTCCTTGTATGGACAAAAGGGATGCATGGCATTGCAAACATTGAAAGAGTGTAGACCTAGTACATTTGTATCACATTTTTATTGATCAGACTCGAGCAAGAGTTTGAGAAATTTAACATTTCCTTCATATAAATGCCTTTTCTGTATTAACTATTTGCAAACAGAGTAGACCAGATCAGATGACTCCTATAGGAGCAGTCTGATCAATGTCTGTTCTGTTTACTTATGGTAGAGTACATGTAAAGATATTATTCTATAGTTTCTGCCTGAGCAAAAACATCCTGTCTACATACACCATCATAGAATTCAGGTAATAAATATTCATGATGGTATTAATTCTTACATAATATAGAATAGAGAAAGAGTTAAGGTGTCACGAGTAAACAAGTTCATATCTTATATTTGATATTTTATATTTTCGTCTTCATAGAAAGGCAATTCAATGTTACAATTGTAATATGCAATTAGAACTGTAATATGATGACACCGAACCTTACCCTAACAATGCCACAACTGAGATTCAATGCCATTTGCAAACAGTGTAAACCAAGATGAGATGGCTCAAGAATCCCTCTCATAAGGGTCTGAAGTGTTTGTCATAAATCAGTTTGATAAAAAAAAACACCCATAAAATTGCCAATACAAACTCATAATTTTTAGAAAATAAAAGATTCAAAATGGAAATTCAGTATTGAAAGTGTAAATTATACCTGTTACAAATGTACATGTAAAAAGACTGCATGCCCCTGTCATCTGTAATAACCCTTTACTAAATGATAACTGTTTGAACACATTTTCATACAATAAACACAGATAAGACGGCTGCTATAGGAGCCGTCTGGTCTGGGTATGCTCTGTTTACTTGTAAAATAATAATTATAGACCTGATTCTAGTCATTCTACAGTTGTAAAGTTCTTGTGTTAATGTAAATTTCATATCTAAGAAGAAATGTGTCCATAGCCATTAGGACACCCATGCCCCAACTTCAGATGTTTGTCAAAGACAGTAAGTGCCATAATTATCATACAAGAGGGCCAGAATAGCCCTGCAGCGCTCACCAGACAATCAGAGGAGAAGATTTTCAAAGTTTTCACTATATGTTTCTATAGAAAACTAGCCGGCCCTGGGGTGGGACCAATTTTGACCCAAAGGGCACAATTTATAGAACTCTTGTAGAGGCCCTGAATATGATGTAATGTGCCAATATTGAAAGCTGAGATCCTTTCAGTTTCAGAGGAGAAGATTTTCAAAGGTTTCACTATATGTTTCTATTGAAAACTGGCCACCCCTGGGGCGGGGCCAATTTTGACCCCAGGGCCATAATTTATGTAACTTTGGTAGAGGACCTGAATATGATACTATGTGCCAAATATGAAAGCTTAGAATCTTCCAGTTTCAGAGGAGAAGATTTTCAGTTTTCCCTATATGTTTCTATTGAAATCTAGCCATCCCTGGGGCGGGGCCAATTTTGACCCCAGGGGCATTATTTATATAACTTTTGTAGAGGACCTGAATATGATGCTATCTGCCAAAAATGAAAGCTGAGAACATTGCAGTTTCAGAGGAGAAGATTTTCAAAGTTTTCACTATATGTTTCTATTGAAAACTGGCTACCCCTGGGGCGGGGCCAATTTTGACCCCAGGGGCATAATTTATATACCTTTTGTAGAGGACCTGAATATGATGCTATGTGCCAAATATGAAAGCTAAGAACCTTCCAGTTTCAGAGGAGAAGATTTTCACAAAGTTTCCCCTATGTTTCTATTTAAAACTAGCCACACCTGGGGCGGGGCCAATTTCGACCCCAGGGGTATTATTTATATAACATTTGTAGAGGACCTGAATATGATGCTATGTGCCAAATATGAAAGCTGAGATCCTTCCAGTTTCAGAGAAGAAGATTTTTAAAGTTTTACTATAAGTTTCTATTGAAAACAAGGCACCCCTGGGGTGGGGCCAATTTTGACCCCAGGGGCATAAATTATATAACTTTTGTAGAGGACCTGAATATGATGCTATGTGCTAAAGATGAAAGTTGAGATCCCTGTAGATTCAGAGGAGAAGATTTTTAAAGGTTCAAATTGTTGACGACGAAGACGTACGACGCACGCGGACGGACAACGGGCGATCACAAAAGCTCACCCTGAGCACTTTGTGCTCTGGTGAGCTAAAAATTGATTATATATATGTAAAGTATGCAATGACTGAAGCGATATTTACATGGCTATGGAACTTGACCAAGATATAATGGCCACAAACGTGTGTAAAATACTTTCCAAGAAAGAGTCCGGACAAGATATTTTCAAAGTAATGTTTTGAAGAAAAAAAGGGCCGCAATTCCTAAACGACTACAGCGATTTACACTGCTGTAAAATCTGAAGCGATTAATAATAATAATTACAACAATACAATAATTACAATAATTATAATGGCAACAGACATGTGTGTAAAGTTTGATGAGGATTGGACAAATACTTTCCAAGAAAGAGTCTGGACAAGATATTTTTAAAGTCATTCTTGCAAATAAAGGGTCGAAACTCCTAAACCGCTGAAGCAATTTACATGGCTATAAAACTTGACCAAGATATAATGGTCACACACATGTGTGTAAAGTTTAGTGTGGATTTGACAAATACTTTCAAAGAAAGAGCCCAGACAAATTATTCTAGATGTGCATACAGAAGGACGGACGGACAAGAACACACCCTATATGCCCCCATATTGTGGAGGCAAAATAAATAATAGTGATGTCATTATTTCTTACATGAGTATTCATGGAGAAAAGGGTTAAACTTATCTATCATTCATAAATAATATTTATTCATATAATATACAGTATCCAAACACTTTTTCAGTCAAATCAATTCTAGTATACCAGAGGAACATATAGTAGTGTTTGAGTAACAAGAGGTGTTCACAGAACACATGTGTCATCTGCTGATGAGACCTAAAATCTGAACCTTGCAATGTGTGACGGGCTGGCAGACTGACGGACAGTGGATGGAAAAATGATCCCTATCTGACACACAGCTTCTCAGCAGGTGACACAAAAACCAATAGGACATTATTTATGCAGATACTATATTTATTTGAAGTAAATGTATTAAATGACAATTAGGAATAGTTCATTTAATCTAAAACGTCCAAATACCTTAGACCAGGTGAATGTACCCAATTTGTTTTGTCTGATACTAAAGTACTTTTTAAAATGAGAATTACTCAAACTATAGTTCTTATCTGCTCCTCTGGTACACTGTACAACATAAAACAGTCAAGTCAACAGCAACTAATTGACAGCTTAACCCTTTCCTGTTCTTTATTTATTCCAAAATTCAATACCTACTGAATATTCATGGCCAATACAGTTATAATGAAATATGGAAGGTTGAACATCACAGCCATTTTGAAACTGAAGAAACAGATCTATCAAATTTCATTAGCAAACAAAGTAGACCCTGATCAGACGGTTCCTATAGGAGCCGTCTGATCTCGGTCTACTCTGTTTGCAAATGCGTGAAAACATGTATATGAGGGAAAGGGTTAAAGTATGTGAGATATGAACACACTGAAAATTTGCTTCACCAAATCTTGCATATTTAAATGAATGATTTAACTGCTCCAGTCCAGGTGGAAGTCTTTTCATTGACTTATTCTATCAATGTGTACACTGGCTTTGGAAATGTTCACATCTTTCTTTTTAAGGTCACTTGTTAGTTATATTGAATCCACAAACAGCTAATACAGTCTGACATGTCCATACATGAAAGCTTCACGCTGTAAAGTTTTGTGCTTGACCTGCCTCCCCATGATTTCGATACAAAATTAACTGCCAGTGTCATAGTATTTATATTGGATATTGTCCATGGGTCCAACTTGGATGCTCATGGAACCATTAGTTCTGTGCGGTCAATCACAGACAGTACTGGACTGCTGGATTTTACATAATCATGATCAGTTGTTTGGCAAACTGCATCTATAATTTGTAGTGTCCGCTGCACTTTTGGTAACCCATGTTGATCAGTTGAATCAGACGTCTTTCTCTTGTTGGGTTGCGATAGAGTCTGAGGTATTACAACTGGAAAAAAACAATAGCTACTTTAACATGATGCTATGTGCCAAAGATGAAAGCTGAGAACCTTGTAGATTCAGAGGAGAAGATTTAAGGTTTATATTATTGACAATTGACCACACACGATGCATGGCGGACATCAGGCGATCACAAAAGCTCACTCTGAGCACTTTGTGCTCTGGTGAGCTAAAAATATAAAAGCCTAAATTTTAAACAATATGGATAAAATACTTGAAAATGAAATATAAGTGTATTTGGCTTCTAGTTTGTAAGTTCTGGCACCGATGTAGCAATTCCTCATTTCGGAGAGCTCTGTCATATGACTCATATCTGTTGTCTACACTAGCTGTTTACAAAATAACAAACAAAAGAATTTTCTCTGGGAGATCTCTGCAATGTTATACCTATTAGGATCAGTCACATTGGTTTAAAATATTTGAGTTTTTAAGGATAAGATTCCAGTTTACCTAGGAATCTGCTTATACTACAGGAGGTAGTGGTCTGAGAATCAACATTAACCCTTTCTCTGATATAAACGTTTTTTCACGCATTTGCAAACAGAGTCAATCCAGATCAAACGGCTCCTATAGGAGCCGTCTGATCAGGGTCTGCCCTGTTTGTGAATGGAAATTGATAGATCTCTGTTTCTTTATTTTCTGAAATAGCTACAGTGTTGCACCTTTCATATTTAATTATAACTACATTACAAGTATTTTGCCCATGAATATTCAGTAGGAACTAAAATTTGGACTAAATATAGAACAGGGAAAGAGTTTAACTGGTTTTTCAAATATGAATTTGATTTTTTACAATTTTAATACTTAGGGTTATTTGGTGACTATTCCTACCAAATGTCATTCAAATTGGGTCACTGGTTTTGGAGAGAAAAATGTTTAAATATTTCTTGTAGCCATATATAATAGTAACCCGTTTTACATCATCATCATCATGGTTACAGGTTAATTTTCAGAAATTTGATAATTTCATAAAAAACATTTCTGTAGCAAAGAAATCATTTGTTGACATGTCATTTTAAAAATTACTGGTAATAAAAAAAATTAATATTCATGATATCATAATTTTTTACATAAATATTCATGAGGTAAAGGGTAACACAAACTGTTTTGTATTTCTACTCCCAACATATACATACTTGCCATCTGAGATTTTCTTCGTGCTGTTCCCTGGGAAGAATCTGATACACAGGCTTCACTGAGGACTGCTTGATCTAGATCCTGAAATGAACAGAATTAATTTAAGTACTTCGATGGTAATCTAGACAAAACTTATGCACAAGTATCTCAGTTAATTAGGAGCCAATTTAGATGTGTCACAGTGTGTAGGTTTATCATCACTTGTACGACCTTCCTGTACAAGTGCGCTTTTATGGCGATGTGGTAGAGTGTATGACTGCGAACTTGGCGACCAGGGTTCGATCCGGGGTCTGAGTGGGTATGTTTCTTTATAAGAACACTCGGTTACATTTGGCCCCCAACGTGGGGCTGTGACTGTATGAGCTCCGGGTTTGATTCCCAGTCGTTCTCATACACATAGAAATTCGGGACGAATTTCAACTTGCTGGGGGGGGGGGGGGGGGTGGGTATGTCATAGTGTGTAGGTTTATCCTCAGTTGTACGGCCTTGCTGTACAAGCGCACTTTAATGGCGACATGGAAGAGTGTATGACTGCGAACCTGGCGACCCGGGTTTGAGTGGGTATGTTTATTTATAAGAACACCAGGTCGCCAGGTTCGTAAACCTACACACTGCGACAGATGTCATAAATTTATGACATCCTGGCTTTAGCTCCAAACAGTTGACATTTGACAGACAGACAGAAATACAAAAGATATTCTAAAAGTATTCTATCACTTGAAGAACTTAAAAGCATAGAAAGTTTTCACTAAAATTACAAAAGTGTATCATACAATAAAATCATGGGGGTAAACATAATGATACCAAATCAGTACTAAAATTGTTAACTTTAACACTTTACTTCATATATTTGTATCCCTTTGTAAACAGAGTAGGTCCAGATCAGATGACTGATCAGGGTCTGCTTTGTTTTCTTTTGGCCTGGTGCACAAAACCATTTTCAAAAACAATAACATTGTACATGTTGTGTTCTCCAAGGAATCAATTCACAGGAGAAAAGAAAAAATATTATTTCCAGCTATCAACAATTCTTAAGATAATGTCCGTTTCTTCTCTTTATGTTTCATTTGCAAATTTCATTTATATGCTACTGATCACACTAAGTTAAAGTTACTTGTATTGACATCAATGAGATATCAAACCGAAAGTAGCTTTTAAGAATACTATTAAGAATGCATGCATTGACTAGGTCTAGCACAGGATCCTTATTGAATCCTGCTTAGTACGTATAAATTGCATAAATGTCACGTAACGAAATTAAATGTAGTTTATGTACAAAGTTGTGGATAGCTTAGGGTATATTAAAACCTTAAGAAATTACCACACCCAAGTTCCAACTATTTCCATGATTGATGGATTTTCGGTCTCCAGGACCACAATGTTATAAAACGCTATGAAATCATATTATCGACTTAACTTAAATTTAATCCAGTTTATTGTAAATGCTCTCTTGATATCCACCATTTACTCAAATAACGTTTCCAATCATAACAAAATCAACATGTAGGGTGGCCTAGTTTCGTACTTCATTAAGAGAGGGTAACTGTGATCATCTCGCCACCTTGCCATTTCGTAACCGGAAAAAATGTTAGTGAAACTGCAAATTCGGTGAAATTTAAAAGAGTCTCTGGTAAAAATGAAGCCAGTAATTTGTTGATTCGT
Organism: Azorinus chamasolen; assembly: GCA_963576725.1. Taxonomy (NCBI): domain Eukaryota; kingdom Metazoa; phylum Mollusca; class Bivalvia; order Cardiida; family Solecurtidae; genus Azorinus; species Azorinus chamasolen. Next base: position 2,972,215 of record OY755241.1, read on the forward strand.
ATTGCAATTAATTTATTGTTCGTCTAAAATGACCGCATGTACACCGGAATCATCACCCGATCGTGTACATTGGAAAGTCCAGATTTCATTGATGCATGAATGGATCCGTGACGTCATAAGACAGCGCATGCGTATATCATTGGTGAAATGGGTTTTTGTCGCAGACAAAACCATGTGTTTGCATGCATTTTATACGGAATCGAACCTCAAATTATGATTATATAACGCTGAAATAGTAGTACGTTTATCAAAAACGTATTCTGTTTATCATTTGCAAAAAATTGAATCGGGTTTCAGGTCCGCTGGCAATGCACTACATCTCTTCAGTGTATGATTACTAGGAATCCTTAGGTAACGACATCCAATTTTCGAAATCCTCTGAAATGTGGTCTACTAACTATAGTAAGCGTTTGGCAACGCTCACTAAACATATATAAACACAGGAAAGTTTGGCCATATCTATATTATTTCATAAGCAAACAGAGTAGAACCTGATCAGATGGCTCCTACATGATATGGGTCTACTCTGTAAAACTTTGTAATGGCGTAGTAAGGCGTTTTTATGGATTAAAGGGAGTCTACTGTTTGTACCTGCCACACATTTCACTTGACCCGTCCGTACCTATAAACGCCTTTCCACAAATTTGTAAACAAAGTAGACCCAGATCAGATGGCTCCTATAGGAGCCCTCTGATCAGGATCTGCTCTGTTTACTTATAGAATTTGATAAAATTGTTTGTTTTCTTTCAAAAACGGCTACAATATTCCATCTTCTAAATTTCATTTTTTTTTTCAGGAATATTCTGTAAGTACTGAAATTTGGACTAAATATAGAACAGAGAAAGGGATAGACAGCTTTTGACCCATTGCAAACAGTGTAGACCCAGATCAGACTGCTCCTCAGTCCTGTAGTAGCCATCTGATCAGGGTCTGCTGTGTGTGCTTATGGAATTGTATAGGTCTGACCCCACTGTTTCTGAAACGGCCAAAAAGCCAACCCTTTTATTGACAAATATACAAATTCAGGCAATGAATGTTCATGAAGTCACAATTGTTGTATAAATATTCATTAGTGATTGTGTTATATTCTGGTTTCTATTGATAGTGATCAGCCAGGACTCCTCTGAGGATCTACCCAATGCTAACATATATGGAGAGTTGGACAGACCAAGGTAATCACTTGTGTAAATTTAATCTAACTGAGGTACAGTAGAACGTGTCTCAAGTAGACATCAAAACTAAGTCTAACTGAGGTCCGGTAAGGCAGGTGGTAGCTTTATGCAGATCAAAAGTAATGCAAAAAGCTCCTAAAGGAGCTTTCTGCATTACTTCTGCCCTGCATTAAGCAACCACCTGCTTTTTAATACCCCTAAGATCAATAAATGAATAGCCTCTTAATTAAGACAGCTTCTACTGTATTTCAAACTGTTTCTTGATAATCTTGTCTTTTTGTATGTTGGAAGACGGGCCTTATTCTTGAATCACCTGCAGTGGCAGGCAGGGGCCAGCTGGCAGTGTCCTAACCATGTTCAATTTATAAGAAGAGTTTTCATCCAAACATGTCAATATGAAAATCTGGATCACACCTTTGCAAACAGTGTAGATCCAGATTAGATGGCTCCTGTAGGAGCCATCTGACAAAGGTCTGCTGTGTTTGCTTATGGAATTATAAAGATCTACTACTCCAGTTTTTGTCTAAGCTAAAAATCCCTTTGAAAATTTACCTGATAAAAAAATTGATAGATATGTTGTCTTACTTTCTGAAATGACTACACTGTTCCAACTTCAATGTTTCATTATTTTTTTTGCTTTGCATAATACAGTCCTTAGACTGCTCTTCAACCAACATCATCAGCTTGGAATCCGCTATTCATCAGGTGTTTCGGCCCTTTTACATCCAAGAACACCCTCATAACGGTGGGCCCACAGTGGTGATCAGTCACTGTGTGTTGGTTGGTTGCTTTCAGCTCTTCTCCTCTTTCAGCCTACTTAATGAGCGATTGCACTCTATTGCTTCCAGCTCTTGTCCTCGCGCTTCAGCCACAACCAGCTTGATGCACGTTCAGCAGCTTGGCCGAGTCTCTGGATAGCCTTCCTTCTATCCCTGCCAGTTGATCCGACTGCTGTCATCAGTCGGCACACAGACTGTGCACAGAACCCTCTTGCACCAACTTCTACGGGGAATAGCCATGTGCGCCAGCCTCGTTGCTTGCAGAGGTCTAACAGCTCTGTGTATTTTGCCCTTTTCCTCTCGTAGGCCTCCTCACACCTTGTTTCCCATGGCACTGTCAGCTCTACAACGACAAGCTTCTTCCCTGTCCTAGACCACAGTACGATGTCTGGTCTCAGGGTTGTCTGAACCACGTCTGGGAACACAAGCCTCTTCTCAAGGTCCACCTCCATGTTCCAGCCTGTAGTGCCTTCCAGGATTGACGACTTCTGTGGGTTCTGACCCTTTCCAGTTTCCCCAGACTTGACAAAGGCAATGTGCCTGTAGTGGGGGGAACTTCGTCGTTCCTTCTTCCTCTCTTTCTCCAGCCAGTCTGCTAACTCCCTGAGGACTGAGTCATGCCTCCATCTGTATCTGCCTTGTGACAGTGCTGTAGAGCAGGATGACAGGGCATGCTCCAAGGTGCCTGGTTTTCCACAAAGGCTACAGCTGGGGTCAGCTGTGAGTCCCCATCGACATAAGTTTGTTGGAGATGGAAGGAGATCATAGACAGACCTAAGGAGGAAGGACAGCCTCAGTGGCTCATACTTCCATATGTCTCCCCAGGTCAACTTCCTTTCTGTGGTGTCCCACGTGGTCCATGCTCCCTGTGCTCCCATTTCCACCGCCCTTGCTTGTCTGCCGTGTTCCTCTGCTTTCCTGACCTCTGACTGGATCATTCCTCGCCTCTCTCTCTGGTCAGCCTTGCTCCACAATGTTGTTTTTGTGGCACCGATACCCTGTCGCCCAACAGCAGTCAAGCCGACAATGTCCTTCTGCTGGAGTGAGCTCTCTGCCTGGCTCACAGCCTCTGTTGCTGACCATTTCCTGCCAGAACGTGTAGTGATCCCTGCCTCCCGGATGAGTTCGTCCGGAGAATCTCTCAAAGTCACCACAAGTCTTGTTTTGGCTGCCTTGAACTCTTCTACCATTGAAGATAACGGGAGCTGTAGCTGGTTGCTCTTCCCATAGAGTCCAATGCTTGTGAAGCTTGGGGGTACTCCTAGCCACTTTCTTAGGTGTCGGCTAGTGATTCTTTCCAGGGCTTCCACTGTAGTGGTGGCTACCTCATACAGCATCAATGGCCAAATCAGCCTTGGGAGTAAGGCGTGCTGGTAGAGCCAAGCTTTGAACTTGCCTGGCAGTCCGCAGCGATCAATCTTCTTCAGACCGTCCTCTACCTGGTGCTCTAGCTTCCTGACATTGTCCCGGTCCTGCAAGCTAGCATCAAACCACTTGCCCAGGCACTTTATTGGACTCTTCACTATGGATGGGATCTCCTCGTCCTGTACGTAGAGCTTGAACCTCTCTGTTGTTCGTCCCTTCTTGATGATGAGAGACCTGGATTTAACTGCCTTGAACTTCATTCTAGCCCATGAAACGACATCTGTCAGGGCTGTCAACATCCATCTAGCCTGGACGTGAGTTTGCGTTGACAGAGTGAGGTCATCCATGAAACCCCTGCTGGATGGGAGATAGATCCCTGACTCTGTCTTTGGTCCACGAGTCTCTCTTCAGGCAGCATTGATCAGTAGGTTCATCCCCATAATGAAGAGTATCACAGAAACAGTGCATCCTGTAACTATTCCTTTCTCCAACTTCTGCCATCTGGTCAGCTGGTCACCAACCGTGAATCGGAGCTCGATTCCATCAAGGTAGCTGGTGATGATTTTCTGGATATGACCATCTACGTGGTAGTGTCGGAGGGCTGTGTAGATAAGCTGGTGTGGAATGGAACCATATGCATTGGCTAGATCCAGCCAAACTATTGTGAGGTCCTTCTTTCCAGCTTTTGCCTCGCGGATCAACTGTGTGATAGCGCTAGTATGTTCTACACAGCCCGAGAAACCGGGAACTCCTCCCTTCTGGACTGAAGTGTCAATGTAGGCATTGTCTGTCATGAATGCAACCAGTCTTCTTGCAAGGATGGCAAAGAATATTTTCCCCTCGACGTTAAGCATCGATATCGTTTGAAACTGGCCAACCGTCTTGGAGTCCTTTTCCTTTGGTGCAAATATTCCTTCTGCCTCCTTCCACGCTACCGGGACCTCACCCTTCCTCCAGACTACTTTCAAGAGCTTCCATAGCCGCTTGAGAAGTAGAGGGCACATCTTGTACACTTTGTATGGGATGGCATTCGGTCCCGGCGCTGAACCCGTTCTTGCCTTTCTGACGACATCCTTCACCTCCTTCAGTGTGGGTTCTGTTACCACCAACTCCTTCTCAGGAGGGTCTGCTGGTTCTACTCGGTCACAACTCCCTAGGGCGTCCTCTCGATTCGGATCGGTATGCGTATCATGAAGGTATTTCTCAACCTCTTCTATCGGTGTTTCTAGCACTCCCGATCTTTCTTTGTCAAGCAGGGATTTCGCAAACTGGTATGGGTTGGCTGTGAATGCTGCTCTCTTCTTTGCCCTTTCCCTTGTCTTCTTCCTTGCATTCTCGGCTTTCCGCAGTGAGGTCAACTGTGACCGTACTGTATCTCTCAGCTGGGCAAGTCCGATCTGCTCAATAGGTGAGCTTTTGCGAAATCGTCGCCTCAGCTGTCTGAGTTCCTGTCTCAGTTTCTTGATGCGGTTTTGCCGTCTGTTCGGTCTTGCTGGCTCCTTCCCTGTTTTCCTCTCTTCTGTCCCAAACCTCTCCTTTCCTACAGAGTATATCATGGTGGTTAGGGTGGTCAATTTCCGGTCCACTGGGCCTTGCATGGATGCTTCAAGGATGTTATCTAAGTCCTCATCCAGCTGTTTCCATGACACCTTTTCAGATGCCTTGGGCCACTTGATCCTTTCCTTCCTGGGTCTAGTGGCAGGGTCTCGGGTTGGTCTATCCGGAACTGTCTCCTGCTCTGCTTCTTGGCTGCTTTCTCCTTGAGTCTGCAGTAGCTCTAGGAGGGGGTCATCATCCACCTCAGGATTCTGACTGACACCCTGTGCGGTCTCCTGAACGGAGAGTCCCTCAGTACTATGGGTTAAATCCAGACTGGAGAACTCCTGCGTCTTACTAGCCATGCTGGCTAAGCGCTGTCCACGGCACCTCACATGCTGGCAACCAGATTTCCCCTGGTGTATGCGTAATCCTAACTGGTTTTTGCAAACCTTTCCACATTTACAAGTGACAGTTCCATCTGCATTTGTCGATTGGGCAGGCCGTGTCGATTCCATAAAATCCATCCAAGTGAGTCTATCACCCTCCCCCCCTCTCGGTAGACTCTGGGGGTATCTTACTTCTATGGAGTCGGTAGCTAGCTATTGGGTGTCCTCTCTCGAGGGCTGCAGTTCGGGATGCTACCCCTAATGCCCCTGTTCCAGTCTTTCCTGGTGGTCATCTGTCTTTCCAGTGTCGCCGATCTGTTCTCGGTTGTCATCTAGTCTTTCCTAGAAGTCACTGGTCTTCCAGATAGCGAATTTGCATAATACAGTCCTTAGACTGCTCTTCAACCAACATCATCAGCTTGGAATCCACTATTCATCAGGTGTTTCGGCCCTTTTACATCCAAGAACACCCTCATAACGGTGGGCCCACAGTGGTGATCAGTCACTGTGTGTTGGTTGGTTGCTTTCAGCTCTTCTCCTCTTTCAGCCTACTTAATGAGCGATTGCACTCTATTGCTTCCAGCTCTTGTCCTCGCGCTTCAGCCACAACCAGCTTGATGCACGTTCAGCAGCTTGGCCGAGTCTCTGGATAGCCTTCCTTCTATCCCTGCCAGTTGATCCGACTGCTGTCATCAGTCGGCACACAGACTGTGCACAGAACCCTCTTGCACCAACTTCTACGGGGAATAGCCATGTGTGCCAGCAACTATTTTGTCCATGATTTTTATACGCCCACCTAATAAAGGTGGTCGTATATTGTCGTGGCCCTGTCCGTCCGTCCGTCCGTTCGTTCGTTCGTTCGTTCGTTCGTTCGTTCGTTCGTTCGTCCGTCAACATTTTGTTTGTCCGCTGTTTTCTGGGAAAACTATTTGACAGATATTAATAAAACTTCACACAAATGTTTAATGCATCAAGATCTGAAGCTGAGTTGATTCTGAGGTTCATTTGATATTTCATTTCAGAGTTATGGCCCTTGTTTTAAAAAAATGAAAATAGTTTGTCCGCTGTTTTCTGGGAAAACTATTTAAAAGATATTAATGAAACTTCACACAAATGTTTAATGCATCAAGATCTGAAGCTGAGTCGATTCTGAGGTTCATTTGATTTGTCGTTTCGGAGTTATGGCCCTTTTACTTAAAAATAGTGCAAATACATGCAAATAGTTTGTCCGCTGTTTTCTGGGAAAACTATTTGACAGATATTAATGAAACTTCACACAAATGTTTAATGCATCAAGATCTGAAGCTGAGTTGATTCTGAGGTTCATTTGATTTTTCATTTCAGAGTTGTGGCCCTTGTCCTAAAAAATATGCAAATAGTTTGTCTGCTGTTTTCTGGGAAAACTATTTGAGAGATATTAATGAAACTTCACAAAAATGTTTAATGCATCAAGATCTGAAGCTGAGTTGATTCTGAGGTTCATTGGATTTTTCATTTCAGAGTTATGGCCCTTGTCCTTGAAAAATATGCAAACAGCTTGTCGGCTGTTTTCTGGAAAAACTGTTTGAGAGATATTAATGAAACTTCATACACATGTTTAATGCATCAAGACCTGAAGCTAAGTCGATTCTGAGGATCATTTGATTTTTCTTTTCAGAGTTATGGCCCTTGCACTTAAAAAATAATGCAAATCTATGCAAATATGAGGATGGCCATAACTTTTCATTTGAAATGTTATTTACTTCATTTTTTTTTTAAAAAATAGTATCACCTTAGTATGGAAATCAAGATCTGAAGCACAGATTAGAAAATTTCAACACTTATAAGGCATGTTGAATCGGAGAACATTTGCAAGTGGGCGTATTATGTACCGTATGCGGTACTCTTGTTTTCATTATAACTATTTTGTCCATGAATGTTTAGTAGGCATTGAAATTTGGAATACACATTGAACAAGGAAATAATAAATACCCTGAGCTGGATCTACAGGTTGTCTGGTTGAGTGTTTAGTACCGTGTAACGTTATTTCAGATATCCCAACACTGCGTCTGCTGCCGAGGACGGGACAGACACAGACAGTCGACTTTCAGGCAACTTGAACATGTATGGGGACAAAGTACAGTACCAACCTAATCCAGGAGTAAGTTTGACTTGTTTAACCTTTTCTTTCATGAATATTCATGACAGAAATAATGACACGTTATTACACACAGGCCATGATAGAAACTGTAGAATCAGATATACAGTGAAATCTCTAGGAGCTTTCTGTGTGTCATCCTGCATTAAGCAGCCACCTTCCTACAAAGACATAAATTCTTCATTGCTAAAATTTCGTAGTATCAAGTTTTTACTGTATATCATTTCATCAGCAAACAGAGCAGACCTTGTAGCGGCAGTCTGATCTGGGTCTACTCTGTTTACAAGGCGTAGAAAGGTGTACCAGTATGTATGGAGTAAAGGGTTAACTGTTTATCTGAAGGAGACACCATTATGCAAAAGAGTACACCTAGATCAGATGACTTCTGTGGGAGCCATCTTATCATGATCTGCTCTGTTTGCTTATGGATCTGATTTGGCAGTTTCTGCACAACTAAACATTTTCTAAA